>OZ023288.1:19789070-20389070 GCA_964007245.1 Hypomecis atomaria
TTTTGAGCATTTGGCAACATTTAAGTATTTAGATGTGTTAAAAACTTGCAACACTTAAGTACACACTACATCATACTAAATATTTCAATGACAGCACGGACTTTAATATAGTAGAGACTAGAGACTAATCTGCATAATATTAGTTAATGGAAGTGCAAAAACGGATTCTCTCAAGTTGCTATGTTTATCAATAAACGAGTATAGGATTCATTTCGGAGAGTGTGCATCTTATCCTACCATCCCCCATTTACTACAGGACAAGTAGGAGGACGCCACATTACCACCCCTAAACTGTCTATTTTCCTTCGATACGTACGAAGCGGTTTGACTCAACTTTTCTGATTCGTACCGCCAGGGAACAGTCTTCCTGCTTCCCTGTTTCCTAAGAGATATAATCAAAGCTTTTCAAGGTCAGAGGGAATAGGTATCTTCTAGGTCTGCGTGCTTCATCTTCGACTACGTCGCTTACCATCAAGCGAGTTGGTGGTCAAGCGCGGACTTATTCGCGATAAAAAAGTTATAGATTCTAAAATTAATATGAACAAGTGATTAAACAATAACAATGAGATCCAACTTTTATCGATACGTCGTTGACTTTAGATTCGATATAAAAAGGATAGTGGTAATTCAATGTATCTAAGTGCAAGTCACGTTAACAAATGCTCGCGCCTTGATCTTGGAGCGTAATGACCATAAACGCACATACCAAGGTCTGGATCATAACATTGCCATTTTAAGTACGAGTCGTGTTTTGCAAAATCCGCGTGGGTACTGAATTGAGGACGTTCACCCGCGGACCCTGAGTCAATAAGATCGTCGATTTTGGAGCCAATCCAAAAACAGTAACTTGCCAAGAGGTAGATGAAACGCCAGCCGAGCGGTTCAAGAAATAACAAACAAGAATCATAAGAGAAAAATATGTGGAATTGTCGTGACTGATTTTCAATACCAGCTAAGATCTGAATAGTGTCTGTGCATACAACATGAAGGCCAAATTAGTTACGTCAAAGCGAAGTATGAATAAATCAAACGCAGGAAATGTAAATCATAACGATAAACTGTCTTTGGAAATGACTTTGCGGTAAGAAACGGTTTCGCGCACCGCTGCTAACATTCCGCTTAAATATGACATAGAATCGAACATAAAACCAATAATGCAAGTCCGGTATGTTGCATTAAATAAAAAAAGAACAATAGAAGACTATTAAGGCAATACTTGCAGAACAAAGACAAACATTTTGTGTAGCATTAAATGAAAAATGAAAACAGTAGAGCAGAACATGCGATAGCAAGCAGATAGCGTTATCTGTGAAGCAATGTGCAAAACAGAACATAAACGGTGTAAATTTCGTGGCCATGCATCTATGTATAGATTGTAGAATTGATAGATAATATTACAATAATGGTAAGCAATAAACATTACAAGATGATAAATGATCATTTAGGCTTTTTTAATGTACATATTTATCAGCACTACAACGTTACGTAGAACAGAAGCGGGGCTATTTTGTAAGAGGGTCATTGTACTTGCTACAATTATTCATTGAATCTTATATCATTATAAACTACTTCACTATCACTAGATAATAATACAGTAGAGCGCCGATTATCCGAATTAATCGAAAATTCGGATAACGGATCTTTACTATCGGACTGGTAATAAAGAAAAACAAACTGTCACACATATGTAGAATAATAGGCGCCAGACGGCAAGAGGTTGTACACCGTCGCATTCGGGTTGCCGCTCCATTTACTTGAGGGCGTTATCGAAGCACATAAACGCCTCGCTCTGATATGGTACACTTAGGTCTTGTGCCTCTTCCCCTTCGGAGGACCAATTCGGATAATTGGCGATTCGGTTATTCAGCGTTCGGATAATCGGCGTTCTACATATTATAAAGCAAAGCCGCTTTTATTTTTTACTTTTATTTTCCAAACTGCACAACATATTCTGATGCGGTTTTCACTGTCATTTAGAGTGTTTCAACGAGAAGGTTTGCAGCTCTAACTAACTAATCGTACCTAGGCGAATCCGGGACGGGCAGCTAGTTTACGATAAGATCAACTAACATGTCGTGTAAAATATGACTACCTATCCCACAAGTTTTGTTGAGTAAATTATTTTTCTTAGCATCAAGTTTTTCATTTATTAATTCATTCGTAATTTCAGTTTCGTCTTACAGTAATTTACACACAGATAACAGACATTAAAATCGCTAGACAATCGGCGGATTCCATAATTTACGAGTTATAAACATCTCGTTTAAATATTGTAGGAGTTTTTATAGTAGAAGTATTATAATTATTCAGACTTACATTATCGTACGTGTTATGTGACGGAACATAATTTTAATTATCA
This sequence comes from Hypomecis atomaria, assembly GCA_964007245.1. Taxonomy (NCBI): domain Eukaryota; kingdom Metazoa; phylum Arthropoda; class Insecta; order Lepidoptera; family Geometridae; genus Hypomecis; species Hypomecis atomaria. The sequence continues at coordinate 19,791,430 of OZ023288.1, forward strand.
TTTTAAGACAAAACGACCTTAGGATGGAAAAGAACACCGCATCATTGAGGTGTCATGTTTTATCTGATAAACGTGACAAGGAAAAACGTAAGCAGATACACAAACAAGCTATGATCTTGTAAACACAAGAAAAATATAAGAATCCAGTTTCGTCATACCACATCGTCATAAAAACAATTTTTAAGATTTTACAGTTATAAACGGTGTTAATTGTCTTGTATTTACTCACTCGTTAATTTGCAACTAAGTTGTCAGGTGTATATCAGGTATCTTTGGGGACGTACCTGTAATAAAAAATACATTCATTTACACAATATAATATACTAGCAGCCTCCCTAATTTAAAAATAATAATAATATAGCCTATGACACCCGGGGATTGTGTAGCTTCCCAACAGTGAAAGAATTTTTTAGATTGGTTCAGTAGTTTCGGAGCCTATTCAATGCAAACAAACAAACAATCAAATCTTTCCTCTTTATAACATTGGTATAGATGACACTAATAGAGCTGCAAGGATACAAAATCGTACGACTTCAAAGACAGTTTTAATAATTATTTTTCGCAAAAATGACAAAACCGCCATCCATCGTGTACAACATTCGAATATTTCACTCGAATTGATTATAATTTACTGTCGATTTTTCAAAAACGGCAATACAAATGGGTATATGTATTTCGAACTAAAAAATAATTTTTCGTTCGGTTCACAATTGGCGAAATTATCGACGATCATACACAAAAAACATACAGACGTACATAGAACCTCTTCGGTTTTGGAAGTCGGTTAAAAACGGGAAACTTTTTTGTAACTGCCAATGTACGACATCAAGAAAGTGACCGTTCCACAATGATTGATGTCAACTGTAGCACCTACTTTCCCCGGCCCAAAATAATGCAAGATAACTGCAAAACCACTCAAAGGTCACGTGGTAATTTCGCGAAACACTTGTAGCTGCAGTTGATTTAAACTTGACCGCAGGTTACGGCGGTCGTTTCGGTACGTGAGGCCCCTGAGGCCGGGCCCAAGTAGAAAGTGGTGCCGGCACTGCGGGCTGCCCGCGAGACAGACGCAAGAAAGTGCGTCAGCGCAAAAACACCGGACCACCGACACCAGTTCGGAATTCTCCCATCTCGCCTCGTGCGAACGTCGGACTTTTTGCACCTTTTTAGAGCCACGACCAAATAAATCCTCCTCACGATATGTTTATGCTTCTGATTAGCTTTCTTTGATGCGATGGTGGCTGGCTGGCTGGTGACATTGTGTGGGAATTGGATTCAATTATTGCATCTGCGGCATCCATACTCAATGGCGCATTCCTCAGGTTTAAGAATCTTCATGAGCCCGCATACTTCCATACTTGATAGAAACAATCGTTAACATTGTGTCTGTAGTATCAACAAAGGCCAAGTGCGCGTCAGACTCGCGCACGAAGAGTCCGTACCGTATCCATGATGGAAGCCCTGTTAATATTTTATTATAATTATTTATTTTTGAAGGGACTTTATAACTTAATATTCTGTGAATATTTCAAGCATCTTCCTGTTGCCGTTATTAATACGAGTATCGAGCTAAAAATCACGTTTCTTGTATGGGAGCCCCCAAAATTAAATTTTAATTTTTATTTAATTATTTATTTTTGAAGTAAACGTTTAACGAAATATTCTGTGAATATTTCAAGCATCCCCCTGTCACCATTATTAATATCAAGCGAAAAACAGCTGAACATTTAGGTTTGTTGTATGGGAGCCCTTAATTTTTTTTTAAGTATTTGTTGTTAAAATTTCAACGTTCTAGCTATCACGGTTCATGAGATACAGCCTGGTGACAGACAGGCAGACGGACATTGGATTCTTAGTAATAGTGTGCCGTTTTTACCCTTTGGCCTTTGGTTGTTTTAACCGTTTAGCCATGTCAGAGGCCTCCAGGCGGCCTAAAAACTCTGACACTAGGGCTAGCCACCCGGCCTATACGAACTTACTAACTTACCCTTTGGCTACGGAACTCTAAAAAGTACTGCACGAGCAGAAGCTAACTTGATTATGTGTGACACCGTGTGTGACCTGGCTGTCCTACATTCCGTGTACGGGTTATGTTTAAGTAGGAAAGGAACACTTTCGATCCGGAAGGTATGTAATATCTTTAAATTATAGAGTACAATGACAAATTATACCTCTAGAGTAGCACTATCTTAGAGCTGCGTAAGTGATATAAATTTCATAACAAGCTGTAATGTCGAAACTCCGGATCACGCATGTTTCATATAATCGAAATAAGACCTTTACGAGGGCAATAAGAGTCGATCGGAATCGATCGTGCCGAGCGTGACCGAATAACTAAAATTTTCAATAATAGCCCAGAACGAACCGCCCATTGCTGTATCGACACGAAAGTGTACCAATTGACAAGCGCCAGAGGAAGTGGGCGACTCGAATGTGCCGCTGTTAACACTTAACACCCTATTATTTATTATGTTATTGCAAACACCGGATAAATAAAAATGTGCCGGGAGAAACGCAGCATGCATTCGAGAGGCGTAGTAAGACGACGCCGTTTGAAAAATGCTGGAGCGCGTCACTTGACATGACAATTATTTTTTGCAGAAAATAGCATGACCGACTTCAACCATATACATAATTCGCAATATTTCGCTAGGATCGATGTGACATTTTTCACATTATTGTTCCATCCATCAGCCAAAGGACGTCCACTGCTGGACATAGGCCTCCCCTATGGATCTCCAATAAGACCGGTTGAAAGCGGCTTGCATCCAGCGCGATCCTGCGGTCTTAATGAGGTCATCCGTCCACCTTGTGTGTGGACGTCCTACGCTGCGCTTGCCGGTACGTGGTCTCCACTCGAGAACTTTTCGACTCCACCGGTCATCAGTTCTCCGCGCTATGTGCCCTGCCCATTGCCATTTCAACTTGCTAATCCGTTGGGCTATGTCGGTAACCTTGGTTCTTCTACGGATCTCCTCATTTCTGATTCGATCCCGTAGAGAAACTCCGAGCATAGCCCTCTCCATAGCTCGTTGGGCTACTTGGAGTTTATTAATAAGGCCCATGGTAAGAGACCACGTTTCAGTGCCATAAGTCATCACTGGTAACACACACTGATCGAACACTTTCGTCTTGAGGCACTGAGGTATGTCGGACGAGAAGACATTACGCAATTTTCCGAACGCTGCCCAACCGAGTTGGATTCGGCGATTGGCCTCTTTCTTGAAGTCGGACCTACCTAACTGGACTACTTGTCCTAGGTAGACGTACGAGTCAACGACTTCAAGAACCGAGTTCCCAACAGAGATCGGGGTGGGTACAACATGGGAATTACACATGACTTTCGTCTTCTCCATGTTCATCTTAAGACCCACCTGTTGAGAAACCCGATTGAGGCCTTCGAGCATCGTGCTGAGCTCTTCCATCGATTTTGCCATGACTACTATATCGTCGGCAAACCGAAGGTGAGTGAGGTATTCGCCATTGACATTGATGCCGAATCCTTTCCATTCCAGGAGCTTGAAGGCGTTCTCCAAAGTAGCCGTAAACAGTTTCGGAGATATTACGTCTCCCTGTCTTACGCCTCTTTTTAAAGGGATCGCCTTGGAGCTCTCTTCCTGTACTCGGACCGACATAGTGGCGTTATTATACAAGCACTTCAACACTTCGATATACCGATAGTCAATCCGGCATCGCTGGAGAGACTCAAGCACCGCCCAAGTTTCGACCGAATCAAAGGCTTTCTCATAGTCCACAAACGCTAAGCAAAGAGGCAAGTTATACTCTTCGGTCTTCTGTATGACTTGCCGCAGCGTATGTATGTGGTCCATGGTACTAAAACCTTTTCGGAAACCGGCTTGTTCGGAAGGCTGGAAGTCATCAAGCCTGCGTTCGAGACGGTTCGTAATGACCCTTGAAAACAGCTTATAAACATGGCTCAGAAGCGAGATGGGTCTGTAGTTCTTCAATAAAGCGTTGTCACCTTTCTTGAAAAACAACACCACCACGCTTCTGTTCCATGCTTCTGGCGTTATGCCATCGACGACGACAGTATTGAAAAGCTTCTGAAGGACTTTAAGTACCGGTGTTCCACCCGCTTTCAGAAGCTCTGATGTGATACCGTCATCACCCGGGGCCTTGTTGTTCTTGAGCTGATTTAGGGCCATTCTAATCTCGTACAGGCTGATGTCCGGGATATCTTCGGTGAAGTGTCGGGTCAGCTTGGCTCTTGGGTCTTTGGCCGCGCTGTTGACAGGCTTAGCGACCGAAGCGTATAGCTGTCCATAGAACCTTTCGATCTCCTCCAATACCTCTGCCTTGGTCGACGCTACACTGCCATCTTCTCTCTTCAGCTTTGTCAGCTGGCTTTGCCCAATAGACAAATTCCTCGCGAACACTTTGGAGCCTTTGTTCTGCTCTATTGTCTCCTTAATATGTTTAGTATTAAAGAGACGAATGCCGCGCCTCACGGACTTCGAAATTTGTCCATTGATCTGCCCATATGACTTTGCATCATCGGAAGACTGCAGTCTCTGTAAGCGTCGTTCGGCCATGAGATTTAGAGTTTGATCGGAAAATTTTTGAGATCTATTTGTACGACGGGGTCTAAAGAATTTAGCACCCACCGTCTGGACAGTTTCTACGAGCCCGTTGTTGATCTCGTCATTGTTGACATTTCTCATTGATTCTCGACATTATTGTTGATTTATCGAAAATGGCTAAGCCGATTTCGATAAAATTTAAATGGGACCAATTTCAAAGTATACACTTTCCAATAATTTCCAGAATTATCAAAATCGGACAACTACGTATAAAGTTATGCGTGTTTATACATAAAACAAAAAAATATATACGCGTCGATTTGAGTACCTCCTCCGTTTCGTCGGTCAAAAAGTAGGGGAGAGTGGATATATTTTGTAACATACTATTTGTTAACCGCTAAAAGTTAACACGACATAGCTGCAAATCTTAATTTGATCTTACTATTAAATCACAGGATTAACCTATAAACGACTCAATAAATTGTCCCCCACGAATCTAATCAGCAATAAAATGGCGAATGTGCAAACGTACCCATTGACGCCTATCGTTTCCCCACATAAATCTGACTCTATTAAGCAACGAATGAAAGTGCTGGCTTAATCCGTGGGTGGCGTGGGACTCGTCGGGACGGAACAATTCCAATGTGGGTGCATTTATCAAGGAGAACACCTACCGATGTCTAAATATGTTAATACCTGTCGCGAAAAAGCGAGACATTAACACGGTGATGTCACCGGTCGAAGACCTATCACCACGAATTAAAGCCTCAAGTTCAACGGAGATGTTGAGAGATGAATGAATTACGCAAACTGGGTCGACTCCATTACCATTCCCCGACCACCTGTTAGCCGAAAACGTAACAATAACGTAACATTCCGTAACGAGCGGTCCATTGTTCGACCTTGATTTATCGTCGCCGAAACTGATAATGAAAGTGTCTCTGAAACTGTCACGAGATGATAGATAGCCGCAGTTGTTGAAGGGGAACCATAATTTGGATTAGGCGTGTCAAATCTAATCTCGCGGAGAGCAGACGGTTTACAACTTGGCAATGAAGGCTTTTCATGTAGAACACACCTATTTCTGAGATTACTATATCGCGTATTTGAGAAATATAATAAAACTTCGAATCGAATCAGTAATACGGAGTAGAAAACGCAAGGTTACCGACATCGCCCAGCGTATTGGCAAGTTTAAATGGCAGTAGGCAGAGCACATAGCGCGGAAGACTGATGATCCATGGGGGCGCAGCGTAGGGACGGTCCACCTACAAGGTGGACGGATGACCGGATCGCGCTGAATGCAAGCCGCTACCAACCGGTCTTTTTAGAATAGAGTGATCTAAAGGGGGAGGCCAATGTCCAACAGTAGACGTCCTATGGCTGATGGATGAAATAAAACTTCAACATGAAATACACAAGGTAATATAATATAAGTTATGCTTCTCAGCAATTTGGCACGTACGTAACACTCGAGCTTGGAAAATTTAACTAATTCAGAAACATTTGATATAAACGAGGAGATTTGACCACCAACTACTAAACTTATATCAATTTTATTAGTATGTATGTTTATGATGTATAATCTAATTTTAATTTTTTTTAAATTAATGCGCACCCCGTCCATTATTTATACGCTTTCTGTCCTCTCCATCCTAAGGTTGCTTGGCAGAGATCGCTGTCAGCGAAAAGGCCGCCCATTGTTACACTGTTTATGTATCTTTGTTTCTTCTTTTTGTTTATTTCTTGGTGTGCAATAAAGAGTTTATCTATCTATCTATCTATCTATCAACTACTAGGTAAAGCGTTATCTATAATATCTATCGATTGTAAGTACTCTCTTTATGGTAGCAAAATATAATATGGGGTGTATATTTATTACATTCCGTTTCTACATTATCATATTTCGATTCATTTTCATTTCAGACATTCGAGGTTTTTTTTTTAAATGAAAACTTATTTAAGCTAAGATACTTTTTCATTTCTAATACGTACAATTTTTTCACTACATTTCATACGAAGAGTATGTACCGAAGGGTCTGACGATAAATCTTACTCGTATTTATCGAGGTTCGCGTACATACTGAAAAATTGGTCGATTTCATTTCCTGGCTCAATGCTAAATTCAAGGTAAGGGAAGTAAGACAATTTAGAAACACCGGAGCTAGCAGTACATTACCATATGAAGTATTTGTTTACACTATTGACAGTCGAGTCTCGTATCGCAACGAGGCCGTAGAAAGTTCCCCATCTTGACAACGCTAAAATTGACCATACACGACCGGTGTAGGTGTGGATTTGCATCACAAAATATCGTTATTGGAATGGTCACTTTCGACATTATTTGGTAACTGGCTGATATGTTTGGGAATCATTTGGAAGTAGAATTCGAAAATGATCGATTGGACAAATTGATTGCATAAGAAGTATTGTTGGCACAAGTATTTCTGAACATCTTTTACAAAGAGTTATCTTTGGAATAAAAATTTCCAAAATTTGTCGCAAACGTCGGACTTGAACCTGCCCCTCTCCGATCACCGGCCCGACGCTCTACCAACTGAGCTAGATCGCCTCCATTTATCACAAAAATAATTCGTTGAGATAAACCTAGTGTGGAAAGCACTATAATAATCGGCCAATGGCGAGTTGGACTCGCGCACGAAGGGTTCCGTACCGCACGTTTTTTGTATGGGAGCCCGCCTTAAATAGTTAATTTATTTTAAATTAATTATTTATTTTTAAATTGAATTTACAACTAAATATTTGAGTCGTTACCATTATAAATATCGAGCGAAAAACGGTTCAAAATGATTTTATGAGCTTCCCTTAAATAGTAATTTTATTTTAATTATCTATTTTTAAAGTGAATTTACAACTATATATTTGAGTCGTTACCATTATTAAAATAGAGCGAAAAACGGTTAAAAATTCAGGTTTGTTGTTATAGCGGCAACAGTATCACATCATCTGTGAAAATTTCAACAGTCAACAGCAAACAATCTATGAATTTGATGAATTTATAAATCAAAAATATTGTAATATTGTACATAAACGTATTTAAATTATTATAATTGAAATGACATGTAAACAATGTGTTTATCAATAAATTACTTTGACTTATTCACGGTTCATAAGATACAGCCTGGTGACAGACAGACCGACAGACAGACAGACGAACAGATGGACGGACAGTGGAGTCTTAGTAATAGGGTCCCGTTTTTACCCTTTGGGTACGGAACCCTAAAAATTGATCAATCTTTTTCACTTTTGAGAACAGGTATAGGCTGAATCACACACTTGGCGGCTGTGATATCAGCTACAAGACGTGGATAACCCAATCCTCAGGCAGCTGTTAAGTGAGCTTCAGCCAGCAGCCAGGATTGGGTTATCCACAGCTTGTAGCTAACATCACAGCGAAGTTGTTTGATTTTGCCTATAGAATATGCTACTCAATTTTTATACTTTAAAATCTTCCAAAGAATTCATAATAATACTAGAGATAGAACGACTCATTGATATCAACGAGACGTTTCCACTTCCATATAACAATAATAACGAAGCTCCGAGGGCATTCACTGTTCCCATGACGTCTGCACAGTTAGACCACACAGTTAACATTCGAAATCAGCAATCAATTGAAATTAGACTCTATACTAAAGCAATAAAAGCTGAAGAACACGCAAAGGTAGAGATTGATAAACTGTCATTGTCACATTGCATTTGTATTTAATAACATGACGATGTAGATGAATTTGCACTCTACATGGTTGAGATAGAGTTAATTTCTAGAGTTGTCATGAAAAAGGGCTAGCGATTTCTTGGATGGGTAACAATTTATGAATAGATTTTACTGCAAGCTTGCGGGTTGAGATCAAACAGAAAGAGGTAAGTAATTTTGTACCTTACATGAATGACAATGTAGATTTTAATCTAAATGGTGAGTAAATGCTTCTTCGCGAAGTGAAATCGTGAGTTTTCAATAAATGTGAGATGCCAACTTGTCTATATAAAAACCATAGATTATATAAAAAAACAATAAGTTATTTAAAACAATAGACTGTTATCTAACTCTAAATATTATCTGATTTGAGTGATTTTTTTCATGTAATCAGCACTTCAATCGATAGGTTTATACGTCTTAGTTTTTACAGTTTTTTACGCAAAACTTTGGCTGAAAAGTATACATATACTAAAAACTTTTCTCAAAAATACGAGTATAAGACGTACGAGCGTGCAATATTTCTTATTAAAGCGATTGAAGCCAAAAACATAATATTTTGTTACAATTTAAGGGGGTGAAAAGAGTTTTCTCCCGGAACTTAAAATTGTACTTACCTCTTTTTTTATCGATGTTCTACAGAAAACGCGAAAACACTGGTCGATTCAGAATCCTCTTAAGGAGTTATGACATGAAAATGGCGTATATTAAAGTGTAATAACGAGAAGAATATTTTTAGATATGTATTCGCAATTATTTACGTGTAAATTAAGATGTCGTGTTTGGATAGTTTTATTATCGTTAGAATGTACTAAATAGCTTAGGCAAATCATTTCCATTTTTAGGGTTCCGTATCCAAAGGGTAAAAACGGGACCCTATTACTAAGACTTCGATGTCCGTCTGTCTGTCTGTCTGTCACCGGGCTGTATCTCCAGAACCGTGATAGCTAGAAAGCTGAAATTTTCACAGATGATCTATTTATGTTGCCGCTATAACAACAAATACTAAAAACAGGATAAAAGTTTTTTGCTCGCTATTAATAACGGCAAAAGGAATGGGGCTTCCATACGGTACGGAACCCTTCGTGCGCGAGTCCGACTCGCACTTAGCTGATTTTTTAAAATAACCTGTATTACAAATTCGCAGTTATCTATAAATTAATTTACAACATTAGCGTCTATCATTAGTGTGGTGTCAAATTTCACATAAATAGGTAACTTTTAGCCGATTAACAAAATAATGATGTTGAAAAATTGATTACTTTTATTTGAAAGGAATAGGCTCGGGTAGCTTACAAAGAAAATGAAATATGAGAAATGAACGTAAATACCTAATCAATGAGTGTCAGAACGTAATTTATTGGTTTCATCTTGTATCCAATAGCGAATCATTTAATCACAATTAATATTTTCCCTCTAGATTGCACTATCCCACAGCTGGGCAAAGGTAACCATTTCATCCATATAACATGTTCTATGGCAACTTTCTGGCATCCTTCTCAGAATGCATCAAGATTCAAGATCGTCACGCCAGTTTTCTATCTGTACACTACTTTTATTTACACCTTCGCTGTCTTCGTTCAACACCAACACCTCTAGCATGGCAAAGGGATAAAAAAAAATTAATGTCAGTTGTCAATGTCACTTCATACCCAAAAATATGTAAAAAATATACACCGTACCGTCGTTCAACCGCGACAAAATTTATGGAACAGCCGATTTTTTATTTTGAGTTTTGAGAAAAGTTGCGGAACAAAAGTTGTTAGTTTTGATGTACAGAATAAGCCCCTAAAAGGATGCTAATTGATTAGAAATATTTTATTTAATTTTAGTAAACGAAAAATACTTATTTTCGCATGGCTCTATACATTTTTATCAGTTCTTTATCGTTTCCGCCAGCCGGACTGGTATACGCACAACGAAATAATTATTTCGACGCGTCAGAACGAAACAGTTATGGTGAAGTATACGTGTCACTTCTTCAAAGTACGCAAAACTCTTTTCGTGGCATGCAAAGGTAGCAGGACCGCTGTACCAAAAATATATTAAGCAATACGTAAACTAATGTAGTTGCCGTTTGCATGTTCTCATACAAATCCCTCTGTTGAAAAATATATCTACACGTTAGCAACATTTCACATATACAGCCTTCGAAAAATGAGCAACCTTCCGACCCTGAATGATTCACCACTGATCACCTACCGTCTAAACGTGTTCTGCGTATGAACAGACGTAAATCTGTTAGGCTAATTAATCATGTGGAATTATAATGGCAAGATAGAAATACTCTTCAGAGACTTGTCTTGTAGAAGTCGGAGCGATTGGCAGCTGTATATACCTATAATATGTAGTACACATTTACTATCGCAAAGGATCGTAAATTTAGTGAAATCATATTTTAATTGAGATGTAATACGTAGCCACGGACATAATGACCATTAAGGTTAAATAGATTAGATATTATAAGAGATTTTAATGCTGCGCTTTTCAAAGAAATCTAAAATATGACTTATAATTTCACGTTTCTTTTAGTGGGTACTTATGATAGGGGGAAATCATATTAAACTGTAGTGGTATATTTATAAAATTAAAGTGTTGGATTCTACAAAAATGTAGAGTTCTAAATGTTCAAATTGTCATCTCAGCCATTAAGATATTTCTAATACCAGAAAGATACCTAGATGGCAGTGCATTAAACAAGCTATTGACTGTAATATAGATTAGGTTACCTATCTGGTTAACGTCTAGTTACACTGGTACGATTACTAACGGTTTTACCACAGGGAGATTGCCAATTTCGGGGACCAATTGTATACGCGACGAGATACCTCTTCCGACAACCATTTGGTCGACAAAAAGTGCCATTGTGCCGAGAGTAGAATAGACATAAGAAATAGTAGGGCTCTAAACTCAAAAAGAACATATTAAAGAGCCGTAATTGAAAAAGCCTTTCTTGTTATTCAATGAACGGAAAAAGTTATGGCAGCGACATTGTAGTAAATAAAGTGGTACAAGCGTCATACAGCAAATGCATTTTGAGATAGAGATGAGGGTAAACGTAAAGATATAATATAAGTAGATAGGCTAAGCATATAAGAGAAGATAAATTAGATAAATCAGAGAGGAGTTTTAGATGGGAGTAGGCTAAGCATACAAGAGAGGATAATTAGATAAACCAGAGAGGAGTTTTAGATGGGTGTAGGCTAAGCATATAAGAGAGGATAATTAGATAAACCAGAGAAGAGTTTTAGATGGGAGTAGGCTAAGCATATAAGAGAGGATAAATTAGATAAACCAGAGAGGAGTTTTAGATGGGAGTAGGCTAAGCATATAAGAGAGGATAAATTAGATAAACCAGAGAGGAGTTTTAGATGGGAGTAGGCTAAGCATATAAGAGAGGATAAATTAGATTAACCAAAGAGGAGTTTTAGATGGGAGTATAAAAATGCAAAATACTGCAGAGACGTTTTGAGACTGGAAAAAAACAAGCGAAGCCTTAGTAATTTTGAAAAATATGCAAATATAGGACGTCGTACAATAAAGACGTGAAGAAGTACTGGATAAATTCGAGAGAAATAGTAGCTTAATAATTTTAGCTCGAGAAATATGATTGACATCTGAGCAAGATAAATTCTATGTAGCCTCGTTACACCCAAGCTGTAGTAATAAGGATTTTGACAGCTGCAAATTTAATGCAGAATATTAAATGCAAGTCTTGAACGGACGCTGAAATGACGACAAAAATATACCGCCTTTAGGTAAGGTACATTTAATATAGCGGGGGTTATGTTACCCAATGACCATAACACATTACAATGCCCTGCTAAGTGCTAACGAACCGCGCAATTTACTAATTATACTTGTATAGGTCGGGCAAAGTGTGTTTAGTAAACCTGTCATGTAAGCTTATGTGACAATTCGGTATTGTGTGATTCGGTTATATTAACAATGATGGGTTTTTATTTTTTACTGTATTCAACTCTGATATTGCTATTTTGGTAATACCTGATCAAACTACTGCAGGGTGCACAGACAACCTAATAAATGCTGTAAGAATACGATGGATTTTAGAAGGCTGATTCTAAATCCTGGGTAAGTTCGTGTCAGTCTTCCATCTCGAATTCGATCAGTTTTTCTCGATCAGATCAGGTTCGATCAGCTACTTTATCTCGTCATTTTTTCATGTTTCATAAATAATCACTTTTTCAATTTTCAAATATTGTCTTAATGCAGAGAAAAAGTCTACTGCATATTTTCCAATTCGATCTAATCGTTCAAATCGGACAAGAAAACCTTTGTTCGGTAGTAGTTTCTAGTGCTGAAAAGAAGACTGATCAAGTGATCACAAAGGTGCTGGTAAATAGATCAGCATCCGCAGACAGAAATACTTGAGAAGTGTTAATTGCAGAAGACAGTCTGTCAAAAACGTTATTTTTAGATGACATTAGACAATTAATCAAACAAGCAATTAAGAACTTTACTGTTGCTAGATCGACCAAATTATTTTAAGATTATTTTGTGAGAACTTTAATGGCTGGTTCGACGGAAAAAATTCAAGAATATCCTGAATTACTGAAACTCATATCAAAATCATGACTAAGTCTCCTCAAACAAGACAAAAAAACTCTACAGTCCGCAATTTTAATATTAGATTTGAGTTTTGACGTCACGAACGGCAGTGTTCATAAATCCAGAAACTAGTTTACTTGGCACAAGAATAATCGTGTCTCAATGCGCCTAAATACTTCTAATTTTGCAAGCCTAACACGCAAACCACGCGGATAGTAGGTAAACCCAGACGTGTCTGACCCTACTAACACCGATACGATACTTTCACGAAATTATCGACAAGTGTACGACGGGTGTACAGGTCCACTCGTTTACTTATTGTGGCCAGCGGAGTTATTGGCCATACGAGTTAGAAACGCTTTCAAGTTGTAACGAATGCACAGTTGCGCTACCGATCAAGAGGAACTGGGCATTTTTCATCAACATCCATGTTTCCCTTAAACATATTCCCCGTGTGGTTTTCTCGCAGAAGTAAAATTTGGGACGTTTCAGAAATACATTTTGGAACGCTTGAACATAAACTTGGGCAGAATACTTTTCCTGAAGATGCAACGCGTCAGCAAAACTTTTTGTGTTGCAGTAGGTGACGGCGTCCGCATACTTATCTGGAAGTTCGTCGGCGTATTTATTTGCCAGTGTTTTATAAAAGTAGCTGACCCGGTGAACTTCAAATCGTCTTCATCTGTCACACTAGTTTTGATGGCGACCAGATACGGCAACTTTTACTAGTAGGAACATTTTGTATGGGCAAAATTTGTTTTTATCATTTTACTCGCTATTTTCTTAATTTTTCCTTTCATAAGAATCTTCTGATAAAAACAAATACAACAAAAAAGAATTAGCGAAATCGGTCCAGCCGTTCACGAGTGATGCCGTGAGTGACGTGACAAAGGGAAATAGGGATTCATTTTTATATATACCTATAGATGGAATTTCTGTCCTACAGGGCTCGCTCTACCATGCAATCTCTTGTCATCTGCCTAGGTACTAGGAGTTTTCCTTACAAAAACATAGTAATGGGCTAAAATGACAATGGTAGCATGTTATGGTTTCGATTTTAGATAAGCATGAATCATCCAAGAATTTTATTATAATGTGGGCCTCTCTCTTGCTATCTTCACACGGTAGAAAACCAAAGGTCAGTCGTGTTGTTACAAGCTAGTCTAGTCTAGATAAAATATTATTAGCTGATAAGCGTCGTGCTGTAAATATGAGCTTACATAATTACAGGCATTACAGTTCGTGCTGGGGCGCGTGTTTATCAGTTAGTGGCTAGCTCGCATGTGGTCATTTTCTAGTAACTGTGTGTTATGTTGACACGGATTTGGACTGCATACACAGACAATCATATTTGGGTATTTAAGAAATCGACTGTAAGAAATCTTGCAGTGAGACAAAAATGGATGGGACAAAAGAGACATACGAGTAAGTTAGCAGTAGATTTTACTGCGAGCATTATGAAATGATAGTAACTTATCAACGATACCTACGAGGTGGACAGACGATCTCGTCAATCTCATAGTTCTTTTTTTCTGTTAAATTATTCATTTATTGTTTTCATTTTAATATTGTGAGGCAAATTTAATTGATTCAGGTCGTTTTTACCTCAATAAAGAAATTTGTATTTGTATCAAGACCACAGGATCACGCTGGATGCAAGCCGCTTCCAACCTGTCTCATTGGAGATCCATAGGGGAGGCCTATGTCTAGCAGTGGACGTCATATGACTGATGGATGGATGAATGATCAACGATACAGTAAACAATGTATACGGGTCATCCGGTACCCAAAATACAAGCTTTGTGTTTTGTAATCATATTTCGTTTTGTAGTCATATTTCACAAGCAATGTCAAAAGATAACAAGATCCGAAAATTTGAAATTCCTTTTTCTGTAGATTGTTATGAATAAAATTGAAATTGCAATTTTGTATGGAACAGCTGACTTTTTCTCGTATTCAAGGTTAGCTTCATAGTAAAAGTTGTTCATAATGATGGTCTTAAACACCCCCTTTCGGCCAGATAATCCTGTATCTATAGCCAATAGAATATTTTAACGACACACCAGTAAATTACACAGTCCAATAACCTATGAGGGCATTTACCCAGGAAGCCTGACTATTGACCGACCAGTGTCGCTAGAGCAGGTGAACCACTGAATAAATCATACGACTGTACCCAGACAGTTTTACGAGCTTGGTACTTGGAAACCTTGGAATACGGAAAGAACCAGACGGACCTTCGAACTCAAATAGTACTGTACAATGTACATACATACCAGCCTTTTTAGTAGTCCATTGCAGGACGTAGGCCTACTCAAGAAGTGATAGGGTCATATCCACGCTGGCCCAGTGCGGGTTATTGGATTCACACACACCATCGAATTTCTTCTAAGGACGTATGCAGGTTGCCTCACGATTGTTTTCCTTCACCGAAAAGCCAGTGGTGTGAAATTCTGTATATAAGTTCCAAAGACACTCATTGGTTCGGGACCAGGTTTTGAACCCACGACCTCAAGAATGACAGGCCAGTGTTACAACCACTAGACCACCACGGGTTTTTTTTCACGGCTCAAATAGTAAAACCTCTGAAATAGAGTAGTTTATAGAGCGATTTCTCCATGTTTCAAAGCGGAGTGAAATGTGTTGTCGACGCCAATTTTGAACATATTACTATTCAATCAAATGCTTCTGGAGAGTCCTTCTGGTTTCTCCTATGTTCGCAGTAGAAACCTTCGGGATCCCTTTACGACAAGGCATTTGATTCGCAATTTGCAAATGACCGTCGTAAACGTAGAGCAGAGTGGTAATTTATAGACCGGGAGTTGATAATACCTGATGTAAAAGGAGATTTATCTGACATATCTTCGGCCACAACGTCGCTTTCCATCAGGCGAGGCTGATAGGCCCGATAAAACTTCTCGAGGGCTGCGAAGTTAGCTGCAGGGTGGACAAAACCCAATTCTGACTGATAGTACAGGAAAAAAATAATTTATATTAATTAAGATGATGGTAATACATAATATTACCTGCTTGCGGGCTAACATGTAGCTGATGTAGCGTACCTACTTACCAATAAGATCACAGTGTAAATTGTTTTACCTACTTCGCAAGTAAGTAATAAATAAATGAAAATGAAAAAAATAATTTAACTTTGCACTAAATTTCTTATCCAATTTTTTATAAGGTTTAGGATCATTTACTGAGCATAAATATTCAAACGCAATCGCCCTTAAGTGCGTAGTTTCCGAGATATCGGCCAAAAACGTTTTTTCAAGATGGCGCTTGAAGCTCCACCTGGATCTGTCAGCATTTTGTGATTTTATTATCAGTAAGTGATCCTAAACATTATTTAAAAAAATGGATCGGATATTTAGTGCCAACTTGACAAAAAAAAAACGTCTATTTTTCCTATAGGTACTATGAAGCTCACATAACATATGCGCGAGGACTGGGTTTTGCGTACCCTGTAGGCAACTTCACGGCCACAAAAAAGATATATTCATTCTATAGTTCAATCAACCTACAGTTCAAGTATTGAACAAATATAGAACTAAACGAGATTTATCTAGAGGAAATCCTGTGCTCACGAGAATAATAACTGATCTGATTGAAACTGGATCATAGACGATCCCCAGTTATTTTTTTAAAAACCCTTTGAGTCCGAATGCCTCGAAGATTGAAACAGCCATTCCCGAACCGACAGTGAGATATTTACGACTGGCTACTCAACAGCCCTCTTTGGGGCGGTTCAGATCAGCGGATTTTTTGCGTTGACCTTACTGTACAGCCTTTTTATTAATCCACTGCAAGACGTAAGCCTACCCACGAAGGGTGATTGGGCCATATCCACCACGCTGGTCCAGTGCGGGTTGGACCTTAATCATCATCATTATATCAACGGCAGCACGGCCACTGCTGTAAATAGGCCTCCTATCAATTTCCAATTAGACCAGTTCAAAGCGGCTTGCATCCAGCACGTTTTTGTGGTCTTATTTAGGTCGCTTGACCACCTAGTCGTTAGACGTCCTGCGCTACTTTTGTCGATACGTGGTTTCCATTCAAGAACTTTGCGGCCTCATCGGCCATCTGTTCACTACGCTATTGTAATTTACATCCCTTATGCTACTGCTACACCTGTGTAGATGTGTCCAACTTTTTAACAGCTTGATTAGCGCGTTTATGCCTTAAGACGCAAGTTGAGCAGTAGCATGACAGTGAGTGCCAAAGTCGTAGTGGTTGAGTGGTAGTGATACCCGTCTCACAATCGTGAGATCATGGGTTCAAATTCCAGTCCAGTACCAATAAATTCTTTAGGATTTATGTACGGAATATCACATAACTAACTTTTCGGTGAAGGAAAACATCGCGAGGCAACCTGCATACGTCTGTAGAAGAAATTCGATGGCGTATGGGAATCCAACCCGAACTGGGCCAGCATTGTGGATGGCCCAATCACCCTTCGTGGGTAGGCCTACGCCCTGCACTGGACTATTAAATAAAGGCTGACATAGGCCGAATCATACAAATCAGCGGATGTGAAGTTAGCTACAAGCTGCTGAATATCCAATCCTGATTGAAGCTCACATGAAGCGCATTGATTGGAAATCGCGCAGCTTGTAGCTTACTTGACATCCGCCGACTTGTATGATTCGGCTTATACAGTACTGAGTGCCAATTCAACGGACTTTCGACATTGTTTACATGCCATGCCACCGCAGGAAGGATATCCCGCGCTGGGTGCGGCGAGCATTCCACAGTTACCTGCACCTCGAGCCACGCACGGTATTGGCAAATGCGTGACCTACACAAATTACGAAATGACCGTACGTTCAGTGCATTGAACTCTTGAGTACGCTGAATCTGACTATACCTAGGCTGTGGCGACTGTGGCACTCATACTCATTATATCAGCATTAATTTTTCATCTATAAATAGGTATCTTGGAGGATTTAAATACCTATGCAAATTGATAGATTTTAATATGCTAGTTCCACTCCTTTTCAATCTTTACAACTTACACTTAATAAAAGCCGTGGTGGTCTAGAGGTAATGACACTCGACTTACAATCGTGAGGTCGTGGGTTCAAATCCCGGTCCCGTACCAATGAATTCCTTGGAACTTATGTACGGAATTTCACACCACTGGCTTTTCGGTGAAGGAAAACATCGTGAGGCAACCTGCATACGTCTGTAGAAGAAATGGCGTATGTTAATCCACCAACCCGCACTGGGCCAGCGTGGTGGATATGGCCCAGTCACCCTTCGTGGGAAGGCCTACGTCCTGCAGTGGACGGCTGGTAAAAGGCTGTTACATTACAGTTCACTATATTATTAATCAACAATAGGAAACGTACACTTATCAGCAGGGTGATTCTGTATGAAAACATGCGCGTTACGTGTCCTAAGTTTTGTTTTTAAGATATTCGCGTTCTCAATGAATTAGACACGTATTGCTTGTCGTTTTGCATTTGTACGTATGTCAACACTTTGTATGGATCGATGACTTAAGTTTAAGATTTTCAACTATGCAAAATAACATTTTTATTTAAAAAAAAAAGTTATTTTATTTAAAAAATGTAAGTTGAATTAGTTAATTAACTTTATCTTATCTGGCAGAACAGAGCAAGGAAGTTTTTTTATAAAGTATCTCATTTAAAAAATATGTATGAAAAGGTAATTTTACAGCCACAATGTGAGCCACAATTTCAGCAAAGTTTATTTACACTGAAAAAATGATGCAAACTCTTAAGAACCAGTTTTGGTTAATATTAACAACCTGATGTGCCACATTTTTTGTGTCCATTTGCAACTGTCAATAAATCACAGCAAAAATACTCCACTTTACAAAGCAATTCCATTCACTTATCATTATACAAAAGCTACTCAAGTGGTAGGTATGTACTCTACAGGTAAACCTTTTTATTTGCTTTTAAACAGGTTCATAAAGTACCGCAGCTAAGTTATTCCGTGTCTGGCATCAACAAATGGTCACAACATTCAGGGCCAGATTTAGAAGTGTGGAGGCCCCGGGCTAACAAAGGATTGGAGGCCCCTTGGTGCCAAATAGAGGTAGAAATAAGTACTCCTTCAGATGGGAAATAATTTCCAAGTACATACTTATGTTTACTTATCAGGACGATTTGGAATTTTAATATTTTACTGATTGACTGATTATAGTGAAGTACTGTCGTCGTTTCAGCCATAGGACGTCCAATGCTGGACACAGGCCTCCCCTAAAGATCTCCAATAAGACCGGTTCGTAGCGGATGAAGTACTGTAGGTAATAGTAAAACAGTGAAAAAAAATCTGGAAAAGTTGATTACTTGTTGGAATTAGAAAGATTTTCTTTTTAAAAAACCCTCTATCTCAGTTGCTCCGGTTGCTTCCCCTAAATCCGACCCTGACAACATTCATTGGCACATTCGCAGTAAATATTGTAGTGGCAGATGGGCCGAATGCCAGATTAGGTCAATAGCCGATGAGAAGAGCCAAATCAGGTTTTGTAGGCGAGTAGGTGACTGGACACGGGCCCTCTATGATAAATTATTCAACAGTCCAAACTGTGCTAGATAAGTAATTTTATAAAATACCAAAATATGTGTTAGCATAGCAAGCTCAGTTAGTGAGATATTTAAACTGTGTTATTACATTGGCATTTATAGGACATACATTTATTATGTTGGTAGCATTGGTGTCCAATAAATAAAATAATAAAAAATCAAAGTAAAGTGAAAATTTTTCATGGTGTCATTCAACATTTACGAAGAATATAGGTAGTAATATATAAATTAGTTCAATGAACATTCAAATTGCACTAACTTTAAGCCCTTACATTGATAGGTAGAGTTTTATAGCGCAGCAGTCACTCTCTGTTGTAAAAAATCTATATATTTTTTCTAATAGACATATTTTTTCCTGTTCAAAGAAAGGAAAAAATGTTTAGGTCTTCAATGGGATTTGAGTCAATTAGTAATTTTTTACATTACTGTTTTGTATTGTTCTTGGGATAGACAAATAAATACCTCATTTTAGTAATTACTTATACCTACAGTAATATTGAATTTTGGCTAAATCAATATTCAATTTGCAGCATGTTGTAGAAAATCACTGCAGTCAGAATCCCACACTACCGAGACAAACTTCAAATAAAAATAGACAGAGTGGAAATAAAATTATTTCTGCGAAACCGTAGTGACAGCCCGGTCGTCTGTACATGCTGCTCTCTAAACCGTCAGTGTTATTTATATCCCCCATAATTCCCTAGAAACTTGGGTAATATATGACAAAAATAATGTATAATAAGTAGGAATAGAAGATGGATAGGTCAGTTAACAGGGTCATGCTACTCTTACACAAATTATTAGAACATTCAATCCAAAATTATCTTTCTGCTCAGTACTATAAATAGCCCAGCTTTACCCTGGAGGTGATAGCGCCGCATGCAGTGCGACGGAACTGTTCACAATGCAGTTAAATGCCATAGGGACAAGAATGTAAACAAATCAAAGGAAACACAGGTGTAATGCAAGTGAGCTCAACAGGTGAAATTCGATGCCTAAGAAAACCGGCTTCTGACCGCTAAGACAGGCGCAACCTGACCCCGAGTGGCTCGTAACTACTCCACAATTCACTTTCACGACACCGAACCTCGCAAAATACGCCGCAAACAACGATCACTCCTCAAAAACATTCCAAAATTTATGTGTATTGAAAACGATAAATACCTTTTCCTTCGCCCGACCGGCATGTTTTTGCACAGTTTTCGCGAGCAACGCACTTTTACTTTCAGACATTTTTATCACTTTCTCATAACAGAACGTCTTTATTTCAATACACCACAATCTGCATCCGAATTTGGCTGCAGCTGATTTATGTCACACGTCAAAATCCAGCCAAATGCGTGCTGTCTCCGTGCACTCTCTCGAATGAAAGAAAATCAACACCCTAGCGCCGCGGGCTGGAGTTTTAACTTGTGATTTGTAGTACCCAATGATAATCTTAGATGGCGCAAACATGAAAGTTGTTTGAATTCAAGTTTTACAAAATTCAAAGCTGATGCTATTATAAAATAAAAGATGAATTTGCTGGACATTTAATATGTACCTTATTATTCTATAAAGTTTAGTTGTGTATTATTAATTTACGAAAACAATTCAAAAATAAAATAGCAAAACAACTCAGGTTGCCATCTAGCGCAAAGTAGTGAATACTTAGTTAACATATAATACGACGCTAGATGACGCTAAAAATAAAACAGCAACCATGTTTTATTTTTATATAATACTACATCCATGACAGGATTTCTATTTATTTTTGTAATGGTAATAACAACTATAATTTATTATCTATTGTTTTTTTTAATCTATTAAAACATCGTTCTTTCTTGACTATCTTCGATTTCCTTCATTCCTTTTATTTTCTTTTCAAAACAAAACAGAATTCAAATTTTGAATTTAATTTTTCTTAGCTTCTTGTGATTTATTATTTTTATACCGTAAACTGCGTTATCTACCTAATCCAAATGGTATTTTTAATCCTATAAACGTTTTCGTTTACAAAAGAACTGCAACTAAAAGTCTGGATGTGATTTTCAGGAGCCCAAAACTGAGCTTCAAAGAAATGCGATCACGAAAGCGCGTCGTCACGAGCTGGAGACTTACCAGCGGGCCCTGGACGTGCAATGGCTCAACAGCCGCATGGAAAACGGGCGTATGGGCCGATGTCTCGCGCTCATAAAAAAAGAGGCCGATATGGAAAAAGAATTCCAAGAGGTGAGTGAGTAGATACTTGAGTATACCAGAAGATAATAATTTAAGCTCCAGCCTTCAGGACTGGGTAGATGGTCCTATAAATTTTATAAGGGTTGAAATATCTCCTCAAATAATATATTCCAATTTTCACTACTCAACATCTGTAATATGTTGTGGTTTTTGGGAATGTGAAAATGAAACATTATCATATCATATCATTTATAGGTATAGGCCGAATCAAACAACTTGGCGGCTGTGATGTAAGCTACAAGCTGTGCATTACCCAATCCTGCACGGGAAGCATGGCAAAGGGACTAATAGTCTTTCCACCATTATATCCCCTCGAAGTGGAAATAAAGTATGGATTGACAATGACATCTGACATTAAGAGTGGATAAAACGGTATTCCCCTTGCCGTGCTACCTGGGCAGATGGAAACTCACTTAACAGCTGCGCGAAGGTTGGGTTATCTGCAGCTTGTGGCTAAGATCACATTCGCCAAGTTGTTTGATTCGACCAATACTATAATTATATTATTACTGTCCATCTGGTGTAAAAAATGTCATAATGCATATCAAGGCCTTATTTGTGGCTAGCCTGCATTTGTAAACTTCTGAACTTTAAATTAATTCTGCAATATTTTAGTATTAAATTATTATTATTATGATTGCAGCGCACTGACCATGCAGCTATTGTGAATGAGCGAGCGGCAAAAGAGACCTCCTTAGGCATTGAAGTGGCTACAGTCCGACGAGAAGAAGCCTGCCAGTTGCTTCGCAGGTAAGACTTGAGAGCAGTATTTAATCTTCAATACCTAATAACTTTTTAGCCTTTTTGACTACATCTGAAGGCTATTTGTCCACCAGTGATACATTCACATACATTAGTTCGTTATAAAAGTGTGAATCACATCTCATCAGGGGAGCATCAAAAATGTATGAAAAATATCTCAAGTTATTTAGGGATGCCCCCTATCATTATATTGATTGTGTACCTATACATATATTTTTTTTGTGTTTGTTATCAGGGTTTCCTCTGACACAAGCTAGAGACTTTATGATAACAACCATAATTGCATCTGTCTTTTTTTGAATACAATTTTACTATATTTTGAAGACTTAATAATATATACAGATATACACTCGTTATATTTAGTGGGAAAATACCATGAGGCAAAGGTTCAGGATGTTTTTTGAAGTGAAACTTCTAATGCGACTTCCAACAAGGTTGCGTTTAACGCTACCATGGAAGGGGTATGAAAGCACTGGTGCGTCGAACTTCTTCCGCGCGAAGGGACTCCACATGCATTTTTTTCTTATTTTTTCTTACATAATTTATTTATTTTTTTCTTTTTTAGGGTTCCGTACCTAAAGGGTACTCAGACAGACGGAAAAACGGGACCCTATTACTAAGACCACGCTGTCCATTTGTCTGTCTGTCCGTCTCTGTATCTCATGAACCGTTATAGCTAGAAAGCTGAAATTTTCACAAGTGATGTATTTCAGTTGCCGCTATAACAACAAATACTAAAACAGATTAAAATAAATAATTAAGGTGGGCTCCCATACAACAATCCTGCGGGGCAATTCTGTTAACAGATCTCGTTGCTGAGGTGACGCGTTCTTGAGCTTCTCTCGTTTTTTTGACAGCTTTCAGCTATCAAAACTGTCAGAAAAGCGAGAGGGGTTCGGGAGCGTATCACTTCGGTGACGAGATCGGATGACAGAATTGCCCCGCTGATTTTTTAGCCGTTTTTCGCTCTATGTTTATAATGGGAACAGGTAGATGCTTAATATATTTACAGAATATTTAGTTGCATATTCACTTTAATAACAAATAATAAAATTAAAATAAAATAAATATTTAAGGGGGGCTCCTATATAGTACGGAACCCTCCGTGAGCGTGTCTAACTCGTACTTGGCCGATTATTACAATTTTTTAAAGGACCTTAAAGATATAAGCCTCTAAAAAGTCATTTTTTTACTCAAAACTTTGGCTGAAAGTATACAATTTTTACTTTTCTGAAATGGGTGAAAAGAGTTTTCTCCCGGAACGTAAATTTTATCAAAAATGTACCGCGAATTTTCTCAATGTTCAACAGAAAAAGCGAAAACTGGTCGATTCAGAATCCTCTTTAAATACTCACAGACACTACCTCCGCGAGCGAGAGCCGAGCCTCCGCGAGCTGGTGAAGAAGCTACAAGTAGGGTACGTGTGTCGCGACCTGCGCCTGCAGATACGGGACAATGAGTATCGGAGGCTGCAGGAAAAGGTATCTACATTTTTTAGGGTTCCGTACCTAAAGGGTAAAAACGGGACCCTATTACTAAGACTCCGCTGTCCGTCTGTCCCTCTGTCTCCAGGCTGTATCTCATAAACCGCTATAGCTAGAAAGCTGAAATTTTTATGCCATAACTAGTTGACCCGGTGAACTTCATCTCACCACCTGTCCACTGTCAATGACAACTTATACATACAGAAACATTTTGTATGGGAAAAAGAATTTAATGATTTTATTATTTTTCTCGCAACTTTTTATAAATTTTCTCACCGTTTAAACCTTCTCTTAACTTCCACAAATATTTTAAGATCAAAATAAGCCAAATCGGTTCAGCCAATCTCGAGTTTGCGAGACTAACAACCATGCACGATTCATTTTTATAAGTATGTAAAGATAGTCAGTGGTGGAAATACGGATAGACTGTGTAGGCTCAAACACGGTAATGATATCATCACCGTGGCTCAAGCCTAGAACGGCAGATTTAAGGGGGCGGCAAATTTGTGGCCAACACTGGCTTAGTGTGTAATTCCCATGTGTACCCACCCCGATCTCTGTGGGGAACTCGGTTCTTGAAGTCGTTGACTCGTACGTCTACCTAGGACAAGTAGTACAGTTAGGTAGGTCCGACTTCAAGAAAGAGGCCAATCGCCGAATCCAACTCGGCTGGGCAGCGTTCGGAAAATTGCGTAGCGTCTTCTCGTCCGACATACCTCAGTGCCTCAAGTCGAAAGTTTTCGACCAGTGTGTGTTGCCAGTGATGACTTATGGCACAGAAACGTGGTCTCTCACTATGGGCCTTATTGGTAAGCTCCAAGTAGCCCAACGAGCTATGGAGAGGGCTATGCTCGGAGTCTCTCTGCGAGATCGAATCAGAAATGAGGAGATCCGTAGAAGAACCAAAGTTACCGACATAGCCCAACGGATTGGCAAGTTGAAATGGCAATGGGCAGGGCACATAGCGCGGAGGACTGATGACCGATGGGGTCGGAAAGTTCTCGAGTGGAGACCACGTACCGGCAAGCGCAGCGTAGGACGTCCACCCACAAGGTGGACGGATGACCTCATTAAGACCGCAGGATCGCGCTGGATGCAAGCCGCTTCCAACCGGTCTTATTGGAGATCCATAGGGGAGGCCTATGTCCAGCAGTGGACTTCTTATGGCTGATGGATGGATGGACTGGCTTAGGAATGTGGCCGAAAACTATTTCTTGTACAATCTTTGTAAAGTAATACTTTGAACTTTGTAAAGTAATAAAATACTAAATCGTTGTTTTCATGAAAACTGTAAGAATGAAAATGCTCAGTCAGCGGATTGTTTTAATAAATTCCACAATTCCTAGTTTTGTTAGTTTTAAAATGTTGTATAGGTAGCAAAGAATATCTCCACACTCTAATATTACTAAGACCATTATTATTACTCAAATCAAAGCCCCATCTCTTGCTGTTTTCAAGATAGATAGGTATACTCTTTATTGATTCACATTCACACACACATAAAAAAAAAAATTGAGAAAGCCCCAAAAAGCTCTATCTCTCACATATCAAAATAGATCTGTTGTTATATTTTGTTTATATTTTTTTATCAAATTGCATGTATTAGTCCATCCATCAGCCATAGGACGTCCACTACTGTACATAGGCCTCCCCTATGGATCTCCAATAAGACCGGTTGGTAGCGGCTTGCATCCAGCGCGATCCTGCGGTCTTAATGAGGTCATCCGTCCACCTTGTGGGTGGACGTCCTACGCTGCTCTTGCCGGTGCGTGTAATATATCTTATCGGTGCATTAGTGTATCTTATAAAATATTTTTTTTATCTACTATGTATCAGGATGGAGGTACTAAACGTATTTGAATATTACTTTGTAATGTATTTTTTTTATATTTTGTATTTTTTTTTCTCTCGCCTTTGCTACTCACCCCGTTTTATCTTTGATTTAATAAATCCCTCTCTAAATAGAAGTGGCATTTACAACTGAGCGCTACCTTGGCTCGGATGACGTGAAATAGAAAACTTTAGCTAAGCTTTGTAACAATCCTAGTCGCGAAACCAAATGTAACAGTCCTATCCTAGCCTAGCCTAACTTACCTAATTTATGAAACCTAAGAAAAGTAGAAACTATTTTATGAAACCTGCCTAAATAAAATGTCAGATTAAATGATTTAAGAAACTTCATTTGCTTTCAATGGTTCCTAGCTTTATGTCAAACTAGCTATGCGTCCTGATTCCACCTAATTGTGAACAAATTATAAATTGAACCTCATGAAAGAAATATCCTAAAATATTAAGAATAAATTAAAATAATAAAAGTTAAATATTGATACAAACATTCAATGTGATCCCAGCTTACATTTCGTAATGATAAATAACAAGAAATACAAAAACGTAACTATGAACCTCGGAGGTTCAAGGTAGAATTATACTCCTAACACCATCTGCTTGATAAAAGTCAGTCTTCATTTTGATACTAGTATTCTGCAGTGTGATTCCTAATTTATTTACATATTTATACGTTAGTTTGTCCAGTGTTCGTTTAGTAGTGGATCCTGCGTTATAGACCGCATAAACCCTAGGTAAAGGTGATTCAAAATTCCTACCTTTCTAATAGATTACCTAAGTTCAGAACGAAAATCCTATGTTTTACCTATTTTGAGCTTCTATGAACCTGAAAGTATATTACTAATCTCAGAGTGAAATGCAGTACCTAACTAATGTCTCAAGAGCTATTTAGAAATAGTGATTCTAGAGCTTCTCTGTTATATATGATGTTAATTTAGAATATTTGTGTATAACGTAAATGAGCTTCAATAAAGCTAGGTATAAAATATTAATTTAGTTGCTTAAGAAAATATTAGACATGAGAAGAGAAGGAAATTCCATTAAATTAGTAATTTAGATCAAAGAAACTCTATTATTCTTTATTGAACTAATATTATTATCTAACTACGAATATAATAAAAGATTGGAATGCCAGAAAGAATAGTATTAATTTATTTCTGACAGTTAATTTTAATATTTTAAATTTATTGAATTTTATTTAGGTATCAGAGATTTATTTTATTTTATGTTTATCTCTGATTATTTAGTCATGGCGCTCGAGAGAGCTGAAAACCATGAAAATGACTCTACTCTGCTTTCGTAAATCTAACGCCATCCTGGAAAAAGAAAGCAGGAAAGAAAACCAGGAGTCGCGAGTGTGTCTGTCTAAGATCAGTCAACTTATCTACATCACTTCATAAAGTCAGGAAAATCATAAATCTTGCATGAATTCCAGAGTGTTCTCAAGAAAAGCTCCAAGTTTACTATAGGTAAAGGTTCGAGAATCGACTTCGCCTTATAAAATAATATTCAAATCAATAAGCTTTCAATAGCTATATTTCAAAGTGATCAGAATTTACACTCTTATACGGACACGGGAAATCCCTCCATTTCGGAAATGAGAAACACTGGCCCAAGCTCTATCTGGCTTCAAGAGTTCTGCACACTAATGAAAATACAGCATTGATCGAGTAGCACTTACGGCTAGTATTAAAATAATGAGATGTAGCAATAATAAGATATAGCAATAGTCGACTCTTCAATCCCCATAATATAAATAAATGACATTTTATCTATGAACACTCTGTTCTTCGCAAATTGTACGAGTAGGTAAAGCACGTCATGTCTGGAAATTTCTCAATTTCTGGAGATTCTCAATCCGCATAGAATATAATATCTTAAGATTTTATGTTCACAAATAGTCGAAGCTGAAAAAGACAAATAATTAAAACATTTGTAATTCATACATAGAAATCATAAAGGGCGAGTGTTAGAAGCTTCTATCTTCTACTCGTGAGTAAATGCTCAATGAAGGATAGTTTCGTCAGTAACATACTTCTATAGAGTAGGAAACATCGTAAGTCAACTTATGCAAGACCGCCATAGGAACCTGAAGATGTATGCGTATTTATCAACCCGCAACAGGTCAGAGTAGATAATATTGCCTTGTTTCTGTGGTGTAGCGTAGCGTCGTAAGCAACTCGTTCATACTCATAAAAGAATAGATACGTGTGAGAATCCTCCATACCGCATCGTTTCAGTAAGGCGGATATAGGCCTCTCTCCATATGATAGACCTCCTCTTTTCATCTGATGTCCATTTGTACATTAATACAACAGTAAATCATCCAAAAGTCCAATGCAGTACTGATCTGGCCGACTCGCAGGAACATCATCTGCTGAACAATTCTATACCTACTATGACATATCTATTTAAAAAGTGATACGATTATACGAAACCAAATCCTCTAGGAACATCCTCGTCCTTTGATCGAAAACAACTTTCTTCCAACTTCCACTTTTTAGACCAGGAACAAAATTCTCCTAGTTAGTAAACTCTTCTCTGCTCTTCCTTTCTCTGAATCTTGCGGTACAAAACTAAAAATATCCTAAAAATGAAATATTCCAACATTTTCCTATAATTTTCTCAAGTGAAGTCCCTGTTGTCAGTCCTGTCAAAATCTCTCCGTTCTTTTTTTTTCTCTTATTTTAAATTCTCAAATTCTGCAAAGAGTTTTCATACCTAGATTGAAGATCTGTTGCTTTTTTATAATGTTTTTATTTACCTGCTTGTTTGTAAATCATTTGAATGGAAAGTTCCTTTAGATAATATGAGAAAGAATTATATCCTAATGTGAAAGACTCCTGACCTACAAGAATGCCTTCTTCCTATGCCTAATTACTCAGATGTGGACGATCAAACCATCTGAGGTTTGTTACAGCTTAAAACTTTGACACCAGGGCTAGCCACCCGGCTATACGAACTTATTTACTAATGGTGCATTTCAGTCTGAAGAGAAGCACGCCAACAATGTCCTGCTGGGCGCGCTCTACAACGACCGTGAGGCGCAGGAGCATGAAGAAAGGTTGAAAATAGAACGCACCACAGACTATCGCAGGTATTTATTTATCTCATTTTACATATTTTAGGCTAGTAGGTATACACGGATATCCAGAACTTGTGTTTTTTTTGCCCCGGCGCCTTGGCCAGGCCTGCGAATTGTCCCCACTATAAATTATACGGGGTTTTCATATATTTTTTGTAATCTTAAAAAACTTCCTTGTTTTTTTTCTCTCCGGAACTTGTGTATAAGCTGAATCATACAAGTCTGCGATTGTAAAGTTATCTACAAGTTGCGCGATACCCAATCAACGCACAGCTTTATGTGAGCTTCAGTCAGTATTGGATATTGCAGCTTGTAGCTAACTTCACATCCGCCGACTTGTATGATTCACCCTATACCAAGCCGAAGGGAGGTGCTTCAAACCATAATCGTGATCAACTTTTAACATGGGGCCAACCCGTAATTCGAAAAAATTAGCTGTTTCATACATTTTGTCTCCTCCGAATTGCAATTTTGTATGGAACAGCGGATTTTTTATCGAATTTCAGATTGACCCCACAGTAAACTTTATTCATAATGATAGTCTTAATCCCCCGCTTTCTAACACCGTTTCGGCTTAGTACAGGGCAAACAGATAACCCTGTATAAAAATAAGTTTTCCGAGAGTTTTGAAAATTGGTTTTAGTTGGAGGAGGATATCTAGGAATGGCCTATGGTAATGGTTCTTATGCCTGATGGATAATGTGCTCGTTTCGAATTTCAACTGCCATCTTGTATCTTTGCCGCTTTCAAAATGCTAAATGCCATCCGTGATCATTCACCCGAAGATTGGCCGAACGTTGCATAACTCTGGTGATGGCTATGAAGCGCTTAGTCAAACTACGCCACTAGCGCCACAGAAGGCCGTTTAAGTAACACTTGGTAACTGTATTCCAGGGAGCTGCAACAGCAACTAGTGAACCGCGAGCAAGAGCGGCGCTGCACGTACGAAGACACACTAATTGAGAAGAAGATGCTGGAGGACATCATGAGGACCCTCGCTGATGAGGACCAGAGGTGATAACAGATTTACACGAATAAAGTCCTTTTGTCATCATAATCATTATCAGCCGTAGGACGTCCACTGCTGGACACAAGACTCCACAATGGATTTCCAATAAGGCTGGTTGGAAGCGGCCTGCATCCAGCGTGTTTCTGCGGTCTTAATAATATCGTCGGTCCGCCTGATCGGTGGACGTCCTACGCTGCGCTTGCCGGTGCGTGGTCTCCATTCGAGAACTTTACTGCCCCATCGGCTATCAGTTCTCTATGTGTCTTGCCCATTGCCATTTCAACTTACTAATCCGCTGGGCTATGTCGGTAACTTTGGTTCGTCTGCGAATCTCCTCATTCCTGATTCGATCTCGGGACTCCTTTTGAGCGATTCGATAATCTTCTTTGCGAGTTGATTTTGTGTGCTAAAAATTTTAAATTCCGGCTTTTGACCAAAAATTAGCCACCTTAATGGCGCTATCTGTTGCCGCATTTAGGTCCTGCATGTTTTAGAGCATGCTGCACAGTTAGTCAGGTGTGACATAGTCTGCGGTCTCACGCCGCAGAGATATTCGGTGTTGAGCTGTCTATGTATCCTCATTTTGCCAGATTGTCTCGGCTTCAGGCCACTTGGGAACGGAGGCGGTTCAGGGTTTAACAGCTTAGGTGGGACAAGGCTCTTTATAGTCAGGTGGGAGCTTTTCAGCTGCTTTAATGTTTGGGGGTGGATCGTCAAGTTGTTTTTTATTTGGAGATAGTTTTTTTTTAGTTTTTTTTTTTTTTTTGGAGATTTAGATATGCCAATAGAATGTGACTTTGCGTAGGCCCTCTGTTCTAAAATTATTTCCATGATATTAGTTTCTATTTCTATTATTCTGGATTTTTCCTCAGATCTATCTACCCGGCTTGTCATCTGCAGCGTAAAACCACTGTTTACACGCTAAATTATTACTGAGGCTATCGGCACAATTTTTCAGCAAAATTATTATTATGTGGCTGACTTACGAAAATAAATGTAAAAACGCTTGCGTAGATTGACCGTATGCTCTTAACATAATTTCGTATGATATCTTATGTCTACCACGGCCCACGCTTATACGTCCACTTATGGACACAGGCCTCTCCTATGTATTGCTAATAAGCCCGGTTGGAAGCGGCTAGCACTCCACTGTCCGTCTGTCTGTCTATCTCCATGCTGTATCTTATGAACCGTGATAGTTGACAATTGTTATTCAACTAATTTTTAACTAGTGAACTTTAGATATAAGATATTTTAGTTTAGATAGGATAATTTAGTTTAGATAGTTTTATTTAAGTTTAGATTAGTTATTTTAGTTTAGATTATTTTAGGTTATTTAAGTTTTTATTTTTATGTTATTTAAATATTTTTAGTAAGAAAATAATTCAAAATAAAGATTCAACGTGATTTTATTACAGACTTCCAAAAAGAAGGATGTACTATGTTTGTCTGCATGTATTATTTATTTATGTTTATTGATATTCTTCTTCTTCTTATCATTAAGATCTTTTATGTAACACAGTTAACAATAAAGTTTATCTGAATCTGAATCTGATATTTTCGTCAAATGTGAAAAGATTAAAAAAATATTTCGAAAGAGTATACTCTTGAGGTGGCCATTTAAATTTATTTTTAAAGAAATGGGCTGGGCTGTTTTTAAAAATCAACAATAATGTAAATGCGAACTATTCGAATTTTGTACACGGTGAAATTCGGTTATGCAATTTTTAGCGAAAAATAATTATTGAAATCGTTTACTTGCAGGGAGTTGGCCCAAAAGCGCGAAACAACCGACCGGCTCCGTCGCGAAATGGAGGCGTCCCGGCGCGCGCGGGACGCGTGGAAGATGAAGCAGAAGCAGATGATCATCGACGAGGAGAGGGACATCGAGCGGCAAAACGCCGCCGCCGCCGACCGGAGCGCTAACATGTAAGTCGCGGAAACTAATATGCAGGGTTATTCCTATGTTTGGGTTATCCATGTTAGTTAGAAATGTGAAGATCAAGGATGGATGGGTATTAGGGTATCATAATAGGTGTATTCATCATTTTGTTAACCACTTTTACTATGTGATCATTTGATCAACCATGAAATCGTAAAGGCAGCTGTACCATACTTTATTGACTTCCGACAAAATATTTGGCAGATGTACTGGTTGTGGCCATTGTAAAATTAATGCCTATAACATAGATAGATTTGGACCATAAATATTGTTTGTGTGATTGTCAAAGAATGAAAATTTCTGAACATTACAATTAGATACAACATCATTAAAATTAGAAATGATCATGATATCGAGCGACAAAACGCCGCCGCCGCAGACCGGAGCGATAAGATGTAAGTCACAGAAAAAAAATCGGCCAAGTACGAGTCGGGCTCGCACACGAAAGGTTCCGTACTGTATGGGTTCCGTACTGCCCCTCTTAAATATTTATTTTATTTTCGTTTAACTATCTATTATTGAATTGAATATACAACTGAATATTCTGTGAGTATTTTAAGCATCTACCTGATAATAATGGTAACAACCATTATTAATACCGTGCGAAAAACGGTTCAAACTTCAGTTTTGTTGTATGGGAGCCCCCCTTGAATTTTAATTTTATTCTGTTTTAGTTTTTGTTGTTATAGCGGCAATAGAAATACATCGTCTGTGAAAATTTCAGTTTTCTTGCTATATCGGTTCATGAGATACAGCCTGGTGACAGACAGACAGACGGACAGACGAATAATGTAAGACGTTACAGATCCAGTCTAGCACTGGACTGGATTCTCGCTGGATCACTGGACCATGATAGCTAGGCAGCTGGATTTTTTACAGATGATGTATTTCTGTTGCCGCTATAACAACAAATACTAAAAACAAAATAAAATAAATATTTAAGGGGGGCTCCCATACAGTACGGAACCCTCCGTGCGCGAGTCCGACTCGTACTTGGCCGGTTATTAAATACTTTCTTCGCGCAGTAATCCGCAAAAACAACCAATACGTGTTCACTGTGTCAGCACTGGAACGGCACTGGATTGGCCGTCTACATTATTCCAGTTGCACTGGATTGGTTGCACTGGATTCAAAAGTAGACCCACAATCCAGTTACTGGACAGTAATGCTAACTGGATTCAGTGCATTCCAGTGCCGGTTTACATTTTTCCAGTAAGCAATCCAGCGCTGTATTCGGTCGCTGGACTGGCATTATTCTGGGGCCAACACCAAAATCGCCAAAAACATCAGCCGTTTTGTTTCGTACGAAAAGTTCATCGACTTAGGGTAAAATGCTTGCACCGAGCAAGTATCTATAGTCACACTTTTTTTGCACAATCGCGACAAAATGCTTGCCAAAATCTTGCCCAAGCTACGTAGTGGGCAGACTTTTTAGTTAGTCATAAAGTGATTGCAAGCGGACCACAACGCTGCGCGATGCCAAATGTGCTCGGTTACAAGCACTTATTAGGTGACATAACGTCGAGATTAGAGAAAGTGGGTCATAGTGAATTATTTAATGTAGGTAAATATCACAGACATTTTTAACTACTTTCACGGACTGTGTAGATATTTACTCTAAGAGTGCATGGTGATTTTTTTCCGTGATTTTACTGTAGTCCCGTAGTAAAAGTTGTCCATCTTGATGAACTAAAGTTACCCTTTAGTTTGATGATGGGTAAGTTTATACCAGTAACCATACAAATATGTATACTATAGGCTGAATCAATAAACTTGGCGGCTGTGATGTTAGCTACAGGCTGCGGATAACCTAATCCTCACGCAGCTGTTAGCCCGAGTTCCCACCGCAAGAACATTCCGCTTATAGCGTAACCTATTTTTTACGTAATTATATGAATAGGAGAATATATTTAAATCAAATCAAATAGTTCATTTGCATAGAATACATGTACAATACAAGTTATAACAGGTAAGTACTTACATTGCATTCAGTCTGCAAGCAGACGTGCAAATATTTATTACATTAATTTATTACATAGGTTTGCGGTGTTACTCACAATCCCTCACATATACATACACTCACACACACGCCCTCTTCATATCTCTCACATGGAATGGAACTCTTGATCTCTCGTTCTTACAAAACTGGCATGTTATTACGAGAACAAGCAATTTAAATTGTCTCAATGACGAAGCCGCGCAAATTCTTCTATAGTAATTGTATTTCACCGGGCCACCAAGATACAGGCATCGCCTAGTTTGGGGCCCACCGGCACTGCGCAACATCGGCAAATGTTTACGATATATTTTATCAGTAGTACCATTCTTTTAGTAGTAGCCGTGGTGGTCTAGAGGTAGTGACGCCCGCCTTACAATCGTGAGGTCGTGGGTTCAATCCCAGTCCCGTACCAATGAGTTCTTTGGAATTTATGTACGGAATTTCACACCACTGGCTTTTCGGTGAAGGAAAACATCGTGAGGCAACCTGCATATGTCCGTAGAAGAAATTCGATGGCGTATGTGAATCCACCAACCCGCACTGGGCCAGCGTGGTGGATATGGCCCAATCACCCTTCGTGGGTAGGCCTACGTCCTGCAGTGGACTATTAAAAAGGCTGATACAGTACAGTACAGTACCATTCTTTTTGCAAAATATAAACCTACCTAGTTATCTTGAATTTGCTCGCCAAAGAAGGGTAGATGAACTAAATTTAAGTAATTATTAATCATGTATCTACTCAACATAATGATTTATTTTCCCTGTTGTACCTAATTATTTCGTTTTACTACTTTTACTATGTGTTACAACCCAAAATATGTATTGTCATCAATGTACCTAAAGTAGGGACAAGATAATAGGTCACTTTTGACATTTCATGTATGCAAAGAAAAATATACCTTACACTAAAGGAATAAAACTCATGAAAACAATATTGACGACGACCGATAATTGTTCTTGAAGACGGCTTGGAGTTTTATTCCTTTAGTGTAAGGTATATTTTTCTTTGCATACATGAACTGTCAAATGTGGCCTATTAAAATGACTCCACTTTAGCTTCAGAGGCAACATTTTGAATTTAATTTTAAGTAACTTTTATGTATCATTTGCGCGAATTTTGTTAAGGTTTCTTTTGGTAAATAAATATATTCTTATTCTTATTCTTAGGTATTTCAGTATAATCTATTAATTATTAAAATTATTATATTCCTTAATACTATAAAAGCAGTTCGTTAGAAGCCAGCCAGTTAGTGATTTCTTAAATTTATTCCCGTTCAATAATTTGATAGGGGTTGGTAACAGGGTTGCCTTGCGAAATGTGGCCTCAAGTATTTGAAATTTGATAATGTTTAAAGGAAAATGTATCCTTGATTTGATTTTTAACCCCCTACGCAAAAGAGGGGTGTTATAAGTTTGACGTGTCTGTTTGTCTGTCTGTGTGTCTGTCTGTCTGTCTGTCTGTCTGTGGCATCATAGCGCCCGGACCACTGAACCGATTTCAGTTTAGTTTTTTTTGGATGAAAGGAGACTTAATCGAGAGTGTTCTTAGCTATGTTTTATAAAAATCGATTGAGCCGTTTAAGAGTTATGGTGGGTTAAAGTGGGGATGGAAGAACCAAGAATTTATGTTTGAAGTGTTTTTGTGTCGGGGGTTTTTAAATTTTTAATTTAATTAATAGTTATTATGTAAATGTGTTGAATAAGAGAATATTATGTTTAACAGCCCGGGTAGCACGGCAAGAGGGGAAAACATTTTATCTACTTTTAATGTCTGCTGTCATTGTCAATATACATGTAATAATGTCCATACATTATTTCCTCTTCGAGCGGATATAATGGTCGAAAAAGTATTATTCCCTTTGCTATGCTTCCCGTGCTGGTTGCCTTGTGAAATTGGAGATCCATAGGGGAGGCATTGTCCAGCAGTGGACGTCATATGGCTGATGGATGGATGGATGGATATAACTACGTAAAAATAGGTTTGAACCGTGTACGCTATGAGCGGGATGTTCTTGCGGTGGGATCTCGGACTATGTTAAGTGGGCTTCATTCAAGATTTCGCTCTCCGCAGCTTGTAGCTAACATCACAGACGTTAAGTTGTTTCATTCGGCCTTATACCTTATTATTATAAATGTAATTATCCATTATAGTTAAATCTTTGCTCATGTCATGTCCTTATCATATCTGTCTATTTGTTTTACTAACCGACTTCCAAAAAAGAGGAGGTTCTATTTTTATCTGTATGTTTCTGTTGTCCATGTTCATCGATAATTCCGCCAATTGTGAACCGAATCGAAAAATTATTTTTAGTTCGAAAGGTGTACTCCCGAGGTGGTCGTATTAAAATTTTACAATTTTTATAATTTAAACAAATCGTGCGAAATATTCGAATTTTGTACACGTTGGAAGGTGGTTTTGCCATTTTATGCGAAAAATAATTATGTATAATTTTCAATTTCAGAATAGCGGAACGTGAAGCTAAACGGCTGGCAAAAGAAGCGCTCAACGAGAAAATCTGCGCCAAAATACTCGCCGATGAGGTAAGCATGTAAAATGTTACATTTTATTTTACTGTTTAGGATTACAATAAAATAATATTATTTAAAAAAAACTTAATATCCTAAGTGCCACACAAGTCGGCGGATGAGAAGTTAGCCGCAGATGACACTTCGCCGTGATTCGTTAATTATTGCGCATGTGTGCACAATACCGACGCCGCGTGGCGTAGTAGTGAGCACGGGCGTAGGGAGCGCGCGGTAGGCATGATGTTGGCGAGCGGGTGTGCCCCGACGCAAGTCTCTCTGGCTCCCGCGCATACCTATATTTCGGCTTTTGCGCAGCGTTCTGCGCATAACTTCCCATCCGCCGATTTGTGTGGCACTTAGTATACATATCTAATATTATTACAAAGCAAAAAAAAAACTCTTATTATTCATCATTTTTAACGATTGGATTACTATCCCCCTGATTCAGTATACCTATAGATAAGTTACGTTATTTGTATATTAACGTAACTTGCAGATGATACATAATCAGGGTTCCAGTATTGTAATAATTATACAGAGTGATTGGTAATCAGTAAAATTAGCATCCTTTCAAGGACATATTCTGTACATTAAAACAAACAACTTCAGTTCTATAACTTTTCCCAAATCTCAACAAATTTCCCAAAAAAATAATCAAAAAGTGGAAGTAGCATTATGTACCATTAATTGTTTTTGTATAGGTACTTAACCATAATATTTACACTTGTTTGCATATTTACACAGTATCTCCTCGACCACAGAAGCCATCTATTCGATCAGCGGCTAACTCTCAGTTAGGAAACTTTATCTCATCAATATCATTCTTAAAAAGCATAAAACATTACCATATGATGCTAATGTACAGAACCCAACAAAAAGAAGGAAGATCTCAGTGACACAGATACCTAGATACAAAACTGAATTTGCTTGTAAGCAGTGTAACCCACGTTAGGCTACTTTATATAATAAATTAAACAAAGAGTTAGAAATATATCCTAAGATATTATACGATTGTAAGAAATGTATCAGCAAGTGGGTAACTTCACTTAGTTATAGTGAAGTTGAAAAACTGATACAGGTTCCATAAATGTGCACTCATACACACAGACATACAACCGCACACACTAAGAATTTGTATAAAACGTAAGTTGTTGTATTTGTTTAACTTGCTTTGCATTGTATAATTAAATAACTTTCATCAAAAATTTAATTATTTCGTGTTACGATGTGCTATACTAAGGAAGAGCGGGGACTCCTATTACAGGCATATCTTGCTTGAAGGGAATCCCCAATATATTATAATTCTAAAAACTTGTGAACCGAAATAAATAATTTTAATTTTTAATTTTTTTAATCTCCTCTGAAGTCCAAGTCTCGCGGGTGGCGGTGCTCGCGCTTTTTATATAGAGTTAATCATGTTTAGACCGATCTTTTTAAAAGAAATAAATACGAAGTTTTAGAAGTCGTAGAACATAAAATGTTTGTTTTGATGATAAGATAAGATAATATTTATTGCCATCAAGTAAATCTCTTATTACATAGTTAAATATAATAACGATTACTATAATGTACCCAAATGTATTATTTGAGAAAATACTAAATCTAGTAACTTTATAGAAATGTAGTTTATAATATACACTACATTTCTACAAAATTATGCACGGCAATATATTATATTGCCGTGCATAGTTTTGTAAGCTCCTCAATGTCTATGAACAATAAATATTAAAATTGAATCCAAAATATTTTCACAGTAAACTCATCATAATATAATGTCATAATATACAATGTGTACAGAATATGCCCTTCAAAATATGCTTATTGATTACCAGTAACTTCAAATAACCGAGTTTTCGGTTTTTTATTTTTATTTTTCACTAAATTTTTTGTTCTGCAATTTTTTTTTATTTAAAAAATTTTCTACCCCGGTCTAATAGGGATTTGCGCAAGTTGTAGCTTATTCCACAGACACTATTAGTTTTGATTGGACCTGACATCTCATGTACTTCTAAAAATGTTCTAGGCCGAATTACGCGAACGCGAGAACATAATCAAAACTCTTCAAGAACAAGAATACCTCGAGAAAAACGCCAACGACGATGTACACGAACGAGAGAAGCTAGAAAACGATAAAAGGAAGACTAAAGAAGCTCTCACGGCGCAAATGGACAACAGGAAGAAACTGCAGGCTTTAGCGAGGGCTACTGAAGCCAAGTTTAGGAAAGAGGTAAAAATAAAACAAAAAAATATATTTATATCAGGCATGTATGGCCCAAAAAGAAAGGGTAAGGCTTTTTTAGAGGTAGGGCTTTTTTATAGGTATGGCTTTTGGCTTTTGTATAGGTAGGACTTTTGTATTTGTATGACATTTGTAGGACTTTTATAGTAGTGGAAATTTTGTACTGGTATAGCCAACAGTAATAAAAAGCAAAAGTACCTCGAGAAAAACGCCAACGACGATGTACACGAACGGGAGAAGCTTGAAAACGATAAAAGGAAGACTAAAGAAGCTCTCACGGCGCAAATGGACAACAGGAAGAAACTGCAGGCTTTAGCGAGGGCTACTGAAGCCAAGTTTAGGAAAGAGGTAAAAATAAAACAAAAAAATATATTTATATCAGGCATGTATGGCCCAAAAAGAAAGGGTTAGGCTTTTTTAGAGGTAGGGCTTTTTTATAGGTATGGCTTTTGGCTTTTGTATAGGTAGGACTTTTGTATTTGTATGACATTTGTAGGACTTTTATAGTAGTGGAAATTTTGTACTGGTATAGCCAACAGTAATAAAAAGCAAAAGTACCTCGAGAAAAACGCCAACGACGATGTACACGAACGGGAGAAGCTTGAAAACGATAAAAGGAAGACTAAAGAAGCTCTCACGGCGCAAATGGACAACAGGAAGAAACTGCAGGCTTTAGCGAGGGCTACTGAAGCCAAGTTTAGGAAAGAGGTAAAAATAAAACAAAAAAATATATTTATATCAGGCATGTATAGCCCAAAAAGAAAGCGGGGTATAAAATTAAGTGGTAGGGCTTTTGTAGAGGTAGGGCTTTTCTATAGCTAGGGCTTTTTTATAGGTAGGACTTTTGTATTGGTAGGACTTTTATAGTGGTGGAAATATTGTATTAGTGATGAGTGACATAACCAAAAGTACTCTTAATAAAAATCGGCCAAGTACGAGTCGGACTCGCGCACGGAGGGTTCCGTACTGTATGGGAGCCCCCCCCCCCTTAAATATTTATTTTATTTTATTATTTATTATTAAAGTGAATACTGAATATACAACTAAATATTCTGTGAAAATTTTAAGTTTAATTTTAATTTTAATAATAATGGTAACAGGTAACCTGTTACCATCCTTACATAGTATAAAATAAAGTCGCTATTTTCGTTTGTTTGTTTGTTTGTCTGTATGCTTAAATCTTTAAAACTACGCAACGGATTTTGATGCGGATTTTTCAATGGATAGAGTGATTCAAGAGGAAGGTTTATATGTATAAAAATTCCCGAAATTCCCACGGGAACGGGCACAACGCGGGTAAAACCGCGGGGCGCTGCTAGTTATTAATATAGAGCGAAAAACGGCTAAAAAATCAGGTTTGTTGTATGGGAGCCCCCCTTAATTATTAATTTTATTCTGTTTTTAGTATTTGTTGTTATAGCGGCAACAGAAATATATCATCTGTGAAAATGTCAGCTTTCTAGCTATAGCAGTTCATGAGATACAGCCTGGAGACAGACGGACAGACGGACAGCGGAATCTTAGTAATAGGGTCCCGTTTTTACCCTTTGGGTACGGAATACTACTTCTAAAAGCTCTTTTCCGTGTCCTGAGAGGTCAAAATGAACAAAGTGCGTTTTGGCAATGTTTAGGATAAACCAGTTAGTCAGGTCACCGGCGACTTTGTTCAGTTTTCGCTCTAGTCGTTCTCTCTTTGGAGCACTGACTACCGCAGCGACGTCATCGCCGTACAAAAGTACATGCGCATCATTTATATTCTCAGGTAAGTCGTTAAAAAAGAGGAGAATGCTATATTGGAGAGCGAAGATTAGGAATTAAGTAAAAAGCTATGGAGAAAGGGTTATGAATTTGATGGTAGGGTTTTTGAGGTGAAACTTCTAATGCGACTTCTAACAAGGTTGCGTTAAACGTTTAACGATACCATGGAGGGGGTATGAAAGCACTATTGAGTCGAAGTTTCACTTCTTCCGCGCGGAGGGACTCAGGGAGTTAGGTTTCTTCCAAGGAGACGAAACAAGCTCTCACGACGTAAATGGAGAACAGAACGCTTTGGCAAGAGTCACTAAAACACAGTTCTAAAAATTAACGAAACTTATTTGCAGACTGAAGAGAAAATAGCGGCGGATCTTCAAAAGGAGCGGGAGAAAGAGATGGAGAAACGTAGAAAAGGACAACAATACTCCAACGAACTCTTACAGCAGATACGAGCCAATGAGGAAAAGAGAAAGAAAGATAAGGAGCTGGAGGAATGGCGCGCGCAACGTGTGAAGGAATATAATAAAGCTTGGTAATGTATCTATATATCTATTATCAATGTAATGTGGCGTAATACAAATAATGAGTATTGCAACAGCAGGCAATTGATGGACATAAGTGAGTCCATCAATGTCTAGTTGTGGGCAAGGCTTGTATAGTACTCGTACTTTTCTCAAATAATGCAAGGAAATTAACTTCATTGAGGAAACTCAGGACCTATCAATGACAATATAGCCTTACACTTACACTATTGAAAAGGTACGTAACCTCTGTTTTGTTCTGGGCGCCTGGTACTTTTGTCCTATTTTTTTTTTTTAAGTAAAAGCCTATTTTGAATATGATTTGATTTTTAACTTTTTATGTTCGATAGGTCATAGTTCAAAGGTGGTCCC
Source organism: Hypomecis atomaria (assembly GCA_964007245.1). Taxonomy (NCBI): domain Eukaryota; kingdom Metazoa; phylum Arthropoda; class Insecta; order Lepidoptera; family Geometridae; genus Hypomecis; species Hypomecis atomaria. The sequence goes on from OZ023288.1 coordinate 19,832,577, forward strand.
TTGTAAATTTTATCGAAATTGGGTGAGCCGTTTTCGAAAAATCAACAATAATTCTTAATTGCAGTACCAATTCTAGCGAACTAATCAATGGCGTAGCGTGCCTTGGCGGGCCCCGTATAAAATTGTTTTTGGGAGCCCTTATAAAAAAATCTCACAAAAGAAAAATTTTATTGCATCAAATTAAAAGAAATAGTTATTCATCATAATTATCTGTCTGTCACTTTTTCCAAAATGTTTATTCATTTATAGCTGATCATGGCTTTAGTTTTTCTAATTTCATTGATTTTTGCTTACGCACGCCGGGGGCCCTGCGGCCCGGGGGCCCCGTATAATTGATACGGCAGATACGGCGGTAGCTACGCCCCTGCGAACTATTCGCAAATTGTACGTGATTAAAGACGGATGTACATTTTGGCGAAAAATAATTTATACAGTTGTTGGACTAAATATCGTTCCATTTTTAAATTGCACGACAGATATGAGTTTGCATAGTAATTTACCTGGCCGCAAAACACGACAGAAATGGATTTTCATACAACTTTTGCCGACCGCTGTTCGCATGTATTTGGCCAGTACAACAATGTCGATTTATCTCCAAGAAGGTAGTCAAGGTAATGCTTACGTACCGGCAAGCGCAGCGTAGGACGTCCACCCACAAGGTGGTCGGATGACCCCAGTAAAATCGTAAAGTCGCGCTGGATCCAAGCCTTTACCTACCGGTCTTATTGGAGATCTTTAAGGTAGGCCTATGTCCAGCAGTGGTCGTCCTATGGCTGATAGATGGAAAGTTGTTTTTGGCCTAGTGTGAGAACGTTTGCCTTAGAATAGGCATGACGATTATGTAAAAGAAATGTTTTTATAAATAATTAAACCGTCACTTATTTAATTGAATTTTGCCCTAAAATCTTCCTAAAATGCATAGTTTCCGAGATATCGGCTAAAACGTTTTTTCAAGATGGCGCTCGAAGCTCTACCTGGATCTGTCAGCATTTTGTGATTTTATGCTCAGTACGAGGTCCTAAAACTTACAAAAAAATGAAATTGGATAACAAATTTAGTGCAAAGTTGACCAAAAAAAACGTCTATTTTTACTGAGGTAAATGCCATCCTGTTTTATAGGGTATAGCAATAATAAAATGCTTGTGTTTTCCAGGAGCGCGGAAGTATCGAAAGAGCGCGAAGTGATCATCAAAGAGCACGCACCTCCGCTCCTAGGCTTCCTACAAGCCGGAGTTATTGGCAAACAAGACTTACCCACTGTTATAGCAGGCGCTAGTACTGACCCGGAGCTGAACAAACTGGATATAGCTGCTATGGCGACTTCCACGCGACCACGTCGGTTCTCCAAGTGTAATGCGCAGTGTAGGATATTGAGGGAGTATTAACCTTTTTACCACCAAAGTCACCCGTAGGTGACCAGCATTTTCGGGCACCATCAATGTCTATAGTCACTAAAAACCAGGTACCTTAATTTTTTACTGTTTTTGTAACTGTTTTTGCATTTCCCGCCCTAAAATCGGATAGGTACAAACAAAAATCTCTCGTTTTTTTAAATTCTCTCAAAATTCTCATCTCGTAAGTTTCTCTAATTGCTATTTTTTTTTCAATAGTTTGGTACAGAAACTTATAAATACTCGTATGACCTTTACATACCAAAAGAAATATTTGAAAAAAAAAATGAAATGACCAATCGCACGTCTTGATCTCACAAAATAGCGCGATCAAGTCGTTCGAATTTTAAAGCGGTTTTTAAACCTTACTGGATATAGCTGCCATATATGGCAATTACCAAACCATACCAACTTTTTCAAATCACCCTTTTTAATAGTTTTGTTTAAATCTTTTTAAAAAGAATATTAGCTGTTTGACTCTCACAGTTTTTTACCTTATTGTGATTAATTATACATTATATTACGTGGGTACTTATGTATTTACATGATTATAGTATAAATAGGTCAGTCACAGACAAAATGACGTTTTAAAGTAGGGCCAGCGCATAGGGGCGGTGTTTGAAATGACATGACATTATTGCTATGACTATAAAGTTCAAAATAAAGGCCCTACACGTTTAAAGTTTGTCCACCATCTTTGTGAAATCAAATTTGACATTTGATCAGCAGTTCAAGTGTCATTTGTGTCTAGATCACATAGCAGTTTCTATAGATTTTCGACGCCGTGTTTGTGAAAACATGCATCACAATTTTTTTACTTTATGTCACTTCTACTGTTTTTCCTTATTCTGAGAGCCAGCGGGGCAATTCTGTCAACCGATCTCGTTACTAAGGTGACACGTTCTTGAACCTGTCTCGTTTTTCTGACAGCTTAGAGCTGTTGAAACTGTCCGAAAAACGAGAGAGGTTCAAGAACGTATCACTTCAGTAAAGAGATCGGCTAACAGAATTGCCCCGCAGATCCAAGCGAACCACAAAATGCTTAAATATTTTAACTTAAAATAAAATTGGTCAATTATTTTACTCTGTGGCTAATTTATTGGGGAGTTTTTTTTGGATCTGACCGTGAATCTTTTGTACTCTAGCTAGATCAATGTATGTAGTTATGCATCTATGTTAGTTTATAATTACTAATTTTTATTTTTTATATAGGTACCTATGTATTTCGAGATATTTCGCCGTAGGCCCAGACCATGCTTCAAAATAAGCGTAAAAACATGGTGATTTTGTTCGCCATGTTTTTACGCTTATATTGAAGCATGGTACCTATCTGGAAAAATTGTCATTTATCTACTTTGTAGTTTGTGCGACTGCCATATTTTGCGTAGATCGTTATAGAAAATAATAGTGAAATCGTTAACAAAACAAAAAAAGATTACCTACATTTAGGTGTGGTACAAGGTCATGGCCCAAGCTCCATACATTTTTGAAATATCTCTTTAATAATTTAAGGGTAGGCCCATGTCCAGCAGTAAACGTCCTACGGCTGATAATGATGATGATGAACCATTTTGTACGATTATGCATGAGGCAGGATTGAAATTTGAAGACTGATAAAGGTTGTGATATGGCTAAAAAAATAATAATAAATGTTATGCGCATTAAAATGTTTTTTCCTGTAAACACTTTATAACCCAAGATCAAAGACCTTACGAGTATAAATGTAATTGAGATTCGTCATAAAAATGTTATCACTTTACTAAACTAAAGCAGAGTAAAATTTATTATCAAAATATTAATTTATTATGATGAGATAGAGATGATTACTATTTTTTTTACCGCGGTTAAGATTGATAATTGTTAGAACAGGAGTATTAGGGCGGTACATGTATATCCTGGCAATGACCTAACTATAGTAGCGACCTCCCTCAAGAGGTGAAATCTGAGGTGAGTACTCCAAGCCTATTAATTTCCTTCATTTTAGGGTGGTAGGTGACGAAATAATTGTGAGCAACAGTCTACTGATCCCTGCAAGGTTGAAGACTAGAGACCTATGACTAGAGCCCCACACTCCAAAGAGAAGCTAGGTCATGATTACGTTTTAGGAGGCTAGATTTACTAAATTAGTTAGGGAAGCACAATTATTATTGCAAACACAGAAATTATCCATTACACACAGCATTTATTATACATTACCTTCAAAATACACTTTAATACAATAGGCAACCTGGAACTGTAACGGGTTACATTTTATACAGATTAACAGGTACAGTAACAACAGTTATTGGAAGTCATGTGTATTCTACAGAATAACATTAGTGACGGAGCATTATGTAACATAAATCAATCCCATAACGAGTAAGTACATTAGCGTCCTAGCGCCTCATAGGTTTCTCTCAACATTTACCCCTTTGCATGAACCCCTATTCGTAAGTAATTAATGCATACTTAACTTGGTCACATCCATCACGTTTTCAACTACCTTTCCTGTATTTTTGTGTTCTTTTTGGTCTATTCCTTTGAAACCTTTTGTTATTCTCACAGCTGAATTCCTCCATCTTTTTTTCGAGCTTTTAGTACCTCTCCCATTCCTTTTATTTGGGTGATGTTATAAAAAATCAATCAAATCAATAAAAAAAATCAAAGTGGCCGTGGGGTGCCGGCAGAGTAGAATAGCACCCCCCTCTTGTACCAGGTGTCGTAAGAGCCGACTGAGGTACTACGGAACCGACAGATGGCGGTATATCCATCCAAAACAGCGTAGCTCAAGTGCAACAGGGCGGAGATGGGCAGCAGCATCCCCGCCGCGAGAGCTATGCACTGCGATTGCCAACACGCCTGCCCAGCGCGGCAATTACGGGCAAAATCCCCCTAAATGACTGTACGCAATAAAACCAGGCCCCCAGTCCCCGGCAGCTCCGCTAGTCCTGGTTACGGCAGCGACCACGGTAACGGCGGAGCAAGGGGTGCTAAGAATCTCCGGCAGAGATCCGGCTGCCACCCCAACCGACGACGACTGGCCCTGGCAACATATAACGTGCGCACGATGAGGGCTGATGAGAAGATTGCTGAACTGGAAGAAGAGTTGAGTAGGTTGCGATGGGATATTATGGGGTTGTCTGAAGTCCGTAGAGAGGGCGAGGACACAATAACCCTGAAATCTGGCAACCTACTTTACTACCGGGAAGGTGACCAACGGTCCCAAGGTGGTGTCGGCTTTCTCGTTCACAAGTCTCTCGTTAACAACATTATTACCATCGAAAGTGTGTCGAGCAGGGTTGTATACCTAATACTCAGAATATCCAAACGATATTCGTTGAAGGTCATTCAGGTATACGCACCGACATCGGCACACCCAGATGATGAAGTGGAGGCTATGTATGAGGACGTAAGTCGGGCCATACGTACGTCTAAGACCCGCTTCACGGTTGTTATGGGAGACTTCAACGCAAAGTTGGGCAAAAAAAGCGATGATGAGTTGAGAGTGGGGCAATTTGGATATGGGCAACGGAACCCCAGGGGCCAAAGGCTGGCAGACTTTCTGGAAAAAGAGGGACTCTTCATGATGAACTCTTTCTTCCAGAAGCCACCTCACAGGAAATGGACCTGGATGAGCCCCGATGGTTCTACGAGAAATAAGATAGACTTCATCATGACTAGCGAGAAACAGATATTTAACGATGTCTCCGTGATCCACAGGATAAAAACCGGTAGTGATCACAGAATCGTGCGAGGCAAACTGAATATTAACGTTAAACTCGAAAGGTCCCGTCTGATGAAGTCTACGCTCCGACCTACTCATGCTCATATACAAAACCCCGAGAACTTTCAGCTCGAGCTCTCAAATCGCTTTGCTTGCCTGGAGAATTTTGCGTCGGTGGACGAGATCAATAACGGGCTCGTAGAAGCTGTCCAAACGGTGGGTTCTAAGTTCTTTAGACCCCGCCGTTCAGATAGACCTCAGAAATTTTCCGATCATACTCAAAATCTCATGGCCGAACGACGCTCGCTAAGACTGCAGTCTTCCGATGATGCAAAGTCATACAGGCGGCTCAATAGACAAATTTCGAAATCAGTGCGGTGCGACATTCGTCTCTTTAATACCAAACATATTAAGGAGACGATAGAGCGGAACAAAGGCTCAAAAGTGTTCGCAAGGCATTTCTCTATTGGGCAAAGCCAGTTGACAAAGCTGAAGAGAGAAGATGGCAGTATAACGTCGACCAAGGCAGAGGTATTGGAGGAGATCGAAAAGTTCTACGGACAGTTATACGCCTCGGTAGCAAAGCCTGTAAACAGCACGGCTAAAGACCCAAGAGCCAAGCTGACCCGACACTTCACCGAAGACATCCCGGACATCAGTCTGTACGAGATTAGAATGGCTCTGAACCAACTTAAGAACAACAAGGCGCCGGGTGACGACGGAATCACTTCAGAGCTTCTGAAAGCGGGTGGTAAACCGGTACTTAAAGTCCTTCAGAAGCTTTTCAATACCGTCGTCCTCGAGGGCATAACGCCTGAAGCATGGAACAGAAGCGTGGTGGTGCTATTCTTTAAAAAAGGTGACAACACCTTATTGAAGAATTACAGACCCATCTCGCTTCTGAGCCATGTTTATAAGTTGTTTTCAAGAGTCATTACGAATCGTCTCGAACGCAGGCTTGATGACTTCCAGCCTTCCGAACAAGCCGGTTTCCGAAAAGGCTTTAGTACCATGGATCACATACATACGCTGCGGCAGGTTATACAGAAGACCGAGGAGTATAACCAGCCACTTTGCTTAGCGTTTGTGGACTATGAGAAAGCCTTTGATTCGGTCGAGACATGGGCTGTGCTTGAGTCTCTTCAACGATGCCGTATTGACTATCGGTATATCGAAGTGTTGAAGTGTTTGTATAATAACGCCACCATGTCGGTCCGAGTACAGGAAGAGAGCTCGAAGGCGATCCCTTTGAAAAGAGGCGTCAGACAGGGAGATGTGATATCTCCGAAACTGGTTACTGCCACTTTGGAGAACGCCTTTAAGCTCCTGGAATGGAAAGGATTTGGCATCAACATCAATGGCGAATACCTCACTCACCTTCGGTTTGCCGACGATATCGTGGTCATGGCAAAGTCGATGGAGGAACTCAGTACGATGCTCGAAGGCCTAAATCGAGTCTCTCAACAGGTGGGTCTTAAAATGAACATGGACAAGACAAAGGTCATGTGTAATTCCCATGTTGTACCCACCCCTATTTCAGTTGGGAACTCGGTGCTTGAAGTCGTTGACTCGTACGTCTACCTAGGACAAGTAGTCCAGTTAGGTAGGTCCGACTTCAAGAAAGAGGCCAATCGCCGAATCCAACTCGGCTGGGCAGCGTTAGGAAAATTGCGTAGCGTCTTCTCGTCCGACATACCTCAGTGCCTCAAGTCGAAAGTTTTCGACCAGTGTGTGTTGCCAGTGATGACTTATGGCACAGAAACGTGGTCTCTAACTATGGGCCTAATTGGTAAGCTTCAAGTAGCCCAACGAGCCATGGAGAGGGCTATGCTCGGAGTTTCTCTGCGAGATCGAATCAGGAATGAGGAGATCCGTAGAAGAACCAAGGTTACCGACATAGCCCAGCGGATTGGCAGGTTGAAGTGGCAATGGGCAGGGCACATAGCGCGGAGGACTGATGACCGATGGGGTCGAAAAGTCCTCGAGTGGAGACCACGTACCGGCAAGCGCAGCGTAGGACGTCCACCCACAAGGTGGACGGACGACCTCATTAAGACCGCAGGATCGCGCTGGATGCAAGCCGCTACCAACCGGTCTTGTTGGAGGTCTTTAGGGGAGGCCTATGTTCAGCAGTGGACGTCCAATGGCTGAAAAGAAGAAGAAGATAAAAAATCATATTTATTTACATTTAACTGCTCCATAATTAAGTAAATTAATTTAGATTAAATGCTTTGTTATTAAATTATTTGCTCCATTTTGTGATTCTTGTTTTTTAATCCTCTAGCTCACGCCTTTTTTTTGGTGTTGCTAGTGTCTAGTCCTCATTTTCTAACTTACATTTTCAATTTTTGTGTAAATTAATATAGAATAATCATATAATCTAACATATTAGACCGGGCCGTGTCCAGGGCAGGCCGTGTACGCGGCCTGGACAGAGCATGTTCCATAAGATTCATGTTGGTAGGATTACGGGAAAAAGTCTTGCCCGTGGTCCTACCAGTAGTACATCTGGTAGGTCCACGGGCAACAAACGTTCCATAAAGACGTGTGGAAATTGATACGTGCCCTGTCCGATCCACATACACGGCGCAGTCTAATAAAGTTGTGGTCGAAGATGAAGCATGCAGACAAAAACTTATCACTCTGACTTTGAAAACTTTAAATTATATCTCTCAGTAAACAAGAAAGCCGGCTGTCTGTTCTATTCTTTAGCCATACGAATCAAGCAATTATAAATATTGTATGGAACAGCTGTTTTTTTTTCGAATGCCGGGTTGGCCCCATAGTAAAAGCGTTCACAATGATCACCCCCTTTTATTAGGGGAGACGAAGAGGGGATTTCGGGACATACTAAAGCACGGCAGATTAATATTCAGGGGTACCTTGTACCTGATTAAGTACCTCCACCAAATATTAGCCCCATATTAATGGCCACCCGTCAAGGATAAAGGATCATAAAAGTAAAAATTAGTAAAAATAAAACGATTATCAGAACACGTCAGATTAAAGTAGGGTGAGTAAATTACATGCTAAAAAGTGTATATTCAACTAATCTGACAATTTGAGAGTAATGTAAAAAAGGGGGAAGGGTGCAAACTTGTACATCGTCATTCTTGAGCATGGCTATATTTTATTTTATTTTAACATACGTACATTATTTTATTATTTTTCGCATAAAACAGCATCGACTTTACCCGTGTACAGAATTCGCGAATATTTCGCACGGATCGATGTTACATTTGTCACATTATTGTTGATTTATCAAAAATGGCTCAGCCAATTATTTCAATAAAATTTTACTGGGACCAATTTCAAAGCATACTCTTTCCAATAAAAAAAGAATTATTGAAATCGGATCACTACGAAAAAAGTTATGCGTGGTTACACATAAAAAAAAATTGTACGCGTCGAATTGAGTACCTCCTCCGGTTGGTTCGTCGGAAAAACACGTAGGACATGAGCGCTTTTAATATCTGATGCGTTGGATAACAACAAAAGCAACAGTTTTTTTTTTATTTTATAAAATCCGTAGTCTTCTTTTACGGATGAAAAGGTTACGTTATATTCTTTTTTTTCCTTTTGTCATCTAAGCATCGCAACCCAATCGGTCTCTATAACGCTCGAGTAAATCCAATTTTAGCATCGTGGGCTCCCCTACCATTTCGGCTGTTGACTCGTACGTTTACCTGGGACAAGTAGTCCAGTAAGGTAAGTCCTTAAGGTAAGTAAACTTCAAGAAAGAGGTCTATCGCCGAATCCAACTCGGCTGGGCAGCGTTCGGAAAGCTGCGTCACGTCTGTTCGTCCAACATACATTTATCGAGAATTTTCGTCAGTTTCTGCGTTGCTAGTGATGATATAATTATGGCACTGAAACGTGGTCTGAAAGACTGTGAGCCTTATAAGTGAATTCAAGATAGCACAACGTGCTATGGGCTAGGATACGCACCACAAAACAATTCTTTCTACGTGTCAGTAAGTACAAGACGAGTTTTTTTTTTATTTCGAATAGGTTTGCGTTTGACTACACACTGCCTGATGTTAAGCAGATATGCGGTCGAGTTATGGTGAAGTACCTATATATCTGTCACTTTTTCACACGTCGTAATAGTTATTTGTTATACAAGAGTGCAAAGTTGCTTTTTAACCGCGTGCTCAATTTTGATGACCGAGCAAGCGAAGGATTCTAAAATTTATTAATAATTAGAATCTTGAGCGTTAGCGAGGGAATTAAAAGAGCGCGCGGTTAAAAAGCAACTTTGCACTCTTGTATAACAAATAACTATTTTCGTGGTCATATATGCTAAGCTGGATGGAGAGAGCTATGCTCGTATTTTCTTTGCGATATCGAATAAGTAATGAAGAGATTCGCAGTCGAACCAAAGTACTTAGATAAACTGACATAGCTCAGCAGATTAGCAAGTTGAAATGGCAATGGCATTTCAAGCAAACGCCTAAAAATCGCTCCTCAAAAAACGCTCTAAACCTATGCTTGAATTAAGTGCGGGCCTCGCCGCCGCACGCGACGCGCGACGCCCCACGCCTCCGCAAATGAGGCCTTATAAATTGATGAACGCCGGCTGCACGCACGATAATGTGTCACGTTCCATCTGAACCGAGCGTAAAAGCGAGAGCGCGGAATAAGCGATAGAGAGGCACGATTGGCCTAAGTGTCTAAGTGCCTAAGTGTCCGTCTTGTTCAGTTGTTGATTCAATAATGTTTTCTTATGACGTTATCACGTAAAATTATCGTCCCCTAAACTGACTTAACAGACAACCAATTTTTTTTGTGTTATAATTGTCAATTTACTTACACCCTAATATAATTAATGATCCTGCTAGTAATAATATAATAAAGAGGCTAAGTTTGTGAGGTTGTAGGGGGTAACCTCTGGATCTACTGAACCAATTTAAAAAATTCTTTTACCAATAGAAAACTACATTATTTGTGAGTGACATAGGCTACAAAGTAAGCGCGGGCAAAGCCGCGGGCAAAAGCTAGTGTATAATAATTATATTGCGTCGCGTATGTATACCTAAGTAATCTGCTACGGTATAAAAGTAAACATATATTTTTACCCGATCAGTCCACAGCAATCATTCGACCTGATGTGTTCAAGTAATTAACTTATTTGGTACAAGCTCTTTTTAAACTCAAAAATTGAATTTATATAAATGTATAAAGTATTTGCAGTGTCAATCGAATTTAATTTGAGCTGATATTGCCCAAAATCGCGTGTTTTTAAACGTACTAAAATATTGTTACCATGATTACAATATTGATTTGGATAGTAGTCGTTGGCTGGGTTTTGCACTATTTTTTTACGCGTACTTACAGTCATTGGCAGAAAAAGAAAGTAGCTGGACCGATACCGAAACCATTCTTTGGCAACTTGATTGACAGTGCATTAAGACGAAAACACGTTGGAGTCGTTTACAAGGAAATATACGACCAATTCCCGAATGAAAAAGTTATTGGTATCTACCGCATGACCAATCCTACGCTCCTTGTCCGAGACTTAGATATTGTGAAGAACATATTTATCCAGGATTTTGACGTCTTTCCGGAGCGTGGAATTGAATTCAGCAAAGAAGGCCTAGGAGGCAATCTCTTTCACTGCGATAGTACAATTTGGAAAGCGCTACGGCACCGAACGACTCCTCTGTTTACTTCAGGAAAATTAAAAAATACTGTCAGTGAAATAGATAGATCTGCCGTCCAGTTGGTCAAATATTTAGAAACGGCCACTTTGGTAAAGCAAGAACAAGAAATGCATAATTTGTTCCAAAAATACACCATAGCGACATCCATGGCCACGTTCTTCGGTCTAGACCTTGACTTTTTCGGAGAAAAACAAACACTGATAGAGAAAGCTGCATATTATATATTTAAAACCACATACGCCGCAGAAGTGGATATGTTGTTTCCGAATATTTGGAGGAAAACAAATTTGTCTTTATATCCGAAGTTAGTTAACAAACTTTGCCATGAAGTTGCTCAGACGGTGAATAAAAGGGATACCTTATCTACAAAGCGACATGGCCTTATAAATGTGTTCCTCAACGGCATGAACAAAAGACAAAACGACATTAATAATAATTCTCAAGACATGTCTAAACATAAAGATCTCGACATAGCTGGACAAGTCTTTGTATTGTTTGCGGCTGGATTTGGTAATAACGCTTTAAGTTTGTCATACGCACTGTTCCACCTGGCAAAACACCAAGACATTCAAAATCAAGTAATACAAGAAATTGATGCTGTATTGGCAAAACATGGTGGCAAGCTGACGTATGATGCTTTAAAAGAAATGACTTATTTGGATAAAGTGTTTCTGGAAGTGCTGCGTATGAATGTATTCACGAATTCGCTTCAAAGGTCAGCGAAAGAAGACTATAAGATTCCTGGAACTGATATAGTGATAGACAAAGGGACCACGGTTCTGGTGTCACCTTACGCCATTCACCGCGATGGAGAAGTGTACCCTGATCCTGATAATTTCGACCCTGAAAGATTCTCTGCGGAGAATTCAGCAAACCGCCACCCTTGTGCCTACCTCGCATTTGGAGTCGGACCTAGATCTTGTCTTGGTGAGTTGTTAGCATTTATGTTATGATTTACATAGTAGGTCTCAGAAACGTTTTTGTCTACCCCAAAAAACTTTAAAGTCTGTGCCTTGTCTAAGCATTCTATTTTATTGGAGTGGCCAAAAATAAGTAGCTGTTAACTGTCAAGTTGGGACAGTCCGTCTACAGCTACGTAAATGTCAATTAAAAAAAAAAACAATCTCGGTCTACATAAAATAATTAAAGGCTACAATGAATTTGTATACTACGAGTATTATGACTACAATGTGTGTAATAACACCGAGTTAGAACGGGTATGGTAAAACTTTAAAAAGATAACTTATTATGTTATTATTAATGTTATGTTATTTAATCAGTTTTTATATTTTTTGACCAAAATAGATACTTAAATCTTTAATTTGGCATAGTATTTATTCATATATTTCAAAAAGAACAAAAGGAAATATAAAATTAAAAACTGATCTACCAGGAATGCGATGTCGATGCGGTGGCATAGTACTTCATTTGTAGGTACTTTAGGTTTGTAGTACTCCACCTTCGCTTTTCCTCGCTTTTCAAAAAGTGTTTTGAGACAACAACATGTTTTCAATAGAAGTAAATTTTGTATGACCTAATTTTAATGGTCTTCCATGACTTCCATCAGGTGGAAACGAAGGTCCATCAACTGCCTTCCTCAATGCAGTTTCAGAGACATTAGAAATGGTACCACCGTCGACATTTTGTGCATTTTCTTCATCAAATGTATTCACTTCATTCTCTTTCATTTCATTTTCCCCCTTAGACTCTTCAGCCGATGCTGTAGTAGTAAATCTTGTTTGTCTCGGCCACTTAGATTACGCAGAATTTGAATTAAAAATGGCATATAAACATAATAAGACGTAAAATAATACACATATAAAATACACATGAAAAAACATTATATTACATTTATACTAAAAATAAAATATTTACAATAAAAATAATGTAAGTCTGTGGCCCACTTTGACTACAATAGACAATAGATTTTTACTAAACATAAGAAACATAATTATACAAACACTAGCTTATACCTGCGGTGTAGCCTGCATGATATGTTGGTTTTTGTGCTATCCCATAAACACAATATACTCTTAGAATCATTACGTTTTGCATTTCAGCAAGACAGATGGGAAAGCTGCAGTTCTCAGCTGCTATTGCAAATGTGTTTTCTAAATTCCGAGTGGAACCATCCCCGCGGACCAAGACTTTAGAAGACTTCGATCCCATGAACACATTTCTTATCACTAAAGGTGGAATTCACGTTACAATTGTACCAAGAAAATTATAAGAATTTACTCTCAATTGCCGTTTATTCTACACTGGTAACATTGCCCTAGGTATCGTCGAGCATGGGCGAAACTTTTCGCTACTCATAGTAATATAAAATCAGTGTTACTTTGATGATATGTATCTGTCCAGACTCTATATAGAGAAAATTAAATATATAAACATCAATCACAAACAGAACGGCCCAATTTTGTGACACTGTGCGCGGAATAATAGAGTCTTAACTGTCAAACATGTGCATTTTGACAGTTAAGACTCTATTATTCCGCTAAGGTCCATATTTATGTAATATTTTTTGTGCCGTTTACAATTACCGTTTAGCTCAGCGTGAGCTCGGCCAATTCGGTATCCAGACATGTACATAATCCATGCAGTCTTACTACCAGAACTACCAGTAGTGTAACATGAGTATTTTTTGTTTCCCATATTACCTACTAGTGGCCAGTCTTTAGTGAAAGTTTTCTATAAAGTTGTCTAACCAAAATATAATTGCATAGGATTGTAGAAATAATACCCGCATTGCATTTTCCCTGGATATTTTTTCAGAACTTAGGATTTTTCGCTTTAAAAATTATAGACTTCAATCATACTCACAACTAAGACGAAATAAAAAATCAAGACAAAATGTTGTGTACGAAACAAGTGAGGCCGGCAAAACTACGCCCCGCCGTGTACAAACAAACATTACTCACGCATACACGTACAAGGAAACTACACTTTGGCTTGTCAGTCGAACTATGGCGGCGCAACACCGACATACTCACCACGTGTATAAAAAAACCGGCCTCAATTGTCTTTTCACGACGTTCTGTCTTGATTTTTATATTTGGTCTGAGACTCACAAAATAAATCAATAAATGAATATTCTAAAATTCAAACAAGGGTTTAGTCCCGTATAGTAGTAGGATAAGGGTTTAAATGGCAGGTGTTAAGTGACAGCAAACTTATACCTAAGTTGTTTATCTTCGTAATCGTTAGGTGGTCTTTATCTGCTTGCCTACAGTTAAGATACATCTCTCAGTCTCACTCTACCTTCAATACAGTACAAGCTATTACGACCAAATATGAACACTTGAACAGCTTTAAAATAAAAAGCGCTTTAAAATTAATAATCTTTTAGAGCGGCGACAGCGCAAACAGCGGCCAAAAGGCGAAAGTCAAACAATAATTAAGTGGAACGGTTACCGCGCGCGGTTAACTCTCGAAATATTTAACCAAATCAAATTAATTCCAAATACGAGTGGGGAGTATTAAAAGGGTGGAGTAGGGTGACTGTGCAGAAGTTAATTTCTGACATCGCTTGTATTTTACAAGCTTTTGTTTAGTTTCACCTGTCCCGTTGTCTGTCTGTAATCAAATCTTGCAAGTTAAATATACACTTCCCGGTTACCGATTGAGCTGAAATTTTGCATACATAATGTAAATCGCGTGACAATGCAATATTATGATGACATGGTGCTGATCTGATTATGGAGCTGGAAGGTGGCCAAAGGAACTTCGCAATGAAACGATACAACCTCATCGAGTTTGGGCTCATTTGAATTATCTTGGCGTCTTGGCGAGGATTTTGTTTTTCGATGGTACCCAGGGTCAGATGATGGAGCTGGAAGGTGGTCATAGGAACTCTGTAATGAAACGACGCAACCCCATCGAGTTTCGGCTCGTTTGATTCCTCTTTTTTTTTTTTTTTTTTTTTTTCTAGGATGTAGCACGCTTACCTAGAAGATACCTATTTACTCGGGATTTGAAGACACCCACGTCGTACTTTAGCGGGAAGACAGACCCAGGCAAAGCGTTCCACATTCTGGCTGTTCGTATGAGGAATGAGGACTCGAAACGCTTGGTTCTAACGCGCGGAATGTCCACCATAAAAGGGTGGCGCTTAGGTCGCGTCTGTCTAGCCGTACGATAGAAGAAAGGGGCAGGTGGGACCAGATTGTGCAACTCCTGAGCGCACTCTCCGAAGTGTATCCGATAAAAGGCCGACAAACACGCCACCTTACGTCGATGCTCAAGACTTTGCAGCTGCGACTTAGTCAAGGTGTCGTTGTCAATCAGCCTCCTGGCTCGCCTCTCAATCGACTCCAGAGCCTCCAGTTGATATTTGGCAGAGCCATCCCAAAGGTGAGAGCAGTATTCCATACAAGACCTGACTTGTGCTTTATAAAGACTAAGCAGTTGCTCAGGTGTGAAATACCGTCTCACCTTAGCGAGAACACCAAGTTTTTTGGAGGCTAATTGAGCTTTTGACTCTATATAAGAGCCAAAGTTAAGAGTCGATGAGAGTGAAACGCCCAGTAGTTCCAAGCTGTCAGTTACCGGAACGGAGACACCGCGGAAAGCGGGAGACAATTGAAAGGGTCTCTTTTTGGCCGAGAACAAACAGCCTTGAGTCTTCGTGGCATTAAACTTGACCAGGTTAGCATCGCCCCAGTCAGATACCGCCTCCAGACTCAAGTTGAGCCGTTCAACCATAGCCTCTCTGTGTGACTCGATCTGTGGCCCGCTGGTTCTTGCATCGGATGTGTAGCTCTCCACGACTGTACTGTCGTCTGCGTACCCAAAGATCCCGGGCTTTAGCAGATCGTTGATATGCAGTAGGAAGAGGGTCGCAGAGAGTACTGATCCCTGAGGAACACCGGCATTGATAGCCATTTGGTCTGATGAGCAGCCATCTACAACCACTCGTATCGACCGATTCCTCAAGAAATCAGATATCCATGCGCAGAAATCAGCAGGCAGGCCGTAAGATGGGAGCTTGCCAATAAGGCTCTCGTGCCAGACCCTGTCAAAAGCTTTTGAGATGTCCAAGGAGACAGCCAGCGCCTCCCCGTGCTTTTCGATGACCTCACTCCAGATGTGTGTGGCGTACGCCAGAAGGTCCCCAGTAGACCGGTTTCGGCGAAAGCCGTACTGGCGGTCACTGAGTAGGTCATTCGCTTCTAGGTACGCCAGGAGCCTGTTGTTAAGAACACGTTCCATACTCTTACAGAGTATAGACGTGATCGAAATCGGTCTGTAGTTAGCAGGGTCGGCACGGCTGCCTTTCTTGGGAACAGGCTGCACGTTAGCAAGCTTCCAAGATTTGGGCACTTGACCTGTCTTTAGAGATAGGCGGAAGAGGCGAGTCAGCACAGGTGACAGCTCAGGCGCACAAGTCCTCAGTACAATGGCCGGAATACCATCAGGGCCACTGGCCTTGTTCACATCTAGACTGCGGAGAACTTTGAGAACCTCCTTTTGCCGGATATGTATTTCACTCATTACAGTGCCACAGTTTGGCAAAGTTGGAGGTCTCGCACTACCGGGGTCCAGACGCGAAGACTCAGCAAATTGAGATGCAAATAAATTTGCTTTCTCCACCGCTGTATGGGCCAGCGAACCATTGGGTTTCAGCAACGGAGGCAGAGAGGGGCGGCAGAAGTTCGCTTCAACCGATTTAGCTAGGGACCAGAATGCCTTACTACCCGCAGGGTAAGAAGCAAGCTTGTTCCCTATTCGACTAATGTGATCAAAGCGAGCCCTCCGCATAACCCTTTTGCAGGACTTAGCAGCCCTATTGTATGCCTTCTTCCTTAGACGAACGTCCCTCGACTTACGGTTTCGAGCATCGACCCAAGCCAGGTATGCTTGATGCTTTTGCGCTACGGTGAAACACCGGTCAGCTAGTTACGTAATAAATATCTTGATACGTTACGTAATAAATTTACGTGGCATATTATTTTTTGGGGGATGATTTATTTAATTATCGGACTCAATTTTCTTGTTACTTAACGAAGATAACTGGTAGAGCTGTACCTAATTCTCTGTCGTTGTTAATTAATTAACGTTTCAAGAGAAGTCGTTTTAGCCACGAAACATGCTCGGTTCAGACGGAACGTGACAATGAACAATGCTTTTTCGTGCGAACAGCCAGCGTTCATCGATTTATAACACGTTCCATCCATCCATCCATCAGCCGTAGGACGTCCTCTGCTGGACATAGGCCTCTCCCATGGATTTCCAATAAGGCCGGTTGGAAGCGGCCTGCATCCAGCGCGTTCCTGCGATCTTTATTTAATAGTCAGTCCACCTAGTCGGTAGACGTCCTACGCTGCGCTTACCGGTCCGTGGTCTCCATTCGAGAACTTTACGGCCCCATCGGCCATAAGATATAAGACGTTATCACGTCAAAAATAGATACAAAATTCCAAAGCGTAGTCACCCGCAGTGAGTTGCAAGAGTTAGCATTTTTTCGCAATAAAGTGATAAAAGGCGCCACATCAGCGCTGCGGCCACAGCCAACGGCGGCCGGCCGCGATAACCATCGCTGCCCTTCCATTCCACCCTGGCGTCTACTAGCCCGCACGCAGTACCTAAACTTTCCTGCAAGTCTTTCCACTTTACAACAGAAGATTTAAACACGCTTTAAACACTGTTTAACCGTGCAATTTGTACTGTTAAACATAGTCTAAAGCGTGCGTAAAACTTTTGTGGCAAGACGGCTAGTGCCTAAAGGTCCCCACTGACCATCGTGCATCGCTACGAATGGATGACTTCCACACGGCTGTGGTTAACGTTGACAATTTAGTGTTTTAAGTAAGTTTTGACTTCATGTTTTGCACAATCGTTGTAGATAAGTAACCCGAAATACAATGTTTTTTATACTACACCTGCTCGGAAAGTACCTTGATTCTTTATCAAATTTACGGTAGAAAGTACGTCATTGCATATCGAACAAATATGCGGGGAGAAAACGCATCTGAGCGGGAGAGAAAAGTGTATGAAAATCCATTTCTTACGTGGTTTTTCTTTTTTAATTTTGGGTAAGACTATGCGCTGGTAACCTAAATATCAAAAGCCAAAAAGTTTTTAACAGTGAGTTTTTATCTCCAAGTTCGCAAAATGACACTGGCCACTAGCTGTGTGTTGGATGGTGTCAAACAATTTAAAAAAAGAACATGTGAAAATTGCAGACGCCATTGGCGCCATTTTGGCTCTTTCGTGCATTCGCCCCACAAGCTATTCGGCCCGCGGGGCGAATCAACGAAGCCTCGTTTTGAATGCCCTCTTTCGCCCCGTGGGGCGAATCGCCGAGAACGATAAAAGAAGAGTCCGTTTCGGTCCACGTTGATAAAGATCAATTTCCCGCATCAGTATTACGTATTTCATATGGTACAGCCACGCATAAAATTACATGAGATAAAATAAAAATCCCACTACAAGTAATCAACAGATATGCAACGCTATAAAAAACTAAACAATCAAGTGTTACATTAAGCTTCACTAACTGCAAAAATTTCAATATAAATTTCAATTAGTAAAGATTTAGTTTTTTATTTTCCTCGTAGGTGTAGTATTAAGCACTATGTATCACTCGAGAGAAAGTGCGATTCCCGATCTCGGGTGTTTTAAATCCCTCGCCTACGGCTCGGGCTTCAAACGACACCCTCGACGGTAATCGGTCACTTTCTCCTCTCGGTGAACAATGTACTATTATTATATACAGATGTTTGATGCTATGTGATTGACAGGCGGACGGGCCCGTAGCGTAGCTAGCGCCATCATGTGGCGGATGTAGCGAAGTTAGTCGCTACAATATTTTTCCTAATTTGAGTAAGATGGAAACCTGTGTTACTGCTCCGCACGGCTCAGCCCATTTTGTTGGTCGTATCGACACTCCATACCCCGCGTTATTTGCCCCACATAAGCTTATCGGAGGGTCACAAAAATTGCTCCCGTGTAAATAAGTATTGCATCGTTGACAGTCCGCGTTTGTGCGATGGGACTGATAAAGTTAATCGAAATAGGTAAATCAAAAAGCTTTTTATGATGTTTATAAAATATAAAAATGGAGTATGAAAGATATGGTGGCTGAATAGGGGGGCATATTTTTGAAACGGTTTTTTTGTTTGGTTTTATTTTGTGCTGTAGCTTTGATACTAATGTGATAGGTATGCGATGCTGTAATGGGTCTAATTAATTCCGATCGAAAATAAGAGTGTAAATGGTCTAAAACTTCATAGCCATTTGATTGGAACCAGCCCAACGGATATGTGTAGAGTATGTGCAAAAAAAAGAACAGTCGTGGCGTTACGGTGAACTAACAATAAGATTTTAATCAGCAGCCAAGGTACCGACTATACTTGTTAGACGCGAGTACTGATGATTGGTGTCTACCAAACACTAGTCATCAAACACTTTTAGTTGTACTAGCAATGACAGAGCCGTGTTGTCAACGTAACAAAATTAGTAAAATGCTTGTAAAATGGCACACGGGCGACCTCACCTACGACGCTGCTCTTTTTGTACAAACTCTAGCATACCTTCGTACCCGATTGATTTAGTCGTAGTCAGGCGGCGGCCGGCAACCAAATTGGAACGTCTATGCGGGATTTAAAACATTATTGTGTCTGTGTGTCTGTACCAAATGTCACAGAGGAATGAGTCGCTTTCGGTGCATTTTTTTGGTCGAAACTTGACCTATTCTTAGGATTGAGACTAATGTACCTAGAGAAAAAGAGAATTTGTCTCATTTTTTTTTCACAATAGCAATCTACTTTAATTAGATTAATATTATTATATATATTTTTAATTTTTGCATTTTGTGTCCGACAACACCTATATAATTTTTGTAGATATTTTCGTGTTTTTTGTGGTATGGCTTCTTTTCTAAACTCTATGCTTCTTTTCACTGTTTCTTTTTTTTCTTCGCCATTCTTTGCTCGTACTCTGTCAGCGCCTGTTTAAACGCTAACTGCTCTGTCTGATGTTTCTGCTCCTTTTTACCCCATGTTGTTTTGTTTGCATACCATTTTTGATATTTTTCGTAATCCTGCAAAAAATAATTAGTTACTTACTCGTAGATGATTCTCCGTTGTATACACCAGAAGGAAACAATAACACAATAATCCCAAGTAAATAGGTTTAAGCTAATAGCACGTTACCTATCATTTAGGTAAGCGTCCTACACCCTAGACTGCATAACTGCATATCATCAGGCAGAATTTAGTCAAACGCTAACCAATCTAAGTACAATACTAAAAAAACCTCGGGCTTACTACAAAGGATAAATCATAATTTAATGTCACTCACGACTTTTTGTTCTGATCCGTCTTCAATGATGAAATTGTACACATCCATTGGAGACAAACCTCGCGCTGCTATCCTGAAATAAAAAAGTACTAAAACGGTGGCGGTGGAAGCTCTTTCATACATTTTAATTAAGTAAAGCACAGGTGTTGCTCACGCTAAGTTTTAGTAGAAAACTGCTACTATAGTTTCGATCGCATTTGGCGATCTTTCTCAAGGTTGGAGTACTAGCACGCGGGCTCGTCTCGCATAGAATAGTCTTTCATATATATTCATATACCTACTGGTAGGTACGTGAATTTCATCCATTCATTCGTCCGTTTTCCTCTTATTAAAGCTGTTGAAAGCTCGCTGGGTCTACTGAGCCCATCAAATGTCTCAAAAAATATTTTTTTGTCAAATATGGCACAATAAAATAGCTATCTACGTACGAGTAGGTACGTACAAAATTAGATTTGTTTGCTCGTACAATTTTTAGATTATTATTGTTGATTTTTCAGAAACTGCTCAACCGATTTCGAGAACTTATAAAGATTAATCTCCAAAAAAAAAAATCGTATCACAATTGGCGGATTTATCGCGTGACATTCATACAAAAAAAAAAAAAACAAATAGACGAATTGAGAACCTCATCATTTTTGGTGTCGGTTAAGTAGTTCCAACTCGCCATCATATGAAAACCTGAATAAATATTTTACCTACCTTATGACAGTTTCGGCACTCATAAACTTTTCCAATATATTTTTCAAATATCCAAAACTGAATCCTTTCAGCACATGAGCCAAGCAGCTCACGTTGAAATCTGCCGGGATCACGGTATGGCTACGATTAAAAATGGCAATATCATTTTTTGCACAATGCTGCACATACAATGTTTGTAATAAAATAATAAAAAAATAATCTATGTATATCTATACCAATATTATAAAGAGGAAAGATTTGATTGTTTGTTTGTTTGCATTGAATAGGCTCCGAAACTACTGAACCGATATGAAAAATTCTTTCACTGTTGGGAAGCTACACAATCCCCGGGTGTCATAGGCTATATTATAAAAAAAATTACGGAGTCTGCTAGTATATTATAAGTCTGAATATGAGCCCCAAGCCCCAACGGTACTTTAAAAATGATAATATTATTTTTTGCACAATGATTTTTTTTTGTTTTTGTGCCGTCCCACAGAAACATTTGTTTTTTCAAGATAAAAAGTAGCCTATGACACTTTCCGATCTTTAAGGCATAATTTAAGGCATTATTGACGTCACTTAACACTTGACCTAGCCGAGTACTGCGGTAGGATTCAATTTTTAATGTAGGTAGTAATTAGAAATTATAAGGAAAAAAATAAAATAAAAACAGTTTTGTGTGGGAACTTAACGGTACCTTAGTGCCCAGTCTGTCAAGATATTGGCGACGGTTCCGTGCGATGTGTTCGGCAGCAACACGACAGTCGGAAACGGTTTTAGAAGCTGGTTGCTTCTGGTCACCCAGGGTTCTACACAGCTCCCTGAAATGGCCAGTAGTAATAAATAATTTATATTTTCCCGTGTCACTGTTAAGCCCCTGATCGACGACGTTCAAAATATAACCGCGGTTTTAAAGTTTTCTCTGTGATTATACTGTGACGGTATGACTGTATAACGGAATAACACAGATAAAACTTCAAAAATCGTGGTTTTATTTTTTAAGTACGTCGATCAGGGGCTTTAAAGCAGTTATAGTAACGAGGGTAAAAAATGTATCCCTATTACTAGATACTGGTAGTTTGGTGATTGGTTACTATCCTACTACTAGTAGTACGTGTAATGCTGTGTATTGACTAAGCTATAGAGTCTGTTGAAGTAAGGATTGTTAAGGCGTGTAGAGTTAGAAGCTTGGCTCTACTTGAGATCTGACATCTTTTTGATAGTGTGAATATCTTGGTGATCTTGTCTTGGCTACATTTCACATGAAAATGTTTTTATTGTATTCTCTTTACGTTTATCGTGATTTTTTCCTTCCGTTCTGTCCCCCGGGGGACAGACTGGAATAATTATTGTGCTAAGCTTGTTATTTCGACTTGTCTCAGCTATATTAAGCATCATAAAATGGATGATTGTTTGGCTTCGTTTGACATTGGTAATGAATACTCATGTAAGTAATTGGTTTCTTGACTATTGCGTAGATTTTTGTTGACTATTCAAAAGCGTGTCTCTGATACCCATTTGTCGAATAAATGAACTATCTATTTAAAACTATATCGAACTATACAGGGTTATTTCTAGTCAATTAGCATCCTTTTAGGGGTTTATTCTGTACATCAAAACTAACAACTTTTGTTCAGTGACTTTAGTCAAAATTAAAAAAAAATCTGCTGTTCCAAACATTTTGTCGAGGGTGAACGATATTTTTCTATAGAACAACAACTTTTTTTTGAGAATTAATAAAAGTCGTTGAACAAAAGCTGTTAGTTTTGATGTACCTACAGAATAAGCCCCTAAAAGGATGCTAATTAATTGATTAGGAATAACCCTGTATATCTATCTATTTATAATCGATTCTGATAGTTTCTTTTTTTATTAAAAGCTGACTTGAAACACATAATATTATGGTTTTCTCAAGATGAAATGCAACCTATGATCGTAATTTTATCCGTCTTCTGAATACGCTTGAATAGCTTCTGGATCAGAAAGCGTTTCATCAATTTCCAATCGATTGCTGCATCTTCTGCTGGCACCTGAAAGTTCAGTACTTTCAACTTGTGTATATTGAGACGACGAATAGTCTTAAGATATCATTGTACTTGTACTTATAATAAAGTGCAACTTTCATTTCGCGATCTATCTTGAAATCGCGAAAAATTACAGCTCTTAAAAGCCAATCATACTGTCATAATGTTCAAAAACCAACATATCGAATACGGTTGTACCTATTCGATAAAATATATGGAACTGATCATTTTCCTTTCAGTGTTAGTCTAATCGCCTTAAAAACTTTTTTGTCATAATGATGAGTACCTACAATGAATGGTATCCTAGCTAAGTAATTTCGTATAGTCCGGTTGGCTAGCCCTGGTGTTAGAAGCCGCCTGAAGGCTTTTGACATAGCGGTTAAAAAAAACAGGGACCTAACGAATTTAGTAACGCTCTACGCTCACTTGTAAAAGCCATCCATTCCAAGACTGACCGTACTAAACGTGATCACTAGCGAACACGTAGTCAAACTACGCTGTGAGCGCTACGACGCCTACGAAGATTTCATAACAAATAATCGGCCAAGTGCAAGTTGGACTCGCGCAATCAATCAATCAATCAATCAATTTTTGAAGTGAACATACAACTTTATAATTATTCTGTGAACATTTCAAGCATCTTCCTGTTGCCGTTATAAGTAATATATATATAAGTAAAATGCTTGTAAAATGGCACACGGGCGACCTCACCTACGACGCTACTCTTTTTGTACAAACTCTAGGATACCTTCGTACCCGATTGATTTAGTCGT
The DNA here is from genome assembly GCA_964007245.1 of Hypomecis atomaria. NCBI lineage: Eukaryota > Metazoa > Arthropoda > Insecta > Lepidoptera > Geometridae > Hypomecis > Hypomecis atomaria. The sequence goes on from OZ023288.1 coordinate 19,856,115, forward strand.
AGTCAGGCGGCGGCCGGCAACCAAATTGGAACGTCTATGCGGGATTTAAAACATTATTGTGTCTGTGTGTCTGTACCAAATGTCACAGAGGAATGAGTCGCTTTCGGTGCATTTTTTTTGGTCGAAACTTGACCTATTCTTAGGATTGAGACTAATGTAGAGAAAAAGAGAATTTGTCTAATTTTTTTTTTCACAATAGCAATCTACTTTTGTTATATATATTTTTAATTTTTGCATTTTGTGTCCGACAACACCTATATAATTTTTGTACATATTTTCGTGTTTTTTGTGGTAAGTATGGCTTCTTTTCACTGTTTCTTTTTTTTCTTCGCCATTCTTTGCTCGTACTCTGTCAGCGCCTGTTTAAACGCTAACTGCTCTGTCTGATGTTTCTGCTTCTTTTTACCCCATGTTGTTTTGTTTGCATACCATTTTTGATATTTTTCGTAATCCTGCAAAAAATAATTAGTTACTTACTCGTAGATGATTCTCCGTTGTATACACCAGAAGGAAACAATAACACAATAATCCCAAGTAAATAGGTTTAAGCTAATAGCACGTTACCTATCATTTAGGTAAGCGTCCTACACCCTAGACTGCATAACTGCATATCATCAGGCAGAATGCAGTCAAACGCAAACCAATCTAAGTACAATACTAAAAAACCTCGGGCTTACTACAAAGGATAAATCATAATTTAAAGTCACTCACGACTTTTTGTTCTGATCCGTCTTCAATGATGAAATTGTACACATCCATTGGAGACAAACCTCGCGCTGCTATCCTGAAATAAAAAAGTACTAAAACGGTGGCGGTGGAAGCTCTTTCATAGGTACATTTTAATTAAGTAAAGCACAGGTGTTGCTCACGCTAAGTTTTAGTAGAAAACTGCTACTATAGTTTCGATCGCATTTGGCGATCTTTCTCAAGGTTGGAGTACTAGCACGCGGGCTCGTCTCGCATAGTAAGTCTTTCATATATATTCATATACCTACTGGTAGGTACGTGAATTTCATCCATTCATTCGTCCGTTTTCCTCTAATTAAAGCTGTTGAAAGTTCTCTGGGTCTACTGAGCCCATCAAATGTCTCAAAAAATATTTTATTGTCAAATATGGCACAATAAAATTGCTATCTACGTACGAGTACGTACATAATTAGATTTGTTTGTTCGTACAATTTTTAGATTATTATTGTTGATTTTTCAGAAACTGCTCAACCGATTTCGATAACATGTTAATGGAACTTATGAAGATTAATCTCCCAAAAAAAAAAACGTATCAAAATTGGCGGATTTATCGCGTGACATTCATACACAAAAAAAACAAATAGACTAATTGAGAACCTTCTCATTTTTGGTGTCGGTTAAGTAGTTCCAACTCGCCATCATATGAAAACCTGAATAAATATTTTACCTACCTTATGACAGTTTCGGCACTCATAAACTTTTCCAATATATTTTTCAAATATCCAAAACTGAATCCTTTCAGCACATGAGCCAAGCAGCTCACGTTGAAATCTGCCGGGATCACGGTATGGCTACGATTAAAAATGGCAATATCATTTTTTGCACAATGCTGCACATACAATGTTTGTAATAAAATAATAAAAAATAATCTATGTATATCTATACCAATATTATAAAGAGGAAAGATTTGATTGTTTGTTTGTTTGCATTGAATAGGCTCCGAAACTACTGAACCGTTATGAAAAATTCTTTCACTGTTGGGAAGCTACACAATCCCCGGGTGTCATAGGCTATATTATAAAAAAAATTACGGAGTCTGCTAGTATATTATAAGTCTGAATATGAGCCCCAAGCCCCAACGGTACTTTAAAAATGATAATATTATTTTTTGCACAATGATTTTTTTTTGTTTTTGTGCCGTCCCACAGAAACATTTGTTTTTTCAAGATAAAAAGTAGCCTATGACACTTTCCGATCTTTAAGGCATAATTTAAGGCATAATTGACGTCACTTAACACATGACCTAGCCGAGTACTGCGGTAGGAATCAATTTTTAATGTAGGTAGTAATTAGAAATTATGAGGAAAAAAATAAAATAAACACATTTTTGTATGGGAACTTAACGGTACCTTAGTGCCCAGTCTTTCAAGATATTGGCGACGGTTCCGTGCGATGTGTTCGGCAGCAACACGACAGTCGGAAACGGTTTTAGAAGCTGGTTGCTTCTGGTCACCCAGGGTTTTACACAGCTCCCTGAAATGGCCAGTAGTAATAAATAATTTATATTTTCCCGTGTCACTGTTAATCCCCTGATCGACGACGTTCAAAATATAACCGCGTTTTTAAAGTTTTCTCTGTGATTATACTGTGACGGTATGACTGTATAACGGAATAACACAGAGAAAACTTCAAAAATCGTGGTTTTATTTTTTAAGTACGTCGATCAGGGGCTTTAAAGCAGTTATAGTAACGAGGGTAAAAGATGTATCCCTATTACTACTGGTAGTTTGGTGATTGGTTACTATCCTACTACTAGTTGTACGTGTTATGCTGTGTATTGACTAGGCTATAGAGTTTGTTGAAGTAAGGATTGTTAAGGCGTGTAGAGTTAGAAGCTTGGCTCTACTTGAGATCTGACATCTTTTTGATAGTGTGAATATCTTGGTGATCTTGTCTTGGCTACATTTCACATGAAAATGTTTTTATTGTATTCTCTTGACGTTTATCGTGATTTTTTCCTTCCGTTCTGTCCCCCGGGGGACAGCCTGTAATAATTATTGTGCTAAGCTTGTTATTTCGACTTGTCTCAGCTATATTAAGCATCATAAAATGGATGATTGTTTGGCTTCGTTTGACATTGGTAATGAATACTCATGTAAGTAATTGGTTTCTTGACTATTGCGTAGATTTTTGTTGACTATTCAAAAGCGTGTCTCTGATACCCATTTGTCGAATAAATGAACTATCTATTTATAACTATATCGATCTATACAGGGTTATTTCTAGTCAATTAGCATCCTTTTAGGGGTTTATTCTGTACATCAAAACTAACAACTTTTGTTCAGTGACTTTAGTCAAAACTAAAAAAAAAATCTGCTGTTCCAAACATTTTGTCGAGGGTGAACGATATTTTTCTATAGAACAACAACTTTTTTTTGAGAATTAATAAAAGTCGTTGAACAAAAGTTGTTAGTTTTGATGTACCTACAGAATAAGCCCCTAAAAGGATGCTAATTAATTGATTAGGAATAACCCTGTATATCTATCTATTTATAATTGATTCTGATAGTTTCTTTTTTTATTAAAAGCTGACTTGAAAGACATAATATTATGGTTTTCTCAAGATGAAATGCAACCTATGATCGTAATTTTATCCGTCTTCTGAATACGCTTGAATAGCTTCTGGATCAGAAAGCGTTTCATCAATTTCCAATCGATTGCTGGATCTTCTGCTGGCACCTGAAAGTTCAGTACTTTCAACTTGTGTATATTGAGACGACGAATAGTCTTAAGATATCATTGTACTTGTACTTATAATAAAGTGCAACTTTCATTTCGCGATCTATCTTGAAATCGCGAAAAATTACAGCTCTTAAAAGCCAACCATACTGTCATAATGTTCAATAACCAACATATCGAATACGGTTGTACCTATTCGATAAAATATATGGAACTGATCATTTTCCTTTCAGTGTTAGTCTAATCGCCTCAAAAACTTTTTTGTCCTAATGATGAGTACCTACAATGAATGGTATCCTAGCTAAGTAATTTCGTATAGTCCGGTTGGCTAGCCCTGGTGTTAGAAGCCGCCTGAAGGCTTTTGAAATAGCGGTTGAAAAAAACAGGGACCAAACGAATTTAGTAACGCTCTACGCTCACTTATAAAAGCCACCCATCCCAAGACTGACTGTACTAAACGTGATCGCTAGCGAACACGTAGTCAAACTACGCTGTGAGCGCTACGACGACGAAGATTTCATAACAAATAATCGGCCAAGTGCAAGTTGGACTCCCGCACGAAGGGTTCCGTACCGTATGGAAATCCCCCTTAATATATTTTATTTTAATTAGTTATTTTTGAAGTGAACATACAACTTTATAATTATTCTGTGAACATTTCAAGCATCTTCCTGTTGCCGTTATTAATATCGGGCAATGTATGGGAGGAGAGATACGTCGTTTGTAAAAATTTCGACGTTCTAGTTATCATGAGATATAGCCTGGTGACAGACAGACGGACAGCAGAGTCTCAGTAATAGGGTCCCGTTGTTACCCTTTGGTTACGGAACCCTAAAAACTGACCTTTCTATAAAACAGCCTGTGGACATGCTTGATATGTATGACTGCAGGCTGCACGGCTCTCGCACAGGAAGCGACCCACTGCACCAGTTGTTCCAAGTACGCTACAGAGTCGATCGTGTCGTGAATCCTTCGTGGATCTAGCTCGAATAATACAGCATCTAATTGGATGACAAATAGACAGAGAAATAAGATCTCGTCGTGAACAGACAAGTGAGGCCAGTTTTTTATATATGTGTCGAGTGCGTCGGTTTTGCGCCGCCACAGTTCTAAATGACGAGCCAAGGTGTAGTTTCGTTTGGGTGTGTAATTGTGCATCACTAACATGAAAGAGTTTGACATGACTAGTCGTCTACAAGATATCTAGTGTAGTCGTAGAGTTCAGTCTCTATCATGGTTATCGCTCTATTTCATTTTGATTAAGTTAAAAAACCCTGTAAATAGATACACTCCGTGCAAATTCCACGACAACAGTGGTTCATTACCTAAACGTGCTATGCTATTTTACGTAGTAAGTTCAAGTTCAAATATATTTATTTCATTTAAGTACCTAAGATACACTTATGAAACGTCATGAATGTAAGTACATTTGAAATCATTAACTATAATATAACCTTAGATTAATGATTGGTTGCGCGACTAGTTATTAACCCAAAAATATAACATAGAAATATATGAACCATAACGATGGAAGTAAAATTAACTTCATCTAAAAATCACAAATGAATGTTCCCATATGAGAGTTATGGAAACCTACCAGCTGGTTTGGTCGATGAGATTAAATTGAATAAGTTTAAGTTATGTTACAAAAAATAAATCTATCTAAATTTAGCAATTAAAATGAAAACTTCGGATAACGATAGTCATAAACAAGCAAACAGTAGTAATAAATACCTAAGTATTTACTGCTTTCAAACATTGTTTTTTTTAGACCTGTACGATCTCTACAATAAGAGGTTATAGAGTTCCTACCTAAGTGATTTACGCCGCGAAGTAAAGCCACTTCACTTATGTTTCTCTATTTCTACTCTACTTGTCTCAAACATTGTTTTTACAATTTTTATATCAAAACTACAACGTAGACTAATATAATATATAGAGATTTACCATTCATAGTAGCCAATACGTAGACTAATGTAGTTTTTCCGCTGCCTCTAGGACCGACTAGTAATATTTTGTGAAACCCATGGCTGAGCTCTCGGCATTTGTCCCACCAAAGGCTCCTTATCTCACCGTTGTGTGGTGTAGCTGTCCTAAAACCCATAAGATTAAAAGCTGTAAAGATATTTCATTTTCATAAACAAGAAAAACCTAATAACATCCATTTCATTATTTGAGTTCAAAATCGCGCTAGTGGGTATAGGCCAAATCATACAAATCGGCGGATGTAAAGTTAGCTACAAGGTGCGCAATATCCAATCCTGACTGAAGCTCACATAATTGATTGAGTTTATTGGGTTTTGCGCAGAATGTAGCTATCTTCTCACCCGCTGACTTGTATAATTCAGTCTATACTTTGTCATAAACGAGATCTAAATAGGAATAATACTTATGTTTATTTTATTTCTGGGTTTTAATAATTCGACTCTAATCCACGCATGGATTTGGACAATCTTTTGTTTTCTGGCCCTTCTTGAATCGATCAAAGTAACGTTATTTCCTGTGTTTTGTTTTCCTCTAATAAAAAACGGTTTATTATCCATTGTATTATTACTTACGCATAATTACTTCGTAAATCGTCTCCAGCGAAATTAGGATCACCGAAGAATTCTTCGATTTTAGTTTTTGGATATTCGGTCATGTACCCATGAAAAACTAAATCCTGAAAAGTTAAAAATACAGTTTACCCGAGTAGCATGCCCAAGTGCATGTATAACAATATTTCTCCGTACAATAAAATAAAGAACCTAGTCAAATGAATAAAAATCAAGCACAAATAACAAAAAAATTAGAGAGAAGAAAACATTACATTAAATTATGTTAAAATATTATGTACTCGTATTATGAATAAAAAAATTATTTAATTACGCATGTTTTTTTTATTTGATGAGCATCGGTCAATATTTTTCTACAAGCAAAGAAAATACAAGTTAGTTCTAAAACGAACTGAGTGAAGTTCGTCACAAAAAGTCACAAAGTAAGTCAAATTGTCTTGTTGTTCAAATTAAAAGGTTTTACAAATGCAAATCTCTATTTCATCTTCTAAGTTCGTCTTGTCAAATTGTCTTGTTGTTCAAATTAAAAGGTTTTACAATTGCAAACCTCTATTTTATCTTCTAAGTTGACGCTCAAAGTTTTCTTGACTTTATGTTTCATCTTTTCTTTCTTGTATTTTTGCTTCATTTGTTCGGGCATTTTTTGACCTTTGTTTTCATAATCTGTTTGAAGCGCCTTTTTTAAGAGTTTGAGTTCTTTCCTACCAATGAAAGATATACCCGTAGTTATAATTTACTTCCAATGTCAACTTTAGTTCATCAATTCATCTATGGGCCACAGGACGTCCACTGCTGGACATAGGCCTCCACTATGGATCTCTTATAGGGCTGGTTGGAAGTGGTTTGCATCCAACACGATCTTGCAGTCTTGAAGAGGTTACATTTTGTAAGGACTATTAAAGAATACCTCATGTGATCTTCGACAGTTGAAACCAATTCCATTTTCACTTCCGTATAAACATTTTTTATATCAACAAGTCGAACAGATTTTTCTTTGACATCGAAAGTTTCATTGGAATCCAGTATTGCCCAATCTTTATAATAATCATCAATTACCTGTTATAAAAATTCAAAGACTTTAAATAATTATGTTTATATATTTTTTTGTTTAGTTTCATTATTTATGTACAATAAATAGATGCGATTGCTTATTTTTGCAAATTGTCTAGTTTTTCAATTAATTTATTTATTTCTAATTTGTCATATAGCTTGTTTAACTTAAAGGATAGTTTCTGCAACTACTCTTCTCACCTCTAAAATATGGCTAGTTTTCACTGACACCGGATAATCATAACCTGGATGCAAATTAGGGTTCTTCATCATTTTTCTTCGCAACGCTTCTTGAAGTTTCTCTTTCAAATGCTCTGCTTTCTTTTGTTCCATTTCTTCTCGTTTTGCTTCCATTTTTGCGATTTTTTTCTGTAATTTTTGTAGTCAGATTTAATCAATTGAGTTTAAAGTAGCAACCTAAGAATATTTCAACTCACATCTAAAGTTGATTTTCCTTTGTTTGCCTTCCTTTCAACTAAGTAAGCGTTGTATTCTTTCAACCATTCTTCTGGCGTAGGTAGTTCTTCTCTAAATATTAATGCTGCGCCGCCATATTTTTGTGGAGGAATATCTTGAAAATATATAATTGACTCATACCTGTAATCAAAAGCGTTTCTGTGTTAACTGCCTGAAACATGTTGTTCTTTCCAATTTATTTGATATTTGTACTTTGTTTTATATCTTACCACATTTGAAACCAATATCGTATGTAATCCCTGAAATCCTCTTTGATAGCTTCACTTTCTGTGTTCAAACATTCTTGTTTCAAACTCTTATATTCTGTGTGCCATTTTTCTTCATATTTTCGCTTAATTTGTTTACGAATTTCTTTTGTCTAAAATTTAAAAAATATCGCTGAATTTTTTGTCTGCGATAAATTCTATAATACCTTTCACCAATTTATACCTCATTTAATTTTAATTGCTGCTTTGGTATCCGTTTTCTGCACAGTGCCATATCGAGTAGTTCATTCCTTTTACAATCTAAGATTTTTTGTCGTTTTATTTGACAAAATGCTCTGAAAAATAAGGATTTTTAAAAATTGTATTGCTGGAGTAGCATAGTATTTTGATTTCACTTAGAAAGTCCTGTTTACCTGGCTACTTGTCGAATAAGCTTAGCTGCTTTTTCTCTTATTTCGTAAGGAGCTGTTGGCCGCAAAGTTCCAGATAGTTCTTTTTCCCATTTTTCTCTTTTGTTGCGTTGCTGTATCATCTCTGCTATGACACTTCTAAAAAACACACAATTCAAAATGTAGGTAAGTCTTGATTTTGCATTTCCCAATTTATATGCAGCTCATACCTCGTTCTTTCCTGAGATTGTATTAGTACTATCATTTTGTTTAATTGTTTCTGCTCCTCAGATATCTCATATTTCTTTTCGTTTGTGTCTGAAACATCTTCTTCATTTTCAAAATTTTCAGCATCCCACCAAGCTATTTCTGCTTCTGGTAATTCTTTCGTTGCAGCTTCTTCCTCTAAAAAAAAGTCTCCATAACAATGGTATTACATTTAATTTCAATAGCATGCCTATGAATGCAAACCATGGTGCCAAAATGACATGAGTTAATGTACCTGATAACTACTGTTACTTGCGTACCGATAGGTATGTACATAAGTCCAATTAATCTTAATACGATTGTTTACAGATCTAACAAGATAAATTGTTCTGATATGCGAATGAATATTATACCAAACCGTCTTTTTCTTTCCTTGACTTGTTCAAAGATATCTTTAATTAAACCTCGGATGCTCTCTGGGCGCTCGTTTATGTCAGGTATCTCAGTCAGCTGCGCGTCGCAAGGTGTCAGTTTATAATCAATTAGACCGTTGCTGCCGAAATGGTATTCGCTTTCTTCTAGCTTTTGTAGCTCGTGTTTTAGTTCTAGAATTCTGAAATGATTGAGCCAAGTTCAATTATTATAGCCAAAATTACCTCAGTTTAGTTTTCTGTACTTAGATTAGTTTATTTCTGTTAAAGATGTTATGAAACTTTATACACAAAAAACTCAAAGATAGAGCAGATATAATCACAATGCTGAAACATCATCATCTGAAGTAATAGAAAACTATGAACAAATAGGTTTTTTTTATTCCGAATAGGTTTGCGTTTGACTACATACTGCCTGATGTTGAGCAGATGTGCGTGTAGCACGTTCACCTAGAAGCTACTTATTTACTCGGGATTTGAAGACACCCACGTTGTACTTTAGCGGGAAGACAGACCCAGGCAAAGCGTTCCGCATTCTGGCTGTGGCACGTATTGTTGTATTGTTTTGCTTTCAAGTCGAAAGCAGTTATGTGGTCATGGGATTTGATGAGCTATTCTATCGATCGATCTAGCGTTACAGACTAAGGCTGATCGTAAATGAGTATGTTTTGCTTTTTTAGTGGATCTAACAAAGAATTATCTGTCTAAGTTATACCTGGACACAACAGCGTTGAGTACGTTTCGCATATAGCTCGTCTTCTGCACCTGCAGGTTCTGATGGACGCATTCCCAGACGTCGTTGTAGATGGTCTTGAATCGAGACAGGATTCCCGAAAGGCGCTCGGTGGCTTCGCAGAGCTTCTTGTCATGGGTTTTTGTTTCCTGTGCAAATATAACATGTTAGCTGTAAAAATCCACCAACTCTCTTTATTTTCTAGCTTTAGAAAACACTTACGCAGGATTTTGCATTCCATTACGGTTTGCAGGCAGGAGCCTGAATAAGTTTACTATTTATAATTTTCTTCTGCTATAAAAATTAAAATATAAATAGGTATTTTGGGAATATCTTACACACGGTCTCTGACCCCAAACTAAGCAAAGCTTGTGATATGGCTGCCAGAGACTGATATACTACATATGTATACATATTTTAAAATACATCCTTATATAGATAGTAACTAACTAAGACACGACGAAGAAGAAGAAGTAACTAAATAACACCCAGACACAGAACAAACTCCTAAGTTCATCACATAAATACTTGCCCTGGGTGGGGATCGAACCCACGCCTCTTTGACCCTGAAGTTAGGGTCACTAACCACTGAGCCACCGAGGCAGTATGTTTTGAATACTTAGGGAAATTGTTTTAATACATTTTTCTAACCGTAAAATTACTCAGTGTAGAGTCGTTATAATCTAATTAGCACAAATATTAGTCTGTTATAAAAAAAAACAACGATGTTTTTTTTTAAATTACATGAATAGATTTTCTTTTTAATTTTCTGATTTTCTCGTATCATAAATCAGAACCACAATAAAATCTTGGTGACGTCAGCTTTTCCATACACAGATAATCATTTTGCAGCAGTAATATTTCTCGTTTAAAAGTGATGTAGGTGCTACCTGTAAGTGGACGTCTAGGTTGACCAATGATTTTAATTTAATAAGAGTCTCCTTCCATTTCTTGAAATAAAAGTCACGGGACATTTTACTTTGGAAACAAATGTAAAATAATTAACAAACGTTCTTATTTCTAGAAAAACTAAAAAGTAACTGAGGTTACTGCAATTGTAATCAAGTAGGCTACGTAATTTTCCATGCAATGAAAAATATGAAAATATCACAATACAATTGTATTGTGATATTTTCATATTTTTCAATAAAACTACAATAATTATTGTAGTCCTTATCATATAGAACATTTTGATTTTTTTAAAGAAATACTTTACTGTTAAAAAATCGGTATATTTTAATTATAGGTAGTTATCCACTCCTTTTGCTATTTTTTAAATCTTTATTTATTTATAGAGGATTTTATCCGCAGGATAATGCCACCTTCGACGCACTTCCTTTCGCTATGTACGTTATAAACATAATCAGACAACCAATAATAATCAACTTACTGACTCAGTTTACTGAAAGAATGTGAAGTCTTTAAATTCATCGTTAGTGCTCGAAATATGTACCTATAAGTACCTACTTACTCTACCAAGTAAGTACTTTGTTCTATATCAAAAGTTGGTTACAGCGATGATTACAGAATCATCCCGTTGCATGAAGCAGCAGCGTGCTTCATCTGCGACCACAACGACGCTTACCATCAGGCGAGTTGGTGATCAAGCGCGGACTTATTCACGATAAAAAAACAAGCTTAACGTCAGAAAATATCAGTTCAAGCACGTTTATTTATTGTGAAACAGACAGCTAGCAACAAACCCTTCAGTTTAACCAACCCGAATTTTACTATCGCGTTCAAACTCCAGCTATTTCACAAATCAGCCGCTGTAACCAAACCCAACCGAAATAAACCTCTCAAAGCGACTCCGCAATTACACTTCACCCCAAATTAATTCCCCGAAATATTATCACTCAACTACCCTTAAATCAGCCCCTAACTACCCATTGAAGGCGCGATACCGTCACGTCAAACCCATTTAGCGGAGTGAAAGGCCAAACGATCGTCGACGCCTGCTATCTGCCACTACGGAAAACTTACATCATGCCCAATGCGGGAAATAAGCGATCTGCGTTGACGGGAACGACTCTTACTTATTGCCTTCCTTTTTTACAGAAAACCCTCTAAATCATACCCTGGTAACAACTTATAACCAACCTTATCTGTGATGCAAAAAGACATACTTTCCAGTGATTGTTGTTATGGAGTTGAGTCGTTTTTCCACGGTTGTGTTGCCATGTTTTTGGGCGAGCTACCCGCAGTTTCCGGTTGCGTTGAATGCGCGGCCATCTTGTCGCCGGAAGTAGTAAACTCTTCCGTAGCGCCATCTGTCGGGGGCGGCGAAAATGTGTCGTCGTGTCGCGCTTTCAGCGGGAAAAGTCGTTTTGGTCTATTCCTTTTTGTGACACAGTTTTGTTGGCGCATTCGTGAATTCGCTTTGTTTACTTACCGGGATTATTCACGAGTCCAAACTAAAATAGTTTGGAATCTTATTTTGCTGGCTGGCAGCTGTTCTGTATATTAGAATACTAGTCATAACGTTTAAAGTGCATTCTATATTTTTATGAGCTTAAAAGCATTCTTATAAAAATATAGAATACGAAATACAACGATAAGATTGCCAGTTGTTGTAATTCTAGCGCTTGGTCCACCAATCTAATGAAATTTTATTGTATAGCAAAGAACTCTTCATTGAAGTAGAGATCGCCGTAAAACTACCTCATACCTATACCAGGTTATGTTGTACCCACCCCGATCTCTGTTGGGAACTCGGTTCTTGAAGTCGTTGACTCGTACGTCTACCTAGGACAAGTAGTCCAGTTAGGTAGGTCCGACTTCAAGAAAGAGGCCAATCGCCGAATCCAACTCGGCTGGGCAGCGTTCGGAAAATTGCGTAGCGTCTTCTCGTCCGACATACCTCAGTGCCTCAAGTCGAAAGTTTTCGACCAGTGTGTGTTGCCAGTGATGACTTATGGCACAGAAACGTGGTCTCTCACTATGGGCCTTATTAGTAAGCTCCAAGTAGCCCAACGAGCTATGGAGAGGGCTATGCTCGGAGTCTCTCTGCGAGATCGAATCAGAAATGAGGAGATCCGTAGAAGAACCAAAGTTACCGACATAGCCCAACGGATTGGCAAGTTGAAATGGCAATGGGCAGGGCACATAGCGCGGAGGACTGATGACCGATGGGGTCGGAAAGTTCTCGAGTGGAGACCACGTATCGGCAAGCGCAGCGTAGGACGTCCACCCACAAGGTGGACGGATGACCTCATTAAGACCGCAGGATCACGCTGGATGCAAGCCGCTTCCAACCGGTCTTATTGGAGATCCATAGGGGAGGCCTATGTCCAGCAGTGGACTTCTTATGGCTGATGGATGGATGACCTATACCAGGGCTCGTTCACATAGAACGTCCGTTTTACAGGTCCGTTTAAACGTATATGGTATTAGCGTCGGATCCGTTAAAATCGGTTCTGTAATTGCTGTGTGAATATGACCACCAGACAGATCAGTTAAAAAGGATCCTGTAAAATTGGACGCTAAGTGTACGCGCCCTAACATAGCTCTATGTACACACATAACTTTAAAGATAATTATTCGTAAGATACCTAGGTACATCTTAAGAATAATTATGACTTAAAATACAACTTTCGAAGCACATCCACTAACAAGTTAAGCGTTGAAAAATTGAAAGTTAAAATTTAGCTTAGAACTATCTCCATTAAAATAAATACATCACACAATAAAACAAACTAAAAAAAAACGGTCTATTCGTTTAAGAGCTATGATACCACCAGCAGTCCTAGGGTTGCGGAGGGATTAAACCAGCTTACACATTTTGAACTTCAGTTGTCTATGTCAATCCATACTTTATTTCCTCTTTGAAGGTATAAAAAGACAGGAAGACAATTTGTCTATATGACATGACAGGGGTGCAGATTGACATTGATTGGCAAACATGTAAAAGTACCTACGCACATCATCCTTTTAACACCCCTAATTTTCATCAGTTGCGTCATTAAGTTAAAAGAGTTTAAAACTAAAGATTCTAAAAGCTTCCAACACATTAAGATTCCTACGAACCTAGCCTGAAAACTTTGGAACGACTGAACTGATTTTGATCAGACACAAAGCAATGTTTCATCAGAACACTCACAATTAATTCACCTTTCAAACAAAACAAGAAACAATTCAAAATCAGTTCATCCATTCGGGAGTTACGATGTCACCAAAGGATGTCACAGACAGACACATACGAGTACACACGTCATACTTATAACACTTGTAGTTATCGCATCGCGGTTTAAAAACCATATTGACTCCAACACAACCTACTTCCAACACGGAATTACGCTCCAAGCACGCGTCATAAAAATATATAATTTTCCAAATTTGCTCTTTAAGTAGGTGTATTCCCATTACGGCGGGCGGGGTCGCTCCTGTCGTCATATTTTTCGGCTGTATCACATTATGAGAGCCCGCGGGACGCGCGCACTCGATCCCGCGACTCTCGCCTCTTAACGTGTCTTGCTCGTGTCATGTGGTAAAAAAATATACGACGCCGAATAAAATTTTATAGACTTTCGGGCGAGTGAAAATTGTAATAAAAAGTAGATGGTTTCAGCCTACGGGGATGGTTTAAGAGTGATTTGGGCTTTGTTGTGTTGTTTCTTTGTCATTGCTAGACTGCTTTTTGACCGACGAACCAAACCGGAGGAGGTACTCAATTCGACACGTATATTTTTTTTTAATGTATAACCATGCCTAACTTTTTCATAGTAGTCCGATTTCAATAACTCTTTTTTTATTAGAAAGAGTATATTTCGAAATTGGTCCCATTAAAATTTTATTGAAATCAACTGAGCCACTTTCGATAAATCAACAATAATGTGAAAAATGCTACATCGATCCGTGCGAAGTATTCGCGAATTCTGAACACGGGTGAAGTCGGTCTTGCTATTTTTTGCAGAAAATAATAGTATATGTAGACCTACTATTTTGGCATCTTAATAGTTTAATAAGCGTATAGATGTCCTACGCCCAGCCAACAGCGTTACAGTGCTATGGTTTTGTACACTGAGCTCATAGCTAGTAAATCTTTCGTCCTTGAACTGTTGGTGCAGCGTCCAAGCTTTTACAATTTGTTTGTTTGTAGAATAACAAGCAAAGTATCTGCTATTGGAAAAAATACTTTAAAGAAGATGTGGTAACAATGTGGGTCTCTCATGAAAACACACGTTTGCAAATCTGAGTTACTAACATTGATAGTTTAGAGCTACCGACTTGGCATTATTGCTGTTATATTTAGAGCTAACATTGAAATTGGAACCCTGTTTACACTTTTGAATATTACGAGTCATTACAACCAAGAACATATAACATCCATCCATCAGCCGTAGAACGTCCAATGCTGGACATAGGCCTACCCTATGGATTTCCAACAAAGCCGGTTGCGCGTTCCTGTTATCTTAATTATATCGTCAGTCCACCTAGTCGGTGGACGTCCTTTGCTGCGCTTGCTGGTCGTTGGTCTCCATTTGAGAACTTCTGGACTGGCCCCATCGACCATCCGTTCTTCGAACTATGTAGGTACCTACATATAACACTTATTATTTACACATTTTAACGTCTCAATTTCCCTCCTATCGTGATGTATCGAATTTTAAAGGCGCGTCTTTCGACATGCGACAGCATCCATTACCGTGTCAGTTACGAGATTCCCTGGAGATCGGCTTAACATTTTATAATGCGGAAACGACAGGAAAGTAATGATACTCCGGCTTACAAAGTAAATAAAATATGCTTTACCTTACATGCAATAGGTACAGTACGAATGAATAGTACTTGAATAGGCATCGGTTTTTGGTACTCGTAAGAATTTAATCGGATAAAACTCGCTTTGATGTAGTGAAAATTACAATCCTAAAAGATTTCCATCGTAGGGAATTAAAACAACCCTTGATAGATGGGGTATTGGGATTAGAACTTCGAGCAAATATCTATAGAGGCACAAGTTAGCTACGAAGTGGGCAGGCTTTTGAGTTAGTCGTAAAGCGATTGCAAGCCGACTACAACGCCGCGCGATGCCTAATTAGGAGACATAACGTCGAGATTCGAGAAAACGGGTCATTGTGAATTATTTAATTTAAATATCTAAGTTTAACTTTCACTTAGGGACTATGGCTCTGTAGATATTTGCTCGAAGGATTCGAATGATAGTTACTTTGAGATGTCGTGAATTCCTGATACATTTATAAAACTAGCGATACATACATAGTGATACATAGTTAGACAAAGTAATATCAGAGTAAGGCGAGCGAGCGCAGTCCAATTTATTTGCGACGCAAACAACTTGCAAATTGGACTGTAGATGCGACGTTTTCGCTAAATACCTATAAAAATGTCCGTTGTCTGTGAGTTATTGTAACTAGTTGTGTGGGACAAATGAGAAGCTCGGGCGCGAAAGAGCAAATCGCTTTATTTTGATGATAAATAAATTGTTACTTGTGTAAATACTAACAAATGTTAACTATGGGGTTTTAAAATGTTTCATTTTAAATACTTGACGTAAAAAGGCTATGATAATAACTTTGTTTAAACTTAACCACGTTAATTCTATAAATGGCGTCGTCGAATGATTTGGCCAATTTTGATGAAAATGAAAATATTGTTGAAAAGAGTCGAGAATAATAATAATGAAGCAATAATAATTAAAAGCTTAGCATAGTTATACAAAAATAGCGGCACAACTTGACTCCAATACGACCATCAATACGATGTTTATGTTTACTAAAAAATCACGTAGATGGCTACGACCTTTGACTATTTAGACTACGACGTAGCAGGTCAATGGTGCTACGCGAGTACTGTGTAATAAGTTTCCAACATCAAAGCGTCATAAAATTATCGTTGCTTTGTTTTTAACCTCACTATTGTTTAAAACTTCTATTTAGATATTGTATTAATGTGCCGGTTTTTTTTAACAGCTCACTGTTTATCATAGGTCTACCCACGAAAGGCGATTAGACCTTATCCACCATGTAAGCCCAGTGTGTTTTGGAGTAACATACGAGTACACCAATTAATTTCTTCTTATACGGGGTATGCAAGTTTTCAGCATACGACGTATAGTTTTCCAAAGATAACTTGAAGAGGGACTTGTACTATGAAATCTGTTGCAGCTCGATAAAATACGAAAGACATAACACGGTTAACTAGTTCGTGATCTAGTATACAAGGTCTATATGATTTAGTATACAGGGTTATTCCTAATTAACTAGCAACCTTTTAGGGGCTTATTCTTTACATCAAAACCAACAACTTTTGTTCTGCTACATTTGTCAAAACTAAAAAAAAAACAGCTATTCCATACATTTTGTTGCGGGTAAACGATATTTTTCTATGGAACAATTTTTTTTGAGTTTTGACATAAGTTGTTAGTTTTGATGTACAGAATAAGCCCCTAAAAGGATCTTAATTGATTAGAAATAAGCTGTTATATAGTTATTGTTCATTAATAAATTAGATACAGAGAGTAATAAGAAAGACTCAGTCAGACACTTGAAGAGTATCTTGTCTAATTGTGATACCTATTGCCACACTGGCATTGAATCAACTGCGAAATCGCGAAACCCTGTAGGTAAGTAAGTAAAAAAGCCTTTGTTTCAACTACATCATTATCATTAACATTTAAACATTTTAGGTAAGTATCAGTGAAAAATTCTACATTGTTTTTCTTGACCACGCTTCTTCCCACTTCTTGTACTGTCCATACAAACTCTAAATTGTAGCACTTCCCACGTTCGGATGGCTCATTTCGGCCGAGAAGAAGAAATATATTTTATCGCCACGAAATGTAAATTATCTGCTTCTGTTATCTCTTTTATTAGCTGAGAATTGCTCCTGTGCTGCATAAAAGTCGTTATTATGAATCGTAATAAGATATTAATAAAACCGTCATGATTAAAACAGCTTGCATTGTGAAATAAATGCATAGCTAATGTTTTTAAGAATTTACTTAATGTAATAAAGTTAAAAAAAAATACAGATGCGATGCGATGTTTTTTTTCGTCGTATGCTTTTACGAGACGTAGACCGACAAACCGGAGGAGGTACTCAATTCGACGCGTATATTTTTTTTTTATGTATGACCACGCATTACTTTTCTCATAGTAGTCCGATTTAAATAATTATTTTTTATTGGAAAGAGTATACTTCGAAATCGGTTCCATTTAAATTTTATCGAAATCGGCAGAGCCATTTTTGATATTTATATCAACAATAATGTGAAAAATACTACATCGATCGGTGCGAAATATTCGCGAATACTGAACACTGGTGATGTCGGTCATGATATTTTTTGCAAAGAATAATATTTTTTTTATTATCAACATTCATGTACCTATTTGTACTCGTTGCTTTGACCAACTTTTTTTTTATGGTGCCTTGCTCTCTTCTGATTTTGCTGCGCCCGACAGGGTTCATACGCCACTCTGTACCCAAAATCATATTTACGACCATGTACCTAGTAATTTATCGCAGACCAGCAGGAACACGGTCTAGATCATATCAGACCAAGGTCTAATAGGTCTTTTAATCAACCGTGGGCTTATTATGATAAGAATGGCGAAATAAGTGTGTTGTCAATCATTGTACAAGGCATCTAAAGAATTTGATTTTCATGATCTTCTTCATAGAACCAATGCGCGACCTCTCAATGTGTTCTACAAAATTGCCATTATGTAATGAGAAATCCGTCGACATTTACACTACTACCCTCCTCTTACACCCCCATATATCAGAGGAACAACTGCATTAGCGCGTTGCTAAATCGCATAGTCTTAATCGTCCTGCAAACGTATATTTCTTGATTAAGGGGTCGTAAAAACGTCGTCCCTGTCTAAGTTATGGCCAGAAAGCAGGAGAGGAGATTAACAGGTTCGTTTGTGATTCACGGGTGGTTATGGCAGGGCTTGTGTGGTGCTTTGTTCATGTTAATGGCGGTGGGATTGTTACGGACAGGCGATTGACGAAATTCTATAGAAAAAATACTATAGTTGTTCTCGATATTTGGACGTAATAGGTGTGTTTACTGGGTATTAAAATCATTTTTATAACCATTATTGACAAAGATAAACTTGTCAAAGTTTGAGAGTGGAGGCTCGTGACGTCACTAGGCGGTACATTTGTAGTTGTAGGTTAGTAATCTCACGAGAAACTTTAACGGGCTATATCTTTATCATTTTTTCTTAAATTGTCAAAAGAAAAAATACGTGTCTAATATCTTTTTTAAATTAGTTTTTTTTTAGTAAACAAGCCTCAACGGGGTTTTCTAATACTTTATATCAGAGGGCGACCAAACATCATTTTGTACAAAAATGAAATTAAAAAAAATCTATCTAAAAACTGAATGTCATTAAAATCGTTGTCTTTCATGATGAGAGGTTATAATAAATTAGGGTAAAAGACGGGATTCACAATAATGGAATAATTGATGACAGTTATGAGTTACCCGTTTCCGTTCTCACTTTAGAGAGACTAAAAATCTTTTCTTAGTAGTTTTGACTCACATGATGATGATCACAAGGATACAGAGACACTATGAAAATATCGTCCACATATACATCCGCGTCGCCCGCGGCGGCAATCGGTGAAGATAAATATCCGCTGAAAAGCAGTATTTTCACCGAGGTGATTCCGCCATGACAGATCGCGGGTACGCCCTGTATATTTCAACCCTGGCTCGCAGGCCGGCTGCGTACTTACAATCTCTAGTCTTGGTTGGAATAGTTTTTTTTTGTAAATATGGAAGGCAATTTAGTACTAAAGCAAGTTAATACGAGTACATTCTAGTTTCTGATGTGATGTTTCTAGTATCTTAATTCTCACTGGTTACTCGACATGACCATTTACGGTTACGTTCAGGAGTTCTTATGATTCTATTAAAGAGCTCCAGCAGCTAAAATTTTTCAAACGTCAAAAAAAGACTTTGATAGCCATAGTTAGATTGAAAATAGAACCTGCTCTATTTTTAAGTCCTTTTCGATAGAAATGTGTCTATTTTCTATAATATTAGGTAATAGTTTTCACGTGTTTGGTATTCAGGCTATTGAGTAACAAATGCAATTCAAATTCATCATCAAAATCATTCAAATGGCCATAAGTAAATGAATTTGAATTGAATTTGTTACCGTGGCTTCGGATTTCTTGACTAACCTTGGTCTTGGCTCCGGAATCTAAGCTTCCCTTACAAGTCAAGGTAACAAACAAATTTTTTTCACTTTTGCTCACGACTTTTAAAATAATAATTAGAACCAATGCCCAAAAGTCTCTCTAAAAAATCTCCACTATAATCCGTCCCATAACCGCTGAGAACTAGGGTCGCGACGACCTTTGACGAATACGAGTATAATTACTTAATAGGTTTGCTTTAAAAATATCTCTCTATTCTGGTAGTTTTTATAATGCATGCTGAAAATAAATAAAAATTATGCATTATTTTTACAACTGGTGCCAAATTCTTCAATATATTTCAACTGGTCCGATCTCAGCGGTTATGGAACAGACTATTTAAAAATTTTCTACCCGCAGTTTGTAAATACGCGCCCCGGTTGGACCAGCCTTAACTAGTGTCTGGCAAATTTATGACCTCTCCCGAGAAAAAATGTGGACTCTCCGAGGAAGATTTTGCCGGTTTTTATTCGAGCGATATATTTCATTTGAAGGAAATGACACGGAGCTTCATGACTTTTAGATTTATTAAGTGACGACGTCCTTATTCACTGCAGAGGTTAAAGCTTAGGAAACCAACGGAGGGGAAAGGGGTTTGGGTGATCTAACATTCTAGGTAAGTGAACTGCCGTCCCACTGATAATGTGAATTGTAAGGAACGTAAGAAAGCTGGCGTCTACGTTGGCCAAAAGCTGAGTATTCAGCGAGGCTATGCCGCCAGGATTCTGGCCATGTTACCCTCTGCAATAATAATAATTAATAGTTTAATTAATAGTTTTATTTTGATTTTAGTTTAAGTCTTAGTGATTTTGGTATAAGTTTTTTTAATTTTGTAGGTAGCTGTAAATAATATTTTTCTCAATGTGATTTAGGTTTGTTACAGAGTTAAATATTTTAGGAACGTAACGTAAAGTAGCACTTCTATGTTTGCTTTTGGATAGGGCTTGAGGTTGGTTAGAGGTCTCACTTACTACGTACCTGAACAAAAATGTTTCATTGATTCATCGTTTTTGAAGAAGACTATTTTTTACTCATTATTCCACATGTTAATGTAAAATTTGATTTTAAAACCAACGATGTTTTGGTTTGGCTCTACGCTCTACGAGCGCGGGGCCTGTAGCATTTGCCACTCTTGCTTCGCGCTACGTGGCTAATCCGACCCTGGGCCTCCAGGCGGTTTTAAAACTTTGACACCAAAGCTCCTACCTCAATAGAATGTTCATAAAATGCATCTTAAAAAGAAATTCATTGTCTACAATAAATCACCTAGGAATATAAAAGTAGCTACAATGTACATGTCCTAACTTACAACATAGAGAGCAACAAAGTGGTCGCAAAAAGCATAGCGGGTGTCGGAGGTGTCTGAGGACGGATGGCGTGTTTTATGAAGGAAGTTGTTCATCGCGCAATAAATCTTTCGGACGACGCTCGGCTCGCTATAAAGCTGTGGAGACGAAATGGTCTAAATAATCTTTACTAATATGATGAATTTGTGAACAGATTTGTAATCCGAAAGTGTGTGTGCATTGTGAGACGGTTTCGCACCCTAGCACTCACTCTAAAGCCCCTGATCGACGTACAAAATAAAACCGCGGTTTTAAAGTCTTCTCTGTGAATAGGTATACTGGGACGGTATGACGGTATAATCACAGAGAAAACTTTAAAACCGCGGTTTTATTTTTTACGTCGATCAGGGCTTAACTTGAGAAAGATCGCCGAATACGGTCGAAACTGTAGTCGTGTGTGTTATAAACTTATGACTATCAATTCTCGTGAGTTCAGTCCCGTTACATATAATTATTATATATTTTTGAAATTTGATTTTCTACAACTTTGATTCCCATCAACTTTTTCTAGGATTGATATTTTTTGAAAAGGATAGTTGTGCCATTTTGTTTCTTCAATGACTTGAGTTATTTCAATCATTCGTGAGTAATTATTGGAACCAAAGTTGTTTGAAATTTGATTTCCTACAACTTTGAATCCTATTAACTTGTTGAAGGATCGATATTTTTCGAATAAGATAGGTCATTTTGTTTCTTCAATAACTACTTACCGGCAATGGCTAGCTACATTTGGCCCCCACTAGACTGTTCTGTTGGGTACGGAACCCTATAAATGTAGCAACAGCCGTCTCCACACTTCCTATGTCCTGTAACTACAGGGTGATATATTGCAGGGCGGGTCGGCGAGAGTCACCGACTGACAAATTCATTCCCCACTTGACACCTCCTGCCCCCCTGCACGAGGGGCACGAGGGGCGAGGGGGCGTCACACGCTAATCTGTGTAACACCATGAATTTTTCATGTGACGTGAATTTATGAAATATGCAATATGGTGTGCTTTTTTAACTTTATTGCTGGATGTTTTAAATTCAATCAAATGGAAATGAAAATACCTGGGATTTAGTTTTTGGATGATTTATTTTGTTGTTGGACTGTAGTTTTGTTTAGCTTTAGTTGTTTTTTGATATTGCTCCAATCGCACACATCTATTAAATTTTACCGACAAAATTAGGTAGGTACCTACTTAAAATTTCACTATTAGCACAATGTGTTTAAAACTAGATTCACAGTGGTGAAAAACTTTGTGTCCTTAAAAATATGAAAAAGTCATAATCATAAATGTTTATTCACCTGTTTTTTATGTGTATGCTGCAAACTACCTGATATACTCTTATTTACTTTTTGACGACCAAAAATAAACTGCCTAATATGCCTTTCCAAATAAACCACAGACCAGAGACAATATCCAGGTTCCTGTTTAGATTCAAACCAAGGAAACCACCAACCCACTAACCTCACAGTAAAACTTTTATCAACCCTGTATTCCAGTCTACTACAAGTAGACCGCCGAGTAGGGCGGAGGGTACCAGTGGAACAACTTTCTTTATCGCCGCCCGCGCTTTATGATCACATAAATTCAGTTTATCTTTATGAATATTCAGGCGCTCGCTATTAAGTGCTGACGACGATTCTCTTTGTAGGTTTTTAGGATTCCCTAAATAAAGTGGGGGAAAAGGTGTCCCGAGATGGCGGGCATTTTTATCTGTGTTTTTTGTAGATTGGACATTGGAGTTAAGTGCCTGGTA
The DNA here is from genome assembly GCA_964007245.1 of Hypomecis atomaria. Lineage (NCBI taxonomy): Eukaryota > Metazoa > Arthropoda > Insecta > Lepidoptera > Geometridae > Hypomecis > Hypomecis atomaria. The sequence continues at coordinate 19,878,854 of OZ023288.1, forward strand.
TGAAGGTATTGTTAACGCGGTTAGATATTTTTATGCTTCGATCAAGAATACACAGGTGTTTTGTCTTGGCGAAGCATTCTAGCGGTGGTTTAAAATCGATATTTTTGTAAAAATTTTAGTCTAATTTGTTAATTTAAAGCTTAAAATATATTATTCAAATTTATTCTACACGTACTTACCGAAAGTATAATATGACACTTCGACCGATGGATTGCTTTTTCGAGCATTATTCTTAAAACTTTTAAATACGCAATGTGACATTGTGAATGACGTGTTTACGTTGGCTGTGTTTGAACCGAACTAATCAAAATAAGAGCTCACACTTTGAGTGAGCTGTTATGTATTGGGTGTGGGTGTATAGTAGTGTATTTATTTATTATTATTTATTTACAGTAAAATATAGCTTTACAGATTATATAACATCCAATATGCTACATTTTATACTTTACCTAAAAAAACAATTGCATATAAGACTTATGAATAAACCTTAACCTTAATCTTATTATATTAGCTATCACATATTAATTCTACCTAATATGCCTATTAGAACTTAAATTATCTACTACATTTTTTGGCCGTAAGCAGAGCAGAATCTTTCTATGTCTTGTATTGTCTTGTCTTGTATTGTAGTGGACCAAGTGTATTTATGACAAATTCACGTCATACGATGTGTATTAACATGTTAACTTGTTTACTATAATATTATTGATTAATACACCTACCTATGTTTAGATTTTATAATTTCGTTTTAATTTTAGTTTTGTACAGGTGTAGGTATTCTCAGTGTATAAGGGTTTGAAGCAAAGATTTCCAAAGAGTTATCCGCGTAACTTAGTGGGTTGATGAATGGAGGCCAAGTCACGGCGCGCCCGACCTAACCCCATAACTCACGGAGGCGCTAGTGATGGGAAAATGGAGCAAAGGCTTGCAATTATATAGCCTTTGCTACGTAAATCAATCCAAATACAATTTACTGGCATTGTTTTCTATTAAAACAAAATTATTATAGAGTGCATAATTATTAACCAGTGAATATAACTTTGAATATAGAGTTGGCTAACTTAGTGGGTTGATGCATAGACGCCGAGTCATGCCGCCCTTGACCTAACCCTATAACTCACGGAGCCGCTAGTGATGGGACAAGGGAGCAAAAGCTTGCAATTATATGCGGTACGTAAATTATGTCAAATACAATTTACTGACATTGTTTTCGATTAAAACATATTATAGAGTGCATAATTATTGCATATGAATATAACTTCGAACATAGAATTAGCCACGTAACTTAGTGGGTTGATGTATGGAGGCCGAGTCATGCCGCGCCCGACCTAACCCTATAACTCACGGAACCGCTAGTGACGGGAAAATGGAGCAAAGTCTTGCAATTATAGATGCGGTACAGATATTATGTTGTGTTTTTTCGTGTACTGACTTACCTATACTGACTTTTAACTTCGATGTTTGTCTGTCCGTCTGTCCAACCGCCATTTTTTTACGAGGGGGAAATCTTCAAAACCAAGATTATGTAGGCTAAAAGGTTATGTAGGATTGTACCCACTAAAACACCCTCGGTGGCCAGCCTTTGTGTCTTCTTGGGAGTTCCGGGATCTCCAAAAGGAACACACCGGTGCTCCCAGCACTTTGTGTGACTATACTCACCTGGTAGTAGAACCAGGCTTGTGCGGTCCTCTACGACAGCGTTGCCTCACACGTCGTCTGTCGTCCTCTTCGGTTTGAGTGGATCGCCGGTTTGAGTGGATGGCCAGAGCTCCAACTCTGACCACCCACGAGCCCAGAAGTCCCCTTTTAGTAGGCTCTTACTATAGACAGGGGATACCGATGCCGTATTCTAGTGCCCCGGCAGAATACGGTATCGGTATCCCATGCCTCTAGTAAGATGTCCATCCGCCTGTCCGTCTATCTGTCCGTCTGTCTGTCCGTCTGTATTCCGTCCGTTCGTCGAAAGTAATAGCTCTACATTACAGCTACCACCACTCAGTTAAGCAAGGAAATTATGCACACACTGGCTATAAATTAGTAGTAGATATAAACGCCTCATTACTTCTTAATCTTCTATTTATAACCAATATAAAAACTAACCATAAGAATTACCATTATTATTATGTTGCAAACATAAAGCCCATTTCCCATGCCTAGCGCCGACTGGAATGTTTTATGATCTGATGAGACGGCCTGTCCCGAGTTCGGGATCAGTAAATCGGCCGCAGTCACACGCCTTCACTGCTTTATACAGGGTTATTTCTAATCAATTATTAACAAAAGTTGTTAGTTTTTATGTACAGAATAAGCCCCTAAAAGGATGCTGTACCAGCCTTTTTAATAGTCCACTACAGGACGTAGGCCTACCCACGAAGGGTGATTGGGCCATATCCACCACGCTGGCCAAATGCGGGTTGGTGGATTCACACACGCCATCGAATTTCTTCTACAGACGTGTGCAGGTTGCCTCACGATGTTTCCCTTCACCGAAAAGCCAGTGGTGTGAAATTCCGTACATAAGTTCCAAAGAAACTCATTGGTACGGGACCGGGATTGAACCCACGACCTCAAGAATGACAGGCCAGCGTTACATCCACTAGACCACCACGGCTTCACTAAGAAAAGGATGCTAATTGATTAGAAATACCTAAACCCTGTATAGACTGAGAATAGTTGAGAATAGTTAATAGAATCAAACTTAATAGCGCCTGTGAAGTTGGCTACAAGCTGCGCAAATCCCCACTCCTTGCGCCTGCCATGTTAATAAACCGTTACCGCGCAACGACTCTCCTCGTTTTTATTTGAAACTAATTTAATTTATTTTTTAACGATTTTATATTTTTTCGAAGTTCTCAAAACATAGCTCAAGGAGTTTGGAAACAGAGACGATACCTACATAAATACCCTCCCTCCACATGGATCCTCAACTCGTTTCCACATGTATTTCATAATAATAATATGCTACTATTACTATTTACTCCAAAATAGCAAGTAATATTTATTCCATAGGTTATTGGTCGAAAACCGATGACCTTTAGTATTTTTTGGCAGCGGTATCCTGGGTTGGAATAGTTTTTTTTATTCCAGCACTGCTCTCCATAGACTCTATGACAACTGTAAAATAGGTAGTAGTGTACCATTGATTTAATTTTTATTTACGCAGAAAAACAAAAAAGAACTTAAATAACAATTTCCGCTACGACTAAACTAACACTAAAACTTAAAATAAAACCTAGTCTAAAAGCCCCTCGGCAGAGGGTAACGTGGCCAGAATGCTGGCAGCATTGCCTCGCTGAATAGCAATACTCAGAACTTTTGAGCGAAATAGATGCCAGCACTCTGGTCACGTGTCACCTCTACCAAACGCCTGGCCAAATCTTTGTAAAGAGTATGAGCGTCCGGCCCCCACGGACCTAAAGTCTCAACCCCAAACGGCACAAAATGGTACATCCTGTCTAAGGACCCATATTTGTGCCGTTTGAGGTTTTCCGCTTTAGCTGCAGCAGCACCAGCCCTGTCTGCTGTGTCAGGAAGGTGAGACGGCGCCAGTGTGTTGACGCACGTCGCGTCCCACACCAAAGGTCGTCCCACCCTCCATGGCACCAACGTCATTAAAACGTCATTACGTCGTAGTGTACCTAAATAATATAAGAATATTAAATATTTGTAACGATTTAGATTTAAGCGTGTTTTTATTAGTCAGATAAGTAAATGTAAACATGTTTATAATTAGTCATGAACACACAAGCCTTTTTTCAGATTCGTAGAGTATGTGCAAAAAGAGAACCGTCGTGGCGTCACGGTGAACTAACAATAAGATTTTAATCAGCAGCCAAGGTATCGGCTATACTTGGTAGATGCGAGTACTGATGAAAACCGAATTGGTATCTACCAAGCCAAGTATAAAATACTTTTAGTTGTACTAGCAATGACAGAGCAGTGTCGTCAACGTAAAAAAATTAGTAAAATGGCCCACGGGCGACCTCACCTACGACCTGTTTTTGCACGAACTCTAACACATCCATCCTACTAATATTATTTTGCGAATGTTTGTGAGTATGAATGGTTTTTTGTTACTTTTTCACGAACAAACGGCTGAACCGATTTGGATGAATATCGATTAGACCTTGGATTAACACTCAGACTACTTTTTATCTCGGTCTAACGCGGGTAGCACCGCGGGGCGCAGCTAGTATCTCTATAAAATCCTTTCATAAAAAGAGTCCAATATTTGCAATGGAAAACTGTTTGTACTATATTAAATAAACACATTTTATTCAAAATATCCCTAATAAAGTATTACTAAGAATTAATAATTGGCCAAGTGCGAGTTGGACTCGCGCACGAAGGGTTCCGTACCCTATGGGAACCCCCTTAGCCCCATTTGAAGCGTCTACCTGTTGCCGTTATTAATATGGAGCAAAAACGGCAAAATATTATGTTTGTTGTATGGGAGCCCCTTTAATATTTATTTTATTCTGTTTTTAGTACCTAGTTTAGATTTGTAGTTATGGCGGCAACAGAAATACACCATCTGTGAAAATTTCAGCTGCCTAGCTATCACGGTTCTTGAGAACAGCCTGATGACAGAAATACGGACGGACCGCGGAGTCTTAGTAATAGGGTCCCGTTTTTACCCTTTGGTTACGGAACCCTAAAAATACTTAATACCTGTCTTACGTAGAAAAATAAGCTATACTCGGTGACTTATTTCTCCTTGTTAAAAGTAGGTATAGATTAATCGAGGCCACCTCATTCATTTGCCTGTTATTATGGCATCAATTGACTCATTACCGTCCTATCATGCCCTAATGAAGTTGAAGTGATAATTTGAGGCTGACATGGCAATGCCGATATTGAAAATTGGTAGCTTTTGCTTTAGTAGCTTTGACGTAGCGTAATTGAGACTTAATATTCTTTTTCCACTTATTTTTCATTATACAGGTTGATTTTTTATCTGTTTGAATTGTAGCATAAGACGTACATCTACAAAGAAGACAGATGACTTTATCAAGACAGCAAAATCGTGCTGGATGCAAGCTGCTTCTAACCGGTCTTTTTGGAGATCTATAGACTACCTGAAAAGAAGTAAAACTTATGTTTTTTGTTCAGTACGCATATTTTGTATATTATGTTGGAAGATTTTATCCAGAAAGTGATATTATTGTTTGGTAAACAAAAATTACTTAAACTTCAGTTAAAGTTGTTCAGGATAGAGGCTAAACATGTCATGGTCATCAATGCGCTATAGCCGTTCTTGTTGTTAACGATAATAATAATTGTGGACGAATACCGGTACTTCATTTTTTTCTCACGTTTCCATTTCAGTCGGACTTACTTAAAATGAAGAACATTTGATCGTTTTTATTAGCGCTTATAAATGAGCTTACGATATCAACTGATATCATAACAAAAAATACGCACTGAATAAAAAATCAGCCTGTATACTTCGTGGGAAATATGCCATGAAGGATATTAATGATAAGGTATTAGGTATCGACGTATTAATGCTAGGTATTTTGTAAGGCTTTGATGATATTAAAGAGAATACAACCACGCAAGAATAGTTGACTAGTAGTGGGCTGGATGTATGTGGGTGGGTATACTTAATTATATCGGTTAACCTGACGAGTGTCATGCTGGGTCTAATTTACCCGAGGTATGAGTATATGTTACAGTTAAAACCCGTTTTAAGATAGAACTTGCTTTCACTAGTTAGAACTAAATATTACTACTTTTTTACAAGTAGAATTAACGAATGCTCAAAGCTGAATATCAGTCATTACTAGTTCTAGCGCAGCGACACTCGAGGTCGACTGCAGTTTCTGGCGGTAGCCCAGTCGGAGTCTCACGAAACAAATCCGAGACGCATTATTTAATTTCGAAACGACTCACAGATCTGAACCATAGCACCCCGACCCCACGTAGTCTTGTGGCTACGACTCAACAGTGATATAAAAAAAAAGTGGGAGCCAGAAGCTCAAAGTAGGTCCTGAGCGGAGCAAGCCACTGGCTTGTGCAGCAACACTCAGGGTCGACTGCAGACTTTCTGGCAAGAGCCCATTCGGAATCTCACGACACAAATCCGACACGGATCATATGTTTTAAATGAGACGTTATCGGAAAAACGGGTCGTGACAAAGTAACAAGTAAAACTACCTATTAACTAGTTCTAACTAGGGAAAACGCGTTCTATCTAAAAACGGGTTATAGCTGTAACATATATAACCCGTGCGATTCATATGTGCACTTCGATCCCAAAAACCGGGTTAGTTTCGCTATGGTATGGTCCCGCTATGGCACCCTCGCAAAATACCTGTAAAAAAGTCCCGCTATGGCACCGACCAGTTTCTGGGACTGTTGAATAGAAAAGCACTACAATATTTAATGATGAAATAATGAAATAAACACCACATACTCAAACAGTAAATTTAGAAAACCTAGACATATTATCAATATTTTATTCTAATTCTTAAATAAGTCATGCTCGGTGATTGTCGAGTAAAGCAAGTTACCTGACCAACCTTCCATGGGCTGGAATATTTGGACCTCATACTGTGTAGCCATACTGAATGACATAGAACAACTAACCTGGCAGAATCTTGGAATGACAGATTCAACAAAGTCACTGGAAGAAACCCAAGCTTTTTATTGTTTCTGAAAATAATTGCCAACGACACTTGTCACTATGATATAAAACAGGCGAAGTAAGTTGTATTTTTCAGACTTAATTTTCTATAGCACTAACAGTTTTTTTTAATACGAGTGATCATAATTAATAAATATTGTTTTTCTTTATTATGGGGGATATTGCTGGTTGTCTCCTTCCAATACAGAGAAATTGGCAGCAAATGATGATAGAAGAGCTATTAAATAAATGATAATTTTTGTTACAGCCTTTGACTCAAAAAACAAAACTTAAATTCAAGGAAAAAACAAGTAGTTATAGAAACCGACCGCCAAATTCAAAAATTAACAACACGATACGAAAAGAAAAATATCTCCATTGGTGACTTCTTGAACAACATAGCACAAATAATTCCTATTCCTAATATTTAGAACAGAAAAAGAAAAATGTGGGTTAAATGTTTAATTTTGTTTTGTTCGTGTTATGAATGTCTTTAATTTTTTAGAGTATTTTTATTGTAGTTCTCATTTGCCATCAATATTTTTTTCAATTGTTGATTATTTGTAATTAATATTTTTTTCAGTAGTTGATTATTTCTATTGGTATTTTCTGCCAGTTGATTATTTTTATTAAGTTTACATGTTTTCAATTAATATTTCTTTCCAGTTGTTGATTGTTTGTATTTCTAATGAATATTTTTGAATGAATACAAGACTGATCTAATATTGCAAACAGACTTTATATTTATAAGTACTCCTAAAAGTCCAGTAGAGACTAAATAGTTATAGGTGCACTTTTATTCTCAATTGTACCTTCTATTGTTTGGCGTAGAACTAAAAGAGGGGTACCATAGCGGGACTTTTTGGTAGGTATTTTGCAAGGGTGCCATACTGGGACCATATTATAGCGGAACTAAACCCAAAAACCTTCCGTTTGGAAAACAGTTTATTTCATAAATGTTTTACAAGCAGTTTAGCCGGGAGATCTTTGCAGTAAGTGAAGTGCCCACAGGTTGTACATTGCGATTGGTTTTTAATTTGGCGTTTAAGTTGCGTTTATCATAGCTCGGGTAGCATCTCGTACATATATATAGACAAAAAAAAAATGCCAAGTCGATGTCGGGTAGAAATCAACTCGTACATATATATAGACAAAGAAAAAATGCCAAGTCGATGTCGGGTAGAAATCAACCCTACCTTAAGCACAGCCGCATTTTCTAAATCACGCTATCGCCGGGTTTAAATTAAAATGCTTTCGTAGTAGGTTGATATTACTAGTGCCTATCAATTAGAATATCGATTAAATTATACATTGTCAACTAGTGATTACTTAGTATATATATATACTATACACTATACTATACATCATCGCTATAAAAGTAGATATATCTACTTTTATAGCGATGATAGCTCAGTGGCAGGCGCGTTGGCTTATGCGAGTTGTGGATCTTGTACGTTACCACTTTTTCGCTTTCTATGTTGTTTTATTGACCGAGCATAGCGAAGGTCTCCGTTTTAACACGGCGGTTTTGCTTTCGTTTGTCCACATGTTTTGTATTGTTTTGTTTTTATTTTTTTATTTATTTGTTATAGTTTATGTGATATAGTAGTTATATATTTGTTTATTTCCCTCAAAAAGAGGAGAAGTTTGCTGTCGAGCTATTTATCAGCGGATTTTGAGAGCGATTAGTTTTTAGGGTTCTGTACCCAAAGGGTAAAAACGGGACCCTATTACTAAGACTCCGCTGTCTGTCTGTCTGTCACCAGGCTGTATCTCATAAACGGTGATAGCTAAAACGTTGAAATTTTCACAGATTACTTTTTTCTGTTGCAACAGAAATATTATTTAATACTAAAAACAGAAAAAAAAAATATTAAAGAGGGTTCCCATACAACAGACCTGAATTTTTAACCGTTTTTCGCTCGATATTAATAACGGTAACAGATAGATGCTCGAAATATTCATAGAATATTTTATTAATATTCGCTTTAAAAATAAATAATTAAATAAAAAATTAAGGGGGGCTTCCATACTGCACGGAACCTTTCGTGCGCGAGTCCGACTCGCACTTTGCCGATTATTCAAATAATCGAACTTGACAAAATGTAGGTATACACTATACGTCATGAACTCCCAGTTCAGGACGAGTAACTAGTAGGTACAATAGGTATTATTCCCAGTATATTTCCTTAATTACATCATCGCGATGCTAATCACGAGCACACGCAACTTGCTCGTCTAATAAATTAGATTTATCGTTAATATATGGCATCAATAAGTTTGTTTAGTCCGTCCGTCTGTCTCGGCACAATTTATGCTGTTGTGTGCGGCCACGGAGACGATTGGCGTATCTTTGTACTACCTGTAGGCTTTATGGGCGAGTTGTTTGGATGGCTAAATGTTTGACAGACTTATAGCTCGAATCATGGGTAGATGCACCGGTTGTGGCCACTTTGAATTTTAAGGATTAATAAGACATTTTTATGATAAAACTAGGGACCCGTCCCGGTTTCGCACAGGTGTATTATACATATATAAACCTTCCTCTTGAATCCGTCTATCTATTTAAAACAAACCGCATCAAAATCTGTTGCTTAGTTTTAAAGATATAAGCATGGGGACAGGCAGCGGGAAGCGACTTTGTTTTATACTATGTAGTGCTAGTGATATTATTGTTAAAGAAAGTTCCAAACATATAGATTCACACAAACAATATCTATGGTATTACATTGTTTATAATTATCATTTATGCATTAATTTTGACACCAAATGGCCACAACCGGGTCAGTGGCCACAACCGGTACACCTACCATACGACTTGGCGGCTTCGATGCTAGCTACAAAATGCGGATAGGCCAATCCTCACACAGATGGCTTCAGTCAGTATTGGGCTATCCGCAGCTTTTAATAGAAACAAAAATAAACTAGCTAATAATACCAGCCACCAAATTGTATGTTCAAAATATACCTATCAAGTTTATATATTAACGTATAGACATTGCTAAGCAAAACGAGTACAATGTTCTTTATCGTTTGTTAAAATTTTCCAGTAGTTCACTGCAGTTACAGTGTTCACTCCAGTGACAGTTCACTTGCAACTGTGCGCTGTTTTAATACAATTTTGTGAAAAAAAAAGCAACATAACTTATTATACACACAAATGAATACAGGAGGACCCGATTATCGCGCGTTTCCTCAGTTATTTTAATACTAAATCGCTGTGCGTGCCTTGCTCAGTCAAAACAAAAAGGCACTAAAATAATGTGGCGAGATTTCTATGAGTGATTTCTGTGGACCTATTGATTAGTTACCAAACAAATTGGAAATTTTATGGATATTATGCCGTTTCACATAATTATACCTTCACATAAATTGATGTTAATAATGATTTTAAGGCTAATACGAGTAATTAATTGATTTTATCCTTCTCTAAACAACGAATGAAAACAAATTTTAATAGGTACCTATGGCATGAGTTAGAAAGAGACATAAAGAATGTGACGATTCAGTGGCTATTACCGGGATTTTTCTCCATATAAGTGTCTATCTATCCTATATTTTCAGCCTGTTCCACCCGCTACGCTGCCTCCTCTCTTTCTCGCCATTTTTTCCAGTCCTGTGCTGGCCACATCCATTGCTTCCCGACAATTTTGATGACGTCATCTGACCGTCGGGCTGATCGTCTGCCTCTGTATCACTACATAGTATAAAACAAAGTCACTCCCCACTGTCTGTCCCCATGTATGCTTATATCTTTAAAACTACGCAACGGATTTTGATGCGGGTTCTTTTAATAGACAGAGAAATTCAATAGGAAGCTTTATAAGTACAATACATCTGTGCGAAGCCGAGGTGGGTCACTAGTAGTGTCTAATTCTTGTCAAACTTGTTATAAATTCATATTTTTAAGCTTTAGGTAATTTTCAATACATTTTTGTGGTAGAAAATGACCTCAAGTGACAAATGACCTCAAGTGACAAATGACCTCAAGTGACAAAAGCGCTCTCTCTAGTTAGTTAGATCTCTGTGGGGGTACTTGAGAATTACTAGTATTTAGGTAGAGCTAATCCATCTGCAGAGGTTCGCAAACATGCTTGTTGGCTTACCAAGCCGTCTGTCGCAGGTTTAAAGAGGGTGCTTTAAATTCTGTTGATACTGCAGTAATTGGCTTTAGATTTATGATTATGTTTACCTTACGTTTGGTTGATTAGAGCGCCGTACGTGATATCGCGGCCTAAGCGTTTTGCGATGTAACAGCCATCGACTTATCATGTATCGTTCTGTTAGGACCGGGCAATTGTTTGTAGTGCTATTCCAAAACAGCGGGTCGCCACAAACACAAACTGTGCTACAAAACTTTTTTTTAACGCGAATAAGTCCGCGCTTGACTACCAACTCGCCTGATGGTAAGCGAAATTGTGGTCGAAGATGAAGCACGCAGACCTAGAAGATACTTATTCACTCTTATCTTATATCTCTTAGGAAACAGGAAAGCAGGAAGATGTTCCATTCCCTGGCGGTACGAATCAGAAATGTTTATTCAAACCTCAGAAAACGTATCGAAGGAAAATCGACAAACAGAGGAAAATAGGATTTTTTTTTCATATATTTTATAATTTACCAAATTTGATAGTCGCCAGAGACGGCGTTATCTTCTATCGACAGCGTTCGCGTTTGTGTCAGGCGACGCGCATGCTTTTGATCTGTCCTTGTACAGACATAATGAAAATATGTAGTGGTATCGTTTTATGCGGAGTTTGACAGGAGAAGTAACTACTACACATGCACGAGTAACCACAGGTACTTCGTATTTGAACCCATAGAAATATTATAAGTACACTGAACTATACTGAATTAAAAGTAAAAAATTCTAACATTTTCTGAGAATAAGTCTAAAGATGCAAGCATAGCACTGTGCCACGGTAATGTTATACAATCATTACCGTGACTGCGCCAACTTACGAAGTAGGAATTGAAGATTCTGTATTTTTTTTATTTAATTTTTACCATTGCATATTAAAATTATACGAGCCTAGTTTTTTTTAAGCTAGATAAGCAAACTGTAATAGTGTTAGTAAATTGACAAGTTGGTAACTCTACATTCATGTTGTTGAGCTAGTTTGGTATGTGGTATGTGTATGTCGATGGATAATGGCACTATGGAAACTTTTCATGGCTTGCTGCCTTAGCCAGGCAGATACAGGAAATTGACGTGTCACGCACAACATCGTCCCATTATCTGATGATTTATTGATAGCGTTCAGTACTTTGACAGTGAAGACTAATATTGAATTGTTCAGACAATCGAGTACTTACCTAACATCGTAAGGAAACAACATCGGCTGACAGGTTTATTTAAATTATTATGAACATCAAATCAGAAGGATAAAGATCGGGAGTAGCTTGCTTCCAGCGTGTTCCTGCTTAGCTGTTCTTGATGAGATTATCAGATTGTCTCAAACACTAAATACAAATACATAAAAAAATGGGCCAAATGCGAGTCGGACTCGCGCACGTAGGGTTCCGTACTGTGTTGGAGCCCCCTTAGCCCCATTCCTCTTGCCGTTATTAATAGCGACCAAAAATGTCTAAAAATCACGATTGTTGTATGGGAGCCCCCCTTAAATATTTATTTTATTCTGTTTTTAGTATTTGTTGTTCTAGCGGCAATAGAAATGCATCATCAGTGAAAATTTCAGCTGTCTAGCTATCAGGCTTCATGATATACAGCCTGGTGACATACAGACATACGAACATCGGAGTAATAGGGTCCCGTTTCTACCCTTTGGGTACGGAACCCTAAAAAGTAACCCAAGTTCTAAGCGTAAGTTTCGAAAGAATGTTTATTAACCGCCTGAATTTAAAGAAAAGCTATTTTTTTTGCCTCGTAGAAGTATCACTCTTGAAAGCTACGGTAGCACTTAAACGGAAATGCCACCTTTAGTCACCCAGCCAAACATGGTCACAAACTTGGGTGGTCGCTTGTGCTTGCCCATTTCGGCGATCGGTACGGAACACCGAAATGGGTCTATTTTAAAAAGAAAATAATTTTAGAGACTGATTTTTCAGCATTGAACCATCAATCAAGCCGCACCGAGTGAGCTTGGTGAATATGATCCAATCGCCCTGCGTGAATAGACTTAGGTTCAGCGGTGGACTGTTAAAAAAATCAAGTAGGTACATTATTATTCGTTAGCTTTTTTAAGCCTGAAACACAGGTTTAACCTAGGTCAGGCAAATGTGTGTGTGTTCATTAAATTGTTTTTGATTTTTACATGTCATTATGATATTGATTATTTTATTTTATTTTCTTATTATTTGAGCCGTTATTGTCCCACTGCATGGCAAAGGCCTCCCTTCCCTCTTTCATTTTTCGCGGCCGAGACCTTTGGTTTTCCCTCCAGTGCAGTAGGAATCGCGCTCGTCTTTTTAGTAACAAGTAATACGTTAGTAAATATTAACGTGTAAACAGCTATCCGACAGTAGTCAAACCTAGAACGCTGCTTCGAAAACTGACGTACTATCAAAAAAAAATTGTGGATGTGGAATCCTTCCGCGCGGAAGAAGTGAAACTTCGACGCAACAGTGCTTTTATACCCCCTCCGTGGTAGCGTTAAACGTTTAACGCAACCTTGTTCGAAGTTGCATTAGAAGTTTCACTTCAAAATATGCCATCAAAATGAAAATAAAATCAAGACATCACCAACATTCGGGCAGCATTCAACTGACCCCACTAATAACCATTCATCAAATTGTGCAATCGCCCTAACACATTATGTCACCAGACACTTGTCACAAGCTTACTTGACATGACAGTTATTCTCTGAGAACTACTTTAAAAATACCGTCACATTACCAAAAGTAAGTAAGTTTTGAACTCTATATTTATTGATATAAGAGTGTTAGAAAAAGTGGGTAGTTGTGTATTTATATTTGTGACGGAAAGCTGCGAAAGCCCAGTGGTGGTCATTTGATCCGTAGATGCTCAGATTACTTGTGTACAAATAGGATTTTGCCTACTTATTGATATTTTGTGGAAGAGGAGTTATGTCGTGTGGCTTCTGTTCGAAGTTTTTGTTGAAATAAGCCGGTATTGTGTTTCTTTTTATGTTCTGTCTATTTTGTTGTATACATTTACCTGCGGGATCTGTGGGATTAGGTTTGGTAGACAAGAGATGAGTATCTAAGAAATAAATAAGAAACGAATTTGAAAAGCACTCGAAGATATTACGAATAATTTCTAAGATCTTGATTTTGGACTGTTTTTTTTGATTTCACGCCTATATTGAACCGGTTGTAAAGAGTCATTTTGACTTGAATATAAAGATCAGTTACTCTTTTACGTGTCGTATAATGTTTTATAATTTTAGTAATATTGTGATAATATGCATTATTCATAGTTTTATACCAGTCTGGGAGCTGGGCTTGTTAAAGCTATCAGCCCCTATGTATTACTACATACACGGCATATTATAAGCTATCCAATGATGATCCAATTGCTTCCTTTCAAAATATTATCCAAATGCAGAAGCCTCATCAAGCTTCATTGCTAGCTAGTGGCAATAAGTTTGAGCGTGCCCAACATGCTGGCAGAATTACCACTCTAAATTGTATTTTATTATACCTACTAGTTCATGAAACAGCATATAAAATAGAATCTGTTACATATTCCTCATTAAACACACAAAACAAACATCTGATGAGACACTTCCTCGCAGGGAGCGGATAAAGGGCTCCATTCCCGTCCCGACTTCCCTAGGCTAGGGATGCAACATCGCTAATAAAAAACATCGATGTTAGAACATCGATAATAACGAGGAATGAAACATCGATTTCTATGAACGAAAATCGATGTTTTTTATTTAAAAAATAGTATAAACTAGTAAAGTACGTACCAATAAACAAATTTGAGAATGAAATCGAATTCAGCATTAATTGATATACAAACACATCCCACCACTATTTTGAAATCAAATTATCGTAAAAATAATGTTTTATCAGACACAACAACTAGAAATCGAGAGACATGCACCTAACTAGGTACTTTAAGTAATATTAATAGATAATATCTTGAAACTACTATAGCCGTGGTGGCCTACAGGTAGTGACGCCTCCTTTCAATCGTGAGGGCGTGAGTTCAAAACCCAATCGTGTACCAATGAGTTCTTTGGAATTTATGTACGGATTTTTTTATTAAAATTTTTACCTTTTTAAGCTCACTATTTAAACTAAACCAATGAAATTGAGTATAAATATATTAGTGAAATAATAGATACTTTAGCAATACACAGTTTAGTTATCAATTACACTTAACAATAAATTCACTTAATGTCAAACAACAAACCAAACAATAGCCGTCGATGTGGGCGAGCGAAACAACTGCTTCGTTTTGCGCGCGTTTGTATTGCAGAGCGAACGAGACACTAAATTGAAAAATCTACGTTTGTGACTAGATGTTTGTGTGTGTAGCTGACATCCTTCACAGAACATCGTCCATGAAGAACCGATGTTACATCGATGTTTTAGATTTCAATATCGATGCTTATGAACGATTGTAGAGAAACTAACCTTTTTGTTAGCTTCTCTACATTCAGACTCTTCCAATGATAACACTGCCAACTTATAATTCTAGTTATGAAATTCAAATTTTTGAAATGTTTTTCTTTGACAGGATCAGCGATCCTTGTTTTGAAAAATTGGGCAGTCTTGAGTTGGAAGTGATCTGGAAGACACCTTTTTTTTTCCTGTAATAATGTAATGAGTTTGAGTTGAGTTTGCGTGGACGAGTCCTGTATACGGCATGAGCGTCGAGTAACAGGCAGGGTGAGAGGCTCCGGTTCCTTTGACTTTGATTCCAGGAGGATCTCTTGTTTTGGGGCCACTGACCCCTACCCTGGAGCACTGGGCTGGCGCTCACTTCGAACCCTGTCGGCCAGTTTGGGCCGGCGCCTGTCGGCCGGTTTGGGCCGGCGCCTCCACCTCAGTCGTCTTCACGCTAGCGCTCACCTAGCGCTACCTGGCTGGCGCCACACTATCGGCGGGTCCAGCTATTGAAAATCCTCGGCCAGCCTCCAGCGTGGTTCTACGAGTACTACCCTCTCCCTTTTTGGCTAACTTTCCAAGGACACCTTCAAAATTCTCTCTCTCTCTCTCCGTTTCTTCAAGATTTAATTGACTATAAGTGCAGTGCGTGTTAGTGTAAATAAATGTGTAAATTCTAAGGTTAGTCTTCTGTTTTAATCTCCGAACCGTTAGGAATCCTATCCACTAGGTAGGACTCTTCGGTTAGGTTTCTCTGAAGTCTCTTAACCTGTGGTGCGGCAACCGGCTTCCCCGCTTGCCACATTACGGGTTCTCTAATCCTTTTTTTAACTTGTGGTGCTGCAAACGGCTTCCCCGTTTGCAACATTACACGATATATCGATGTGATTGATTGATTGACATTTTATATTTGATATTTTTATTTACCTATATACATACAACCCGGCAAATAAAAATAACAAAAATATTAGATACTTAGTTTTTAAAGTAGTTTTTAATATATAAATGTAGTTTTACCCGCGTTGTGCCCGTTCCCGTGGGAATTTCGGGAATTTTTATACATATAAACCTTCCTCTTGAATCACTCTATCCATTAAAAAAACCGCATCAAAATCCGTTGCGTAGTTTTAAAGATTTAAGCATACAGACAAACAAACGAAAATAGCGACTTTATTTTATACTATGTAAGGATGTAAAGTGAAAGTTATTCAAGTAAGTTATAAAAAAAGTGTACCTCTCATTCAAGTGTGAAGTGTGTATAAACCTCAACTACACCAAAACGGTCAAAAGACTAGTAGATAATTTGTACCCTGCCATACAGGCTCCTATGAGACCTAGTGCGTGGTTCGAGTATTCTAATGGTAGGTACTTTAACGTTATCTTAACTACGATTTTTATAAGGCCCACTGTTTGTTAGTAGTTAATAGTACCATATATTTAATTTGATGTTGGAACAAATAAAGAAATTTATTATTGTTTGAAAAACATCGATGTATCGTTTGCATCCCTACTCCCGGCGTATTGTCGGTCTCTCATTGTGCCGTGCGTGGTTCACGACTGCTAATTACGCGCCTGAATGCCTTTTGACGGCTCGATGAGAACCGGTGTTGTGCGTTTCAACAATATGCTCTTGTGATTTGTGCTATGATTTCTTCATATTAGTTTAATTCATTTTACAAGCTTTTATTTAACTTGCAATGGATGTATTTGTATTATGTATGTAAGTTCGGGTGGAATCTTGCAAGGTAATCTAGTCTTGAAAGTTTAATTTGACCAACTTCCCGGTTTCCGATTGAGCGGAAATTTGCTCGCATATGTATTTCACGTGACAATGCAATAATATGGTACCATGGAGCTGATCTGATGATGGAGTCTGAGGGTGGCCATAGGAACTCCTGTACTAAACAAGATATACCCGTCGTGTTTGGGCTCGTTTTACTTGTCTTGGTACATGCTGCTACATGATATCGAGGAGGAGTTCATTGTTTTCATTGTTTGAAAGTCATTAGGGCGGCAATGTTTTCAAATCAAGAGCAATACGCACCAGTGAGTGAAACGTAGGATGGCAGTCCAGAAAGACGCAAACACTAATGAATGACGTAGCTAATAGCTTTGGATACAAGCCATCATTACCAGTGTGTAAGTACCTTTGTACTTTCTAAAATTAGTGAAAAACTGTGTCTGTCTAACAATGTTTCTGTATTTGAGGCTGGTGTGACGAAAACACATCAGACATCGTACAAATTCTCTACGTTTGATGTCAGTACCTCACAAGACATTGGCAAAACTGTGAAACACCTTCGCAGAAGCCACAAATCAAGAATTGATTGATTGACATCCTCTGTCATGGTCAAAAGTCAACTGGGGCCCAAAATTGAACTTGTTATCCTACCTACGGTAGTACCCATTTGTATTAGGTACTTAATTCAGTCAGATTATCTTTTAACACGATCTATATTATGGTAACTCATCCTTACATAGTATAAAATAAAGTCGCTATTTTTGTTTGTTTGTTTGTCTGTATGCTTAAATCTTTAAAACTACGCAACGGATTTTGATGCGGTTTTTTTTAATGGATAGAGTGATTCAAGAGGAAGGTTTATATGTATAATACACCTGTGCGAAGCCGGGGCGGGTCGTCTAGTACCAAATAAAAAAATCAAGACGGAACGTTGTGAATAGACGAGTGAGGCCGGTTTTTTATACATGTGTGAGTGCTTCGGTGTTGCGCCGCCATAGTTCGACTGACGAGTCAAGGCATAGTTTCTTTGTACGTGTACATGTGTGTATTGTGTCTGTACACAACGAGGCATAGTTTTGCCAGCTTGACTAGTTTGTTCACAGCATTCTGTCTTGATTTTTTATTTGGTCTGAGATTGGTAAATTAAAAAACATACTGAATCAAACTTAAAAACCCAACCAGCACGAAACGTCCTAAAAATGTACGATCTTAAAATACAATCAGCCCGAGGGCATGATTACCGAAAACCCTGTCAAAAGTCAAATCAGCAATTACTAAATCGTTGTCGATGGCCGAAAACCAGCCCTCGATTATCCCCACCCTATAATTTAGCTCCTTAACTATACTTTCGGCTATTTTTCTAAGTTCCAACCGCACGTTAAACGACGTATTTAAAGTCAATTAGGGTGGAACCAAATAATACATGGCAAACACTAATAACAGTGTGGGACCATTCATTTTACTAATTGTTAGTGGAAATTGGTAGCGGGATTCGACGCTAGTTGTATTTATCTGTTAACTAATAATATAGTTGATAGGATATGGTACAGATTAGTACTTAGATAGGTATGATTCACGTTCCGACCGTCTGTATGAAGACGGAATGCTGCAAAGACCTTTGATTTGGAATAATGTTAGATATCATTACCGTGCCTATAGTTTTAGCATTGTAATTATGAATTCTAAATATAAGTTTAATGCTATTATTTTTATATCATTTGCTAATAGTTGTAAATTCAAAATATATTATGTTAATTTTAATTTCTTATAATTTTTCTCTTGCTAATCTGTTTAAAATTGGGAGAAGCCACTGGCTTTAGAAATACAGTTGCAAGACTAGTTCGGAGCCAGTGGATTCAAATATGTTTTGTCACCTGTTTTTGATTCAATAAATAAACATTTGAATTTGAATTTGAGTACCTACTTAACTATTTATCGCTCTACACACTGTTGTAAATTGCAAGGGTCGCTGCATGTAATAAAGCTACTTTGTAACGTCATAATATACTTATCAATGTCATATAAATAGTTTTTAACAAGGTAACAAGAATAGGTACAATTGTAATTATAGACATCATCGTATTCATCTATGAAATGTTCATTCTATGATATGTGCTACCATGGAGAACAAAGTACCTATACTCGTTACAATCCCTGCAAAATATTGCGTTCCAACATGCAGTTTAAAACTATTACTGTATTCTGTTGTACTGGCAACAATAGTTGAAGTATTTAGAAAAATGTTACTGATGTTATCAAGATCATCATTTACACGCGGAAAGCTAATTTTAAATACATATATATACCTAGCTATCCGGAGCAGGATTCATTTGATTTTGTTTTGAGGACTAGACATGCGGAATTTTATATCAGTGTTGAGTATTCTGGCATGCGATTTGATGGTGCTTGGATACAACGATAAATTAATTGTAAGGTTTTAATATAATTTATTTTCCGCCTAAAACGGAACAACCGAATTCAATCTTGTGCAAAAATTCGAATAATTTGCTCGAATCAATGCATATATTTTTTATTTTATTTTTATGGTTCAAAAAAAGCTTGGTCGATTTCGATAAAATTTAAATGGGTCCATTTCTGAAGTATGATCTACCAAACAATCATCAAAATCAGTTTATAATTAGCAGAGCAATCGCGTAACACACAGTATGTTACACACAGTGTGTACACAGTATGTTTTTGTACAAATGTACAAAAGTATGCAGACGAAATAAAAACCTCCTTTTTTCATGTCGGTTAAAAATGGTTTTTATTATACATATTGTACCTATACATATAACATCTTCATATTTTCGGTGTATTTGTACGCCACGACGGGTACTAACATGCGCTCTCAACAACTATATTAAAACTTGTATTCGACTCTGTATGTTGTTACACGATTACCAGGTTTTTACAAATAAATTATTTTGATGTTGTTTATTCTATGTTGTTTGATGTAAAGTTACTCGTATTCAGAAACAGTGTACTAAGCCGAAAGGCTGATTCAAGCCACCATTATGAACACTTTTACTATGAAGCCAAACCGTAACTCAAAAAAAAAACACTGTTCCATTCAAAATTGCAACTCTGGAACGATAAAATATTTAAAACAGTTTCATATCATACATTATTTAATTTTCACATAGTACAGGGTGCAGAGTTGACGCCGACATTAAATGATATCACATATTTGACCTTCTGTTTCAAAGCCTTCGAAATATATAGAATATAATAAAAAAAAGCCATTTACTTGGTTGTGTACAATTTTCTAAAACAACATTTTGAAGAAACCCGCATGTAAACAGCAATTCCAGATATCTTGAGATTAGTCGAAATAGCGGGAATGGTTAGGTATTTTGATTAGTCTAATGTCAAAATGGCATTTGAATTCCTTATAAAGCTTTTATAAAGTATTATGCCTATTTATTTCCTTTTATTTATTATTTCGATTGTTTGAAAATTTTGTTTTAAGGATTTTTTTATTGATTAATGGTTACTAGCAGGTACTACTTGAGGGTCAAATTAAAGTTGGCGTCAGCTATCCACCCCGTATTTCAAATATACAGGGTTATCAGCTTGCCCTATCATATTGAATTGATATGTACTTAAGAATTTACCTTTTGAATTTACAGAGTAAAGGAAAGTGGATAGTAGAGAAACTAGAGCTATGCGAAGACCACGAAAGTTATCCGTACGATTTTGATCTGCGCAAGAAAAAAGTAAATCGTACGCACGATGGATTTTACGGCGAATGGGAGGTTTTAGAGGATCTCACGGAAGACGGTTTCGGAGTAAGAATACAATACTTTTGTTAATGTTTTAAATTGCACATTTTTACTTTAACATTTTTGTAAATAGGAAATAGTATAATCTTACCTTTATTACAAATTTGAAATGGTAGGCGGGTGCTTTGGGCCTACCTGCGACACATCTCTTTAACTGAATATTTATAAGCCTATACATAGTGTTCCTGAACTCAACGTCAAGCCGGAAATGTTAGTACCTGTATATATGGGCTCTAAAACCAGAAAATTTGGAAACCACCCTCTTGGTTTTTGAGATATGGTCAATTTAAGAAATGTGACCAAAAATTCCGCCTTGCGGCACTACAGTTTTTCAGACGTTTTTCGCTCTATATTAATCATGGTAACAGGTAGATGTTTGAAATTTTCACAGAATATTTAGTTTTATATTCATTTCAATAATAAATAATTAAATAAAATAAATATTTAAGGGGGGCTCCCATACAGTACGGAACCCTCCGTGCGCGAGTCCGACTCGTACTTGGCCGATTTTTTTTTATTTGGTGTTCCGAGGTTCGACCTTTCATGGTGCGCAAACGGAACGCGCCTGTTACCTACCATTGTCCTAGAAGGTCTAAAGTTCATTCAAATGCTCCGAGCCCGCTGCCTGTTGGCAGCGTGCCCAGCATGCTAGCAGCATTGCCACGCTGAATGGCAATGCTCATGTGAATAAGTTAAAAATACTTCTAGGTCTCCATAGTGGCATGCAAGAAGGTGGACGGTGGATGCAAAATTGTGAATACGATGGAAGATGAAAGTTTATGCCGGTTCGCAACCAAGCATGCGGAGGAAAACTTCAAGGCTTTTCTTGAAAATGCGGGCGCTGAGGGGCATTGCCCTGTGCCAAAGGTATTATTTTATTACTCTATGCTTCCCAGCAACGTATACTTTCTATTTTTCTTTCTTTTTCGCGAACCACCAACTCGCCTGATGGTAAGCGATGTTGTGGTCAAGGAGGTTATTCAGGAACATATCTCATGTTTTATAGCACGATAAGTTCCGTAGTATAACGATCACGAAGTGATTCCGACCATAATTATGAACAACTTTTACCATAGGGCCAACTCTATAGTAAAAGTTGTTTATAATTCTGGTCTGAATCACCTCTTTTCGGCTTAATACGCCAGTTTTGGATAACTCTATATATCCCAGGACATAATAAAGCCGTCAGTTTGTTTCATAGCTACCTTTGTACTTTTTGTTGTAATCGATATTTATAAAAATGAACCGTGGTTGTTAGTCTCACTAAAACTCGAGAACGGCTGGACCGATTGGGCTAATTTTGGTCTTGAAATATCCGTGGAAGCTAAGGGAAGGTTTAAACGGTGAGAAAATTTACAAAAGTTGCGAGAAAAATAATAAAAATATTAACATAATTTTCCCATACAAAATGTAAAAGTTGTCATTGACAGTTGACAGATGGTGAGATGAAGTTCACCGGGCCAGCTAGTTATTAATATTATTCACTATGAGGCTTGATAAAATTCCCAACTGGCTATATATCGGTCCGTCATGGCAGGATTGTAGTGCGCATAGCAGAACTTGGTATTTGTTCCTATGCTGTGATTGCTGTTACATGGACTACACTTAAGAATTTTTTTAACATGTGGTCGCATAGTCATCATTTATCCGTGCTATGGGCCCTGTCCACTGTCATAACGTAATACCATAATTTTAACCGACAAAAAAGTGGAGGATGTTCTCAAGTCGATGCGTGTACATAATATAATACATATTTCTTATGTATGACCACGCATAACTTTCTACAGAGTTGTCCGGCTTCGATAATTCTTTTTTTGTTTGGTAGATCATACTTTGAAGGTTTTTTTTTATCGTTATTTATTTAAATTTTATCGAGTCCGGCTCCTATATTTTTCATAAATCAACAGTAATGTGAAAATTACTTCATCGATACATGTGATCTATTCGAATTCTGTACACGGTTGAAGTCGCTTATGCCATTTGACGTGCCAAGCCATGGTGAAAATTAATTATTCATAATGAGTAATAATAATTTGACTACCTCGGTGGCTCAGCGGTTAGTGACCCTAACTTCTGGGTCAAAGAGGCGTGGGTTCGATCCCCACCCAGGGCAAATATTTATGTGATGAACATAAGTGTTTGCTCTGTGTCTGGGTGTTATTTAGTTACTATCTATATAAGTATGTTTTTAAAAATAAGTATGTGTAGTATATCAGTCTCTGGCAGCCATATCACAAGCTTGCTCAGTTTGGGGTCAGAGACCGTGTGTAAGATGTCCCAAAATATTTATTTATTTAAACTTTCAGGGGCATTACGCGCTGAACGAGTTTATGTTTGACAACACGGAGTTACCAGAAGACGGAATGGTAGGATCCTTCAAGGTGGATGTTTTTATGACGAGAAATAAGATAGAGAAATTGGCCTGTCTTACCCTGCATATCACATTTAACGAAAACGATGACTATGACGCTGATGATGACGAATAAACCACAAACGAAGTTAGTTTTTTTACTTATACCCTAGTTCACCAACGCTTGATTAAGTTAAACCACGGTAACGGTAATGATATCTACAGTAGTGTGACTCGGCACTGTCCTTGAGATATATACCTACGACGTCACGTGGCCTCAAAGAGCGAACCACGCCGTAGGGCTGGCCTGCCTTCAGTATTTAAATTTCATACTACTTACTCATAACCCATACTTGAGTCCCTTTCTAGTTTTGTGTATTAAATTTATTACACTATCCTATTGTTCCTACCTATACTTAGGTATAATGATGCAACCTACATGTATTTATTTATCCAAGTAGGTATTTTACTCAGTGGAAAAGTTAAATACTTACTTATTCAAAAAAGAAATAAATTACCAACGTATCAATAGCTACATAAAAACTATTTTATATACCTATTATTTTACATTTTCCCATATTGAAAAGAAGTACGTGAATCGCACACTTATTAGTTGCAAACCCACACGTTCGTTCGTCACTACCATGGTCGTAAAGCTTAGAACAAAATGTACCTTGTATAAGTCGACTAGATTAAGAACGTTACTTCATTAGGAGCTAACGGAGTGATTTGAATAATATATAATTTAGTCGAATTATACGTCGGAAGTTGTTTGCATTCATCGTTAGATGGTATTCTATCACATCTTGATTCTACCAAAATCGATCTAATCACAATATTATAAGATAAAAAAAATATCTAATAGTTATCGATCAAAATATATTTTTAAAAACTTAAAAATTAGGAAACACCTAAATGTATTTTTCTTAAGATACTATTCTTCGTGGATCAGAACGTAACTGGTACTGTAACAACAGTGTTTTCAGCAAGAAATGGTTTTCCTTAATTTGTGGTAAAAAACTGAATTGTGGTTAAATGTTTCTTAATTCCATGCATTATTGCAATAAAAGTTGAGTGCATAGTAAAATACACGCAAACCATATAATAATAATGAACTAAAACGAAATTATATGAGAACAATTAAGTATTGTATTTACTACTTTTAATCAGGTTAACATGTATCTTAAATTAGTCTCTTACTTTCATTCATTCATTAGTTTTATTCATATTATTATGACATTGCTAGGTGCCAATAAATAACGTTATCAAAGTTATTTCTGTGGTGGCACCTAAGTTTTAAGCATTTTTTGGTAATATAGGATGTCAACACTGATTCAGCTAATTGATACCAGCATCAGCATGCTACACCATTTATCTACGAAATTCAGACATTCGTACCTATTTTGTCATTGATCTAGAACACATCTAGAACAGTGCTTTTCAGCCTTTTTCGTTACGTGATGCGTAATTAAAATTAAATTGGAGCCCTTTCACAACTCAGTATAAAATATAATATTTTCGATTTCAATGTACGGAAAATTAAAACGTGCGAAGATGATTTTTTGACGTGATAATCCTTACAATAAAGTCGCTATTTTTGTCTGTTTGTTTGTCTGTATGCTTAAATCTTTAAAACTACGCAACGGATTTTGATGCGGTTTTTTTTAATGGATAGAGTGATTCAAGAGGAAGGTTTATATGTATAATACACCTGTGCGAAGCCGGGGCGGGTCGTCTAGTGTCTTATACATCGATAGAAGCCGGCTACACGCACCAAAAAAATATCACGTTGTGCCTGAGCCGAGCGTGCAGGTGAGAGCGTGAAACAAGCGATAGAGGGGCACGATCTACTTAAGCGTTCGGCTTGTGACGCACAAGACGTTATCACATAAAAATATCGTCCGTGAGCCGACTATGCAGATAATCTATTTTTGATGTAATTTCGAGATTGGCCTCATAGTAAAAGTTGGATATAATGACGAGTGCAACAATATCCTAGAATATGTCCCACTTCTAGAGTAAATTAGCGGAAATTATTATCACTGAAATATAGCGATAACTACCTGGAAGTAAAAATATTTTTTATAGCTAGTCGATTTATACTAGGTTACTGGTAATTCATGCACAACCTCAAAAAGGTGACTATTGTACAGCAAGATGAACAACTTTTACTATAGGACTATTCTCGAAAGCGCGAAAAAAATCAGCTATTCCATACTAAAAGTTCATTGAGTTTCGACAAAATGTTTGTAATTTGTAACAATAGTTTTTTTGTGAATTCGGGGTTGGTCCCATAATAAAAGTTATTAATTATTCTTGAAGTTGTTTGTAAGTTACTATATACGTGACTTCTCATTTGAAGAGCAAAATTATGACATGAAAGTCTTCCCTAATGTGATGTCTAAGAATACTGGCCTACGGCTCTTTGAAAACTATAACTGGCAACATTGCTTTGGCTGCAAAAAAAGTTGTTCTTTTCTGTGGAGATACTGTTTGATTTAATTTTCTTCGGTTTCAATGTGTGTGGAAGTGATAAATTGTGAATATAATACAACTTTGCTTTTGAATAAGGACACTGATCATCTCTCATCTCACCCGTTTGACCTGACTTGCGACTATAAGGACACCGACACCGAGTAAAGACAAACAAAATGTTGGACGGAAAAAGTGATCTTAATAAAATCTCTGCTACAAGTGTTTATAAATGTACAATAAAGAAATAAAAAGTTAATGCGAAGATGTAGTTTCATTTTTATAACTGATATATACAAAAAATAAGTTGAAACAACCTACGATACATAGGAATATAGGTAGATTTATGTAGATACCTAGCTACATTATAGCTAGCTAAATTGAATGTTTCATATAGATAATTATAGTTATACTTAGAAATGAAAAGTTGATTAATTTTAACAGCAGACGGCGCTACTATCAACGAAATCGCAAGCGACGTCTCTATCTCCGTATATACAGTACTCTTTGGTCACTACGGCCGCGCCGCGACTGACTGGTATACTTGTGAACATACTACGCTCGAGGCGCGTAGGCATGATTCGCGTTCTGAACGTTTGTATGAAGTCGGAATACTGTAGTTTTCATTACCGTGGTTAAACGTACGATTATTTAAACAACGATTTAACTCGGAATTTAGACCTTAGTTCACCAACAGATGTTAATTTATCAACCGTTAGTTAAATCTTAAACAACTTTTTAACGAAATTTTGCTGTTTAACAAGCAAACACCGTTGGTTAAATACAGTAATCACACGTTTAATTTCAAAAAAGCGTTGGTGAACTTGGGGCTTAATAGAATAAATTAAAAAAACAGCGATTAACAAAATCTTATTTTGTAGTTTTTTTATTGTAATATTCTATTCAACTCTGAAAATAAAAAGATCTCTGCGAGCTTGGAATTGTCGAAAGTCGAAATTCAATTGGACAAATGCAAAAATTTACCGTTTTTCCGTTTTGCAAGACGCAAAAATGTGGGATGTTTTATTATCTACACATTTTTGAAACATCTAATATGTGAAGTAACTCCGAAGTATCAAGTAAATGGTCATTAAGTACGTAATGTCCCTGAGAGTATTACAAACTAATCATGTCATGAGGCCAAGACGGGCAAGATTCTTGAAATTATATCTACATATCAGGGATTCAACCCGACTCGATTATGGGCTCCTTCAGGACCACTATTCGCTTTCTGACGAAGAAGAATATACTTACGAGTAAAAGCGGGTTGTTTAATTCTCCACCCAAAGTTTCAAGCAAAATGATGGTTTGGAAATTGATTAACTGAAAATGTATTGATTGAAAAATGTACATACCTACTTCCGCGGTATTTTTTTTTTATTAAAACTCTTTCAATAACACTGTTTCTTTTTAAAATTGACTGCTGTTCCTAAAATCACCTTTCATCAATTGCTATTTATATTAAACCTTACTATTTTGAAAATTTGTACGAAACTTTTGTTGTTTGAAACTGTCAATGCGAAAAACTGACAAATGAAACCAAGCACACACTGTATTATTAGCTCTTAAATCAACATAAAGCTGCCAACTACCTAACACAATGTAAGTAACTCGATGCAGCACAACAAAAGATTCAATGACTGGCAAATATAAAAAATCAATAACATCCGACAGTAAACTCCCAAATCCATCAAACAAGCTACCGAACAACATCGAAGCAACTCGAAACGTAATTATCAAGTTGCCCAACGTCAAAAAAATCTTGATCCTCAATCAGAAAGCTGTAACTAAAATGACTCTTATGTCTAAAGCTATAAGGAATATGTATTTGAAGTTTAATCCGCCCATTCATGTCGATGTAAGCCGAGACCTTGTTATTGTGTAGTAGTTTTGACAGATCGATAACATCTCTCTATACGTGACACGTCACGGCGTATTTATGAAAGAGGCTTACCGAATATGAATGGAGTGTGTCCTAAGCCTAATTATTAGGGAGAGGGTGACAATGGCAATGTGGTGAAATGTTTTTTTGAGAGTAATAAGCCGGATGATGGCAATATGGGCTCTCTAGACTATGGGTTTTGAATAGAGTAGGTTTTGAAAAAAAAATGACATTAAAATTCAGAGTGACATTTTATATTACTAAACGATTGTTGACAAACTAGTATTACAACATTTGCAACGCAACGTAGCGTCTATAGGTAAGGGACCCTTGAAGTTGAAGTTCTATTAACATCGTTGTTTTATTTAGATAGTAGCTACTCGTATCATCAGATATTTCATAATTTTATCGAGTTTGATACATTTTTTTTTTTCAAAATTCGGTTGGCCCCTTACCAAAAGATGTTCATAATAATGGCCTTCTCGACTTAACACACCTTTTTTTAATAAAGTTGTATTTCTCAAGGCTTTTACTTGACATAAAACTGACTGAAGATAATTTCATCACAGTTCACAACCCATCTACTCCATACATTAAGTTACAATTACTTAGTTTAATTTACTGCAAGTATTACAGCCACCATATTATCCATCAGAAGTAACTAACTACACAGATTACCAGGGAGACATAAAACGTCTGGACACCTTGACATAAAACAGTAGGTTAATCTAATCAAAGTCAACTTACCTACTCTTTACATTCAAATTAGTTTTACTGCAAAATATTAGTAGCCACCATATTCATCAGAAATAACTAACTACACAAATTACCAGGGAGACATAAAATGTCAGGACACCTTGACATAATACAGTAGGTTAATCTAATCAAAGTCCACCTACCTAAATCTATACCTTCAAATTAGTTTACTGCGAATATTATAGCCACCATATTCATCAGAAGTAACTAACTACACAGATTACCAGGGAGACATAAAATGACAGGATACTTTGACATAAAAACAGTAGGTTATCTAATCACAGACCGCCTACACTATACAGTCTCCAACAATTAGTTTGGTTAACTGCAATGCAAGTATTACAGCCACCATAATAATTATCCATCAGAAGTAACTAACTACCCAGATTACCAGGGAGACATAAAATAATAATGAAAACCAATCATTGCAGCGCCAGAGGCGAGGTTTAGCAAGTCAAATGGGTTAGCGTTATGAGCGTTCGTGGACTGATTTTATGCTAAAATGGTGTTTATTATGCAAAACCGAGAGCGGTAGTGATGGCTGATGAGTACAGTTTAAAGTTATTCTAATAACTAGCTACGCCTATTGTAGCTTATTACATCTCTGCGAGTTTTTACATCTCTTATAGTTTTGCCTGTAATCTTTCACGTAGTTATGTGAAAAGTTTAGTTTTTAGTACCTATTTAGGTACATATTATTTTCCAAAGTGCAGGTTCTTTTAAAAGTATAAATTATACACTAACAATTTTTTATTGGTTGTTTTCACGTAACCGTTTAGCCATGGCCCATGTCTGAAGTCTTCAGGCGGCTTAAAACTTGACACCAGCCGGGCTAGTATGCGCGCCACGAATTATTTCGTTCGTAGTGTCAGAACGAGTCAGCGTTATGGCAAAGTATATAACTGTCACTTTTTCACACGTCGAAATGAGTTCTTTTCGTCGCTTTTCGCGGTCGCATGCTTTAGAGCCGGAGACTAGCCACTCCACAGTAACGTAGATATGCTAACCTCGGCAGTGGTAACATATTTGAGCCGTTTGGGGGCCAGATGTTTGGGCTGGGTTGAGACATTGGGTCCGTGGGGGCCGGGAGCTCAACTAGTTTTCAAAAAAAACAACAAAGCGTCTGGTGGACAGGACGCGTGTCCAAAATGCTGGTGTTTATGTGACTCAACGTATGAGAATTGCCATTCAGCGTGGCAATGCTGCCAGCATGCTGGGCACGCTGCCAACTGGTGGACTTGAGTATTTGGATTATTTTTACACCTATTGTTTGTGGATGATCCGATTGCTTTTTATATAAGTACCTAATAGTAATTTAAGTATGTAGTTTTAGCTTAAGTAGTATTGTGTTTTGTTGTAGTTAGTAAGGACACTTGCAAATTTTAAACTCCAAATAAAAACATACCTACTTTAGTGGTCTAAACATAATCTAAATAAAATGGCTAAGTCCGACTAGCCAGCCCGTGCGGCCCCCCGGGGGCGGGTCGTGGTCACCAATTTGCGTTATAAGTAATCGAGTAATAATTGTATGACAAATAGTACTGTCTTTATGAAAAAAATACTTTGTAAATTATGACAAAAATCAAGTCTATCCCTCCTGTTGCTATGTGAAAGAGTTACAAACAAACATATAAACACATTTTTGATTTCTAGACCTTCCATGGTCAGCGAATAATTTAATTGCTTTATAGTAGCTTAATAAAGGCCCGTTAAAAACTAAGTTTATACCGAAAATAATAAAATAGGTGTACCAAACATACCCAAATATAGTGGTGAGGTCCGACCCTAGCCAACCCCTGCGGCCCAAGCCCCCGGGGTCGCGGGTCGCGGTCACCAATTTGCGTTTTAATTAAGTATTCGTATAACAGGTTTGTTTTTGTTGCAAATTGTTTTCCCGAATCTGTGGTTAGGGTTGCCAAGCCTAACTCACCTCAGGGTTAGCTGACACGCCAAAGTTTCTGAATGTTGTCAGTATTGCGTGTTTGTAGGCATAATTGTTGGGTTTTACTGTAAAAAGAAAAATGGTCGAAACTTATAACAGAATGGTATCCTAGAGATAGCAAAAGAAGTCGAGGTAGACAAAATAAAATGGGAGGACGAAATCAAACAAGTAGCTGGACCAACATGGATCCGAAAAGCGAGAGACCGGAAAGATTGGAAGTCTTTAGAGGAGGCCTCTGTCGAAGGACAAGCTGAAACAGAAAACCCGGACGCCGACGATAACATAATTTAATCTGTGAAGTATTTGTAATGTTTACAGTAATAAAGGCTTATTTTATTTATTTATTTATTACTGTAGGAAATACGAAATGCTTGAAATAATTTGCATTTTCCATACCTCATTAGGTAAGTTTTGCCGTAGCGTCGGTCCTCACTTGCAGCAATTGGACAAAATTTTATTTGAAAGAAAGAAAGTTTATGTACGAAAAAAGTTACAATGAAAAACAATCAAGTTACAATAAGTTATTTAAGAAACTATTGCCATATATTTAGTAGTAATTAGTTTATTAATTATTATTTTAGCTAGTAAATGAGTAAGTTATTAAGTTTGATGAAAATGCAATTAGGTATTTGAAAAGCTAAGAAAGATACATTTGAGTACATTTGGGCATTTGTCAAATAAATCATCATAGGCTTTTTTGCGATGTGTATGCAGTATGCACCATACTTTACTCAGTCACTTGCGCTGGCCTGTGTGGTCATATATTATTTGCATAAAATTAAAATACATGCGATAATAAATTGCAATACGTAAGTACTACGAATAACGACATAAATTTTAAGGCATTTTAAAAGTTTATTCCGAGGGGTAAGTACAGGTTTACACGTACAGTACCTACTGTAGTTTCCGTGTGGCTCTATACATTTTTGTACAGCGCCCCTGGTGGAAACGAGGAAGAACTAACAGAAATGTATGGAGCCACACGCAAACGCGCAAGTAAATAAAATAAAATAAATAAATAAAAATTTGAGGACATATTCTTACACACGGCCTCTGACCCCAAACTAAGCAAAGCTTGTGATATGGCTGCCAGAGACTGATATACTACTTATACATATTTTTAAATACATACTTATATAGATAGTAACTAAATAACACCCAGACACAGAGCAAACACCTATGTTCATCACACAAATACTTGCCCTGGATTGGGATCGAACCCACGCCCAAAGTTTGAGTAAACTATGCAAAACCTGTGCTAAAGGCTCAGAATCCAGAAACTAATTGAAATGAAAGACATTTTAAAATCAACTGTTCTATTTTGTCGATGCTCTTTGAACATTGTGTGTGGAACAGCTGGTACATTTTTTTTTCAAAATTTCAGGGTTGATTCCATAATGATAATTCATGCTCATATACCTACTTACCTACATATTCATGGCAGATAATGCTTATTAGAATTAGGTAAGTTCTCCTTTTGCACAAGTAATGTACCTACGTATTAAGTTCTTTTGTACAAATGGTGCGCAATAAAGTAGGTATCTAACGAATATAATTTATTTTTCGCAAAAAATGTCACAACCGACTTCAATCGCTCGAATCAATGTTTACAATTCTTACATTATTGTTTTAATTTTCAAAAATGGCTCAGCCGATTTCATTACAATTTAAATAAGACGACCTCGGGCTTATACCCTTTGAGCTAAAAAATATGTTTAAAATCCATCATCATCATCCATCAGCCAAAGGACGTCCACTGCTGGACATAGGCCTATGTCGGTAACTTTGGTTCTTCTACGGATCTCCTCATTTCTGATTCGATCCCATAGAGAGACTCCGAGCATAGCCCTCTCCATAGCTCGTCGTCGTCGTTATATTAAAAAACCGTTTCTCAATTCTCGAAAATTTCGATGAACATTCTTTTTTGGAAGTCGGTTACTAAATAAGACTTTCACAATTGTAATAGGTATGTACTATGTATACTTTTGTAAATCTCTGCTCTTCGTTCTGGCAAAACTACAATTTGGAAGTGGTAGCCCTAAGTCTAATCTAACACCGGACTAATGAGCGAGTCCTCGTGTCAGGTTTCGCTGCTATGGTCGAAACTGTTTACGTTTCGCACGTTTCTGATTACTAATTGGAAATTATAAGTAGGTATTATTCACAGAAGAGAGAGAAGGCTGCTGTTCTGTGGTATTATTTTTATTATCAGGATGCTGAGATGATGTCAGAATTTTAGGGTTCTGTGACTCTTATAAGTTTGGCAGACTTGTGAATTTGTATGCTTTAATTTAAACTGTAGCCGTCTTACCACAAAAGCTTTACGCACGCTTTAGACAATTTTAACAGTACGAATTCCGCGGCTTAATGGTGTTTAAAGCATGTTTAAATCTTTTGTGGTAAGGCGGTAGAATTCCAGCGATCTAATTCAACTTCAACCAATACGATATGGAACTGAACAGATGTTAAAAGTAGCCGTTTTTAACCGACGTCCAAAAAGGGGGAGGTTCTATGTTCGTTTAAATGAAAATAAAATGTAATTAAATGTTTGGGCTACAATTTTCGAAGCAAAAAATGTTATGTTTTGACATAATCGTATCACAAAGCAGAAAATCCAATTAAAAATGTAATACAGTTTCAGCTCTCATTGTTTCATTTTCACCGCTGTTATGATTTTAAATTGTACAATCATAACTTTTGCTTTGCTGTTATTATTATAAGGGTAGTATGAACTACAATACAGTTTAATGAAACATCTTATTAAGAAGATACATAAAAAGCTATTGAATCATCCACATACCACTAAATATTGATGGTCTAGACTTCTAGAGATAATCCAAATGCGTATGCTTAACTTTGCTTATCACTTTGACATCTCTTCGCATATTTTTTCTACGGAACTTTAGAATAATACATTAATATATAACCACATATATAACCACAGAGATACCATAGGGGTAGTGTGTGTGGTCGATCGAGAACATCTGAAAGTGATGCATTGATTTAATATAGCACGAGTTAAAAAGAGTTATGAAAAATATCTTGATTCTGTGGATTGTACCGGATTTTTAATTTTAATTAAATTAATTAATTAATTCATTTTATTTACTACATAGAATCAAAAACTATAAAGATAACATCAAATCCAATTCGTATTTGATAGTTTTGATGACAGGTTTGCTAGATTTTCCATGCATTTTTGTGTTTGAGAATTGCCTCAAGTGATGAAAGCATTGCCAATCTGTTATTATTAGATAATTATCTGTGTACAGAACCAATATTGACAGTATGTCAAAATTTTGCACACCTTCTTTCATAGTTATGGAGGTCACTAATCATAAATGGAACCTGTTCTGCTATTTGCACATCGAAACTCTCAAATTCGCCGACACGTGAGCTATCAAGTTTGTACCACGAGACTCCAAATGTACTAACCTGATTTCATAGATCTACAAACACATAGATGTATCGTGACTCCATAAGATTAACATGAAAAAAAAAAACACGGGTTGCACTCCGGGAGCGACGAGTGCAGAAGTGAAAACTTTTTTGAATATTTTGTAATAATTTCGCACGAATTGCTTTGTTTATCAGTATAATAGTACTTACTATTATTTCAGTAGTAAAATACAATATCACACACGCACACTCGCGCAAGCACCCTGCGTCGCTTACTAATATTTATTTGTAACAATAATATAGTTTCCAATCACATAAAAATAATCATATGCATTTAAACTACTTATATTGATATAAACTACCCCACTAAGCATGAAACTTGCAATAAGTTGTAGTAAGTTTGTATATGGCACATTTGTAACTTTCAAACATCATGTTGCAGGAACATGTCAGTTACATATATCTTATTGTTAGGTTGAAACTTATTAAAGTTATTAAGTTATGTTACTGTTACATTTCACATGAAACTTTATATTTCAACTTTGCAGAGATATTGCATCCCAAACATACCTCAACGTAAGTAATTAACATTGTGGCAAAAATGTATTTGGAA
Organism: Hypomecis atomaria; assembly: GCA_964007245.1. Taxonomy (NCBI): domain Eukaryota; kingdom Metazoa; phylum Arthropoda; class Insecta; order Lepidoptera; family Geometridae; genus Hypomecis; species Hypomecis atomaria. The sequence goes on from OZ023288.1 coordinate 19,912,963, forward strand.
CGTTACAAATAAATTTTTGCAGCAATATAATTTTACTAACTTCACTGTCCGGCATTGCCTGTACCTTACAAATGAAAGTTACTGAAATGTTATACTGTAACATCGTGACAATATGACTTATGTTATATTTTTTTTCAACTTTCCTACAACATTACGAATTGGGCTTGTTATTTACATTACCTATGTAATTTTGCTGGAAGTTCATTTTTGAAAGTTGTGGAATGTCTCAGTTAACATTAAAAAACTAGATGGCGTTAGCATCGCACATTGATTTTCTGCATCGCGATGACGTTGTGTTTGCAGAAATTAGTATCCCCATTTGTAAATTTGATTAAAACGTTCCTTATTGCAGATAGAGAAATAAAGTCTCTCATTCTTCCTCACACAAACGCGTTCCGCGGACTTGTACTTAGAACTCAAAAAAATTTAGATAAAAATGTTTTTTTTTAGAACCTGGAACTGCAAACCTACAGATATGTAACTTTGCGACAACTACATAAATGCAATGCACGTGCAAGTTTTATTTGTAACCTTAAAGCAAGATTGTTCAGACAAGTTGCTATTACCTTTCAAATTCAAAGTTGTGGAAATGTTACACGTTATACTTGCGGAAAGTTTATTTTACAACTTTCAGACATGTTTTTTGTGTAATGTTACTGCAATTTCACATTTTAAAGTTTTAAAAAGTTTTGATGATCAGCTCTGGGCAAGTTACAGGGTTTATCTACAGCGCGGCCGTTAGGGCTTCGTTTCAAGCTCGCTGTAAGCTTGCATGAACGTTGCAACCTTATATTTGTAAGTTACAAGCTTGTTGATGTTACTTTCAGTAATGTTACTGCAACTTTTGCTTGCTTAGCGGGACACCTACTTAATGCTTTATATTTACCCAAGCCTATAAAAGCTATTTGCTTCAAATGAAATTAGGTTCTATAGATTTTAGTTAAATTAGTAGGTATATAAATAGAGCTAATCTGTATAGGTGGTATTTTCGAGTAATGGTGAACTTCAAAGTTCTTTTTTAGTTTTTGCTCCAAGCGAAACTCGTTCGCTCTTGTGTGATATCTATGTGTTAATAAATCGTTGTCTAAAATCTTAATAATAATATAGACAAGCTTTCATGTTTAGTACAGTGTGTCTCTTGTGCTTGTTTGTCGTAGTACTTCGTTACTTGGAGCCTGTGAAGATTTTAGAGGTAAATGCTTATTTTAATCAATGTCATTCATTCATATCGATTGATCATATTTTAATATTCAGGAAACATTAGAATCAAAATTGTAAGTTAAGCGTTTAACATTGTAGACTTCATTTCGGCTTAAATATAGTACTCGTGTGTAGTGTTTAAAGCAAGTTTATGTAAAGTTTTGTTTTGCAAAGTGTGGGTACTTTCACAAACATATTATTATTTGCTAATTTTTACAACGGAACGATACTCGAAAACGCGAACGAAAAATCAACTTAGTAAATATTGTAGTTCACATAATTTTGTCAGGAGTCAATGTTTTAGTTTTCTTAACCGAAAAGCTAGTGGCGTCTGTGGCGTGTAACTAACATAAAAAAAAAACAACGGGTGCCGGCAGAAGTGAAAACTTGAACATATAAAGCACTATCATTTATGTAGTAAATACAATATCACACACGCACAATCGCGCAAGCACCTTGTGCCGTCTTACGAATTTTCTATCAGGTCGCGTGTCCTGACGCACACAACACCGCTGAAAAAGTTTTCACTTCAAAAGAACTCATTGGACTATAGTAAATTCATTATAATTTTTTGCAAAAAATAGCATGACCGACTTCACCCGTGTACAGAATTCGCGAATATTTCGCACGGTTCGATGTAGCATTTTCCACATTATTGTTGATTTATCAAAAATGGCTCAGCTGATTTCGATAAAATTTAAATGAGACCAATTTCGACGTATATTCTATCCAATAAAAAAATAATTATAGAAATCGGACCACTAAGAAAAAAGTTATGCGTGGTTACACATAAAAAAAATATATACGCGTCGAATTGAGTACCTCCTCCGGTGGTTCGTCGGTCAATAAGGCGAACGTTTTCCCATTTGGAACCCACGGCTATGCAAAAAATCCTTACATAAATTGCAGCCAAGTTCTAAGTCAAGAGCGCGCACTGTGTGCTTCCCAAATGATTATATCAAAGTTTATTTTGCCAAGTAAATTGGCAATAAACAGTAGTGACTTACACGAGCTAAGGGCGCGACTTAACCCGACTTATCTCCTAAATCACCCTCGCGGGGCGCAGGGCCATAAGTTACAAATTCAACGACAAAAAGCTAGGCCATTTAACGTGAAATACTAGCGGCGAGGACAGCTTTCATAAAAGTTAGGGCTGAAACACGGCCGCGATATATCGCACTGTTGCAATGTCTTTATTGTTTTTGGTGCACTTTTGTGGAGAAAGATTTATGGTGGGGAAGCTGGAATTGAACGGTGGAACAACGATTGGAGGTTTTATACAAAAGATAGGACGATAGTCAGGATACGAAGGTTACAGGTTTAACAGCTGTCGTATCCTGACTCAGTTACTGTGCTGTTGTAACTAGGTTATGTGTCAGTGTCTCAGGTCTGGACATTGGCTAGAGTAGCCAGAGTATGTGTCACGAAGGAAGTGCTGAAGAGACGTCGCCACAGTCGCTTGGCCGTTCTGTTATAACTAGTTTTATTTATTTCTGCGGGACTTCTTTCGGGACACATCTAAGCTTTCGATCGTCCCTTTAGAGGAACAATCGGAAGCCGTTTGCATTTAAAGTTTCCTGAGGTCTTCTCAAGTTGTTCTGTAAATTATTACTCTAGTCATTATTTTGATGTTGGTCCCAGGATACTTCCCGTCCGTGGTCTTCAACACGAAATTTTGCTTCAAAATAAATAATAAGTTACGTTTTCTAGTAATAGGGTTTTATTTTTGCCATTCACCTCTGTCAATTCGTCAATGAACTTGAGCAGCTCGAATATTGTCATCAACACATATCATTCTCAGTCGTTCTATTTTGCCACCTTAATCTATATGTTTCTACTACAGAAGTGAATGGCAAAAACAGGACTCTATTAGCTTCTACCCGCTCAGTTGGAAATGTTACCCGCGGTCACCCATCCAAAAACTGACCGTGCCGAACGCTGCTTAACTTCGGTGATCGCAAACATCTAGTTAAACTGAACTATAAGCGCTACTCACTTAACTCTGAAAATAACTATCCTTTGCCAATCGCGTAAAAGCAGCCTTCCAGGCCCGTTTCAGGCAATTTTTATGAAATCTGTCGTGTCGGGCCATAAGTCAAGTTAAATGGCGCACGTTCCCGCAGAGATATTAGTAAGTTATGGCCCGCAAATAATTCCGATGAAATGTATCTGCGACACTGCGGAGGGATTTATTTTACACTCGCTTTTTATGGCACTTTGGTATGATGAACCGCTTTGGACCAGTTTAAGAAGGAAAGGAAAGGGCAAATACAAAGTATACTTGTAAAGAATTCTATTTTCTTTACTATGAGGTGCTCTATTTTTAGTGACACTATGTTTTAAAGTTAGTTCAATTGTTGCATTTTGTTAATAAGAGCCTGAAAAAAGACAGCACGCATTTTAATACTTTCGTAGTGCTCATAGTGTAGTTTTACTAGGTGTTTGTCAGCGATCACTGAAGTAAAGCAACCTTCCACACGGCTAGTCTTTGAATGGGTGAACGCGGGTGCCATTTTCTAACTAAGCGCTACCGTGGCTCGGATGACAAAAATGCAAGTCCTGGTTATTTTAACCGTTTAGCCATGTCATAGGCCTTCAGGTGGCTTAAAAACTCTGACACCAGGGGCAGCCCGGCCCATATGAACTTACTTTCTCACAGTCAAAATATATGTTTAGTGGGATTTAAGTCTTACATAATAGTGAGGGGTTAGTTTGAGCTTTTACGTAAACGACAACTAGTTTTCGTGTAAGTTCATTAATTGTTGTACAGATAGCGCCACCAACGCTACTAGTTGGCAGAATGATAAACACTTTACACATCTGGCGTGAGCGTCAGAAGGCGAACTAGCTTAGTTGGGAAAGCGTCAGGCCAGTAATCCGAAGATGCAGGTTCAAGTCTTGCGTTCGCGATAGATTTTTGAAATGTTAATCGCAAATATAATTCTTTGAGATAAACCTAGTGTGTAAAAGCACTATAAAATTAAATAGATGTTGTACAGCTCCCCTGGTGAAAATCCTCAGATTTTTTTTTACTTAAGGATGATGAACTGCTTTGGAGCAGTTTGGGAAAGGAAAGCGCAAATACTATAAAGCAAAAAAAGCAAAGCAAATACTAGATACAAATACTTACTTATAAAGTACTTTATCTCTAGTGACATCGTTGTTTCTGTACTTATAATCTTTGTGTAACTATGTTTTAAATCTTTTTTTACGATCTTTGACAATGTAAATATATAGCAATAAAATCTTTGACCTTCAAAATATTCATGAGATATTTTCTTTCTATCCATCCATAGCCAAGGAAGTTAGGAATTTCACTGCTAGACATAGGTTTTCTCTATAGATCTCCAATAAGACCGGTTGGAAGTGGCTTGTATTCAGCGATCTTGCACTCATGATGAGGTCGCCCATCTGCCTTGTGGGTAGACGTTCTTCGATGCACTTGTAATGGTACGCTACTTGTACCTACGTAGTTTGCACTCGATACTTTTTCGACCCTAACAGACTTCTGACCACTGCCAATTCAACTTTCCAATACACTGGGCTATGTCGAATACCTAATTAGTATCGAGTATAAATAATTTCTAATAATTATTATAATACTCGTATGTTCTATTATTGTGCTATCTGTAAGAGCATTCATACGAATTATTACATTCAATTCATTGCATTTATCTACTGGTCGTAAATTGTACGCTATCTTCTAATGTTGTGTCATCAATATGAAGTATTCATTCATGCTATCATCGCCTCGTCTGATTTATCGCGTGTTTTGTCCGTCAAGGCAGCCATTTTTAGTTCGCTTGACTATAAATCAAACTTTTTATCTCTTTGCTTAGAGTGGCTTATATCATGGAATACTTAATTTTTATTATGGGTAAACAGGCGTAACGTTATATTCATCGTACTCGTCTCGTCGTCGTCGTTGTACTCGTCTTTCCCAACTTTTATTTCCGATAGAAGCGTAACGCTCCTGATGTATGTAGTTTAACTAGGTATTTCTTAATGATCTTCGAATTTAAGTAACGTTCGGCTAGCCCTCTAAAGTTGCCTGAATGCCGCTGAAATGGCTTCAAACCACCGGGATTCATGGCAGCCACCAAATCGGCATTTTTTTTGTTTTCATATTGACGATGGCAGCGCTAAGTTATCAATGCCACACGAGGTCAGTGGTCACCTATCAGAGGACTGCCGAACAAACACCTTATCAAACTACGCTATGCGAGCTATTAAGAAAACGAAACTCGTCTCCTTTCAGCAAAAAATATTGAAGTTAAAGTTTCAGATAACAAATTACATTAAATAATAATATAGGCTCAACTCCGAGCCATCTCCTTAATCACCGGCGTCCTGGATCCAGCCACGCCCGTCCATAAAACCTTTTTTCAACAAAAATAATGTACACAATTAATCAGTGTATATTTGCATTAAGAGGCGGCCTGCTTGTTAATTTGTTTGCCAGATGAAAAGTTAAGCTATTAAGGCGTATGCCTCCCCGTTTTTTCACGAGGGCGCTTAATCTTCCCCTGTATAACGAATGGGTGCCCCTTAAGAATTAATTTAAAAGAATACCACCCAACAGACAATTTTTCATTGTCATCTTTTTTAATGCTGTGAGATTTTTGGGGGTTTTCTCAGCTCTTAATTGGGCTTTGAAGTTTGGGGGAGATTAGTCATAGTGAAGATTTATTAACGCTGTGATGAAATTGGGTTTTGATTGTGAAAGAGTGGTGATGGAGAAAATACATTTCTTTCTTCGGTCTTTAGGAATATTTTTTTAATGATTAGTAAATTATAGACTTGTGAGAAAAATAAGCGTGTGCTGAGATGGGTATTTCTTAGTAAGGTAGTAAGCATCACGCTTGTCCATGACAGGACGCTTTCCAGAATTTTGACTTTATACATCTTACATACTTACCTGGAAGGGCTACTGGTCCATGAAGGAGCTAATGAAGGGTGACCTACCATTGTCACTAAAACGGAGACTCCTAGACATGTGTATCCTGCCTATACTAACATACGGGGCTCAGTCATGGTCTTTGACCAAACGACAGAAGCTTAAACTGAAAGTTTGCCAAAGGGCGATGGAGCGCAGCATTCTAGGTATCCAAAGAATGGACCGAATCCCTAATAATACAATTCGCTCAAAAACTGGAATTGCCGATGTTGGGATCAAAACAGCGAAACTGAAATGGAACTGGGCGGGGCACGTGATTCGGATGCACCCGGAGATATGGGCGAAGATCGTCACTCAATGGGAGCCTACAGATGGCCGGCGACCTCCGGGTCGACCCCGAATGAGGTGGCGTGACGAACTTCGCTCTTTTCATTCCGACTGGACCAACTTAGCGGAAGACCGGGATGCGTGGAAAGAGGTGGGGGAGGCCTTTGCCCAACAATGGGACACAATAGGCTGACAAAAAAAAAACATCTTACATATTTCTGACATAGTTCTGATAAGTCTTATTCGCAAGTCGTCGATTTCTTAAGGAATCACTTACAATTTTCGGAACAACAACAGCACCTATGCTAATTTGTGTTGTTGCCTACTCCTATACCAAATCGTATTTGAATCCGTCCGTTTCTTTCGTCAAAACAATTTTTTTTGGTAATTTTGGCGATCCCGAAGCTTTAGGACTGATTTTTCAGTATTACTATGACTTCAGTATTGGTAAATGTTATGAGCTTCTCCAATACCAAATGATATCCATATCAATTCAGCGAGTCGGACATAACTGATGTTTTATTTAACAAACCTTGGAATTTTATCGGGCCCCTCAGGATAAAAAAATGCAAATGCTCAACAAAACGCATTATTTATTTTGTTTAAAGAATATTTAAGCCGGTTCAGGCAATAAAACGTTTCATACAACAGAAAAGGGTCCGATTTACCCCTTTAGAAGACTAAATTCCAAAAATCCTTCCTTAGTGGATCCCTACGTCATAAGAGGCATACGCGTACAAGTTTTTAAGTTTCTAGCCCTAAGGGTTTGGCCTGTGCGTTGATACCTGAGTCAGTCAGCTTTGCCTTTTTTATAAATATAGATTTTGAAAAATATTTTACTATTTTCTTTTATATTATAACTATCCCAAAAAACATTACTCTCATACTAGAGTAGTCAGGTACACTTAAACGCATGAATGTAAAAGCATCCAAAGCACCATTATCAGCCGACATTAAGATTACGAGCAAACAAACAAATAAACTTGCGTTTATTACTAACATTAATGTAGAGCTGACAGGAGCATGAAGTCGGAATCATAAATATCGGATATAAATGCTGCAGCACTAGGTATATTAATTTCTTAAGTAGAGGTAAAACTGGATACTAAGCTTTAAACTACGGTTTCATGTAGCAACTGGTTTTTTTATACTCCGAGAGCTGTAGTTATGCATCCTCATCATACATTACATTATGTAAAGGTACTTTATAACTTTAGTGCACACTAAAAGATATAAAGTAAACAAAAACAAAAAATCCTTACTAATATTATAAATGCGAAAGTAACTCTGTCTGTCTGTCGCGCTTTCACGCTAAAACTACTGAACCGATTTGAATGAAATTTGGTACACAGATAGTCTAGAGCCTGAGAAAGGACATAGGCTACTTTTTGATTCAAAAAAATAGTTTTAAAGGGTTGAAAAGGGGGGATGAAATCGCATTGGCTAGAATCTTAGAAGAAAAAACTTTTATTCTACCATGACAAATGGTAATTTGCATCTTGACTTTCCAAATTACATTCTCTATGCCCAATTCCCATTCAAGGCTGCTCAAGGTTCAAATGTCAAAGTCAATCAATCTTTTCCTGTAAAATTTAGAGAAGGTTACATGTATTTTTTCAGTTTAATTACGTAGTTTTCATTCTAATAGGTATGTATACAAAACGCAAATCGAATCTAGCGCGTAGTTCTAGCGGAGCTCGCGTAAAGAAAATTGCTAGAAGCCAAGAGTCTGAAGAGCACACTTAAACGCGTTTGAAATTAGATGCCGAGCACCACGCATCTCAAAGAGCTGCTGAGACTCAAGAGCAAAACCAAGCGCGTCGAATTTTAGATGCTGAGCGTCACGCAGCTCAGAGAGCTGCTGAGACTTAAGGAGAAAGTCAAGCGCGGCGACTTTTAGATGCCGAGCATCACGCAGCGCAAAGAACTGCTGCACTCAAGAGCAAAACCAAGCGCGTCGAATTTTAATTGCTAAGCGTTAGACGTTAAGCAAAAACTTGCATAGTTCCTGTAGGACAGGACAAAAACTATCGAAAGCAAAACTGTCGCCACTATCACAAAGACGCTAAGTGATTAATTCCTATATGACGCTAATATGGATTAATGAAACGTCACAGCGAAACGTAATTAGATGACAGGTGACATTGTCTGCAGACTTTTATAAATCACAGGTAGCATGGCAAAGGGACAAATTGTTTTTCCACCATTATATCCCCTTGAAAAGGAAATAAAGTATGGATTGAAAATGACAACTGACATTAAAATTAGATAAAATGTTTTTTTCCCTCTGCATGCCACATGTTACTATGACGTTTAATACCAGGCCGTCATTTTGTCTGACAATAAAAAAAATTTAAATCTACTATCATTAGAGGTTTAACATGTTTCTTTATTCTACCTTTATGGTACAGAATCATCATACCTACTTTAATATTATCAATCCGAAAAGTTTGTTGGTTTGTTCCTCTTTGACGCAGCAACGGAGAAAAAGATTTACTTGATTTTTGGTGTGGATGTGGGTATGGATACCTATGGTTTAAAAGACAGAAAGTGATAATAGGATACTTTTTATCCCGAGAAAATTCGTGATTCCCATGGGATAGGACAATAACTGTTTCTCAGCAATGGAGCAACGGATTGACTTGATTTTTGGGGTGGGCATAGTTTGGAAGACGGAAAGTGACATAGGATACTTTCCATTCCGAAAAAATTGCGGTTCCCGTAGGATAAGACAATAACTTTTTCTCAGGAACGGAGCAACGGATTGCCTTGGCTTATTGCATAAATATAGTTTGAAAGACGAAGTGACATAGGCCACTTTTTATCCCAAAAACATTAACAGTTCCCGTAGGATAGGATAAAAACCAAGTGAACGGACCGCGGTAGCAGCCGTCTAAGCGCCAGAAATAACCTGTCATTTCAAGTATAAGACGTTCCTACATTTTTCGCACTCCTTCGCGGCACTCAACAGCGCTAGCCCAGACTCGGGCTCCATAACGAAGCATGCGCTCCTGCCATAATGACGGAGTGTTTCGGAGCACAAGACACATCGTCATCCACCACTCGGGACTAACCAGCACTGAGCGTCGGACAGCATTCCAACGCCCTGGTCCCAGTGCAACGGGTCAGTCATAGTAGCCCAGCGCCTGCCTCTTCAACTGCAGAGGGCAGTGAGAACGGCCATCGCGATACCGACACTTCTCTTCCCCTGCAGCCCCACTGCGTCTGCCAACAGGTTGATGGCCTAGCGGAAGGTAGGGTAGGTGGCGGCACCCACACAACCAGTTCCATCTCACCGCAGCCCTAGAGAGAGAGAAGAGAAGAGAGAGAGAGAAATCGCAAGAGCGGCACTGCAGCCCGCCTCAGAAGCAACACTCCTCATAAGGCAGGCAACCTACCGGCCATCCTCTCAGCTGCTTTAGTTAAAAGCGGCTGAACAACGAGTGCCGGCCTTTTAGCTGCCTTAGGGGAAAGACCCAAAGAAGAGGGAGACTTCGAGCGCCGCCTTTTCAGCTGCCTTAGACCTCCCCCGCCACGACAAGGCAGGAATACACAGGGGGGTTGTTTATACACTCCAACCATAACTTAACCAACAAAACACAGAATAGGCCCTATTACACAGGGCAACAAAAGCATTCCTCTAAGGTTTTTTGATGTTTGTCGCTTAGGTTAGGTTTCGCAACCGACACAAACATTAGCCAAAATCAAAATATAACGCGGGCGAAGCCGCGGGTAAAAGCTAGTAAATAAATAAAGCCTTTATTTCCATTTTATCTTTTACATTTCATAATACATATCATCAATTTCGTTCTGTTCTGGACACCCAACTTTGAGCGAAGGCCTCCTCCATGCGTTGCCATAATTTTCTTTCTTGCGCCAGTCTCGTCCATGTAGGTACTTCCAGCTGCCTCCACGATGTCATCTCGCCACCTCCTTCTCGGCCGTCCTTTCGATCGTGTGTCTTCTCTCGGGCACCAATGCAGGACTTTTCCAAAAAAAAAAAAAAAACAAAGTATCACATTATTATTAGCGAGTGAGCAGCTGTTTACTTCGTTGTGTTTAGGTTTTTGCACACTGATGCTTATGCTTGGATGGTACTTAAATTGATTTTAGTTTCAGTTGTTGTTATTCTAGGTGTGCCAACTTGTTTTTGTTTTTATTTTATTTAGACTAGGTAGTTTATTATTACTAAAGTGATTAATGAGTAGCCACTCGCTACTGAATAAAGGTACCGAGACAAACCGAAAGGTTTTTTGGTGCTGTTATATGGATAAGTAAGTATATTGTATATATGTATTTTGTTTCAAATAAATAAAAAAAAAAAAAACGAGTTTAACCTAAAAGCGTAAGCATTGCGCGAGCGCTACGAGATCAAAAATTTGTCGACGTACTTTTCAGCAAAATAAGTAAAGAAAATAATTATTTGTTCTCCTTGCTTCCTTACTCGTACCCATGTCAAATAATCGTCCATCCATCGATCCATTATTGCAAGTTGATACAAATGTTTCTCTGATAACTGCTACTTGTATCGCAATTATTGAGTTTTCACTTGTAAAAGTACTTGCATTAATTGACCGAGCTAACGAAGTGAGCAAGCGTCTCAGTTTTGACTCGACAATTTTGCTTTCATCTGTTTGGATGCGGATTCTCTGCAGAGCGACCAACAAGACGCATTTTTCATAGAATTTTGAAACATGGTAGACGAGTTTTATAAATTTTAGGTTTTTTTTTGTGGTTAGCGATTTTTGATTAGGGGTTTATTTATCTCAAACAGTGGGGAAATTTGCTGTCACGCTATTTATCAATAGATTTTAATAAACTAACTGTTTGGCAAAGTCGTTTAGTACCTTTAAAAATCTTAACAAGATTAGCGAGCATGAACGAAATCTGTCGAGAGCTATACTCGGAATTTTAATTCGATTCCAGATTTGACATTAGCTACTGTCATTTTTGTCAGTTTTTGACAGTACATACTGTCAGAAATGACAGTAGCTAATGTCAAATCTGGAATCGAATTAAAATTCCGAGTATAGTCAAGAAGTAGGCTTATGAAGGTTTAAATGTAGTTCTCGTCGTGAATGAATTCTAGATACATTAAAACACTTATGAATTAAAACATTAAATATATTTGCAGGAGCAAATACACATTTTTTTAATCACATGATAAGCAAAACAACTACCGACTATCGACCATAAATCAAACATAAGTAGAAGTTTTGATGCAAAACTCATAGATACTCTTTTTAACCGACTTCCATAAAGGAGGTTCTATGTTCGTGTGTATGTATTTTTTTTTGTGTATATTCATCGATAATTTCGCCAATTGTGAAAAGGGTATGTATACACCCATTTTTGTCATTTATGATAAATCAACAAAAATGTAAACAATTCGAGCAAAACATTTGAATTTTGTAAACGATGGAAGGCGGCTTTGCCATTTTTTGCGAAAAATAATTATCATATAACAAGTTAAACATATGCGGGGTATACTGTTTGAAGAACTACCAGTTATATTGCGTCCAATTAAGAGTTTATCTTTCTATCTAAATCTGTTTAAAGCTTGTCTATAGATTTATAAAATATCGTCATGTTTACTCATCTCCAGTGAGATAGCGTCAAAGACACCTTGCCCCGCCATTTGACAGTTAGAACGCAATAAATACAACTGATATTGTTCCAACTGTTAAAATTCACGATTATTGCCAGTTGATAGACGTTCCTTTGATAAGTACCGATAACGCCAAGAGTTATAATAATAACTTACAAGTCGTAAGTTACAACGTTGAGATAATAGCACGTAAAAGTTAAACACTTGAAGCAAAGGATCAAGATGGTTTTTATTGCGGTTAAACTGAATTGAGTTTTAACTAGTTTAAATAGTTGTGTGGTTAAGGATCAATTATAACGGCGGATATTTTAGCGCTATTTTGGTTGATTTTTTAAGACGTTTGGTTAAAATGTGGAAAAGTAAAGGAAATAAACACACAATAGGATTTAGTAAATGTGGTTAAATCCTAGCCTTGGTAATATGCTATGCTACGATTTATAAAGTCAAGTTTTCAATTTTTTTTTAATTTTAGGCACTGGTATTATTATAAAAAGTTTAAAAAGAAAAAAATATAGATGAACAACTAAATAAAAAACTGAAAAAAAAATTTTTAAAAATACTTTTCAGGGTTCCCTAGGTACCCAAAGGGTAAAAACGGGACCCTAATAATACGACTCCGCTGTCCGTCTCCAGGATGTATCTCATGAACCGCTATAGCTAGAAAGCTGAAATTTTCACAGATGATGTATTTCTGTTGCCGCTATAACAACAAATAAAAATAGAATAACAATAATATTTAAGGGGGGCTCCCATAAAAAAAAAGTTTTTAGCCGTTTTTCGCTCGATGTCAATAATGGTAACAGGTAGATGCTTATGATATTCTCAAAATATTTAGCTGCATGCCTACTTTAATAATAAATAATCAAATTGAAATAAAATAAATATTAAGGGGGGCTCCCATGAAGTACGGAACCCTTCATGCGCGAGTCTGACTCGTACTTGGCAGATTATTTATTTATGTAAGAAAAAGTTTCAATTAAACCGTTTGCAAAAAGTCACGTCAGCTAGATAGATATCTAGAAATAGGCCTTGTTTTGCGTATGACGTCATTTCCTGAAAGTGAAAATGATCAGGCGGAAGTAGCGCGCCTTTGAAACGTCGGAGAGATTGATCCCGCAAACAAACAAGATTAAAAGTCTAATAATGTGTTTCCGCCGCCTACTTTGATATCGAACTGATTGACTGGTGTACGTCGCTCACACACCACTGCGATCGAAATGTACTTAATAGACGCCTCTAGATTTGTATAAAATATCATTAAATGCAACTTCCACCAATTTATTTTCACTACATAGTGTAAAACAAAGTCGCTTCCCTGTCTGTCGGTCTTTATGTATGCTTATATCTTTAAAACTACTCAACGAATTTTGATGCGGTTTTTGAATAGATAGAGTGATCCAAGAGAAATAGGTTTATATGTATAATACACCTATGCGAATCCGGGGTGGGTCGCTAGTATTAAATAAAATAAAAATTATTTATTCTGGAAAATGTGTATTCTTAAAATTAACAGTATTATTTTGATTTTATTTTAATTAACAATCAAATGAACTAATTTGCCAGTATTCTACTTCTAAGGCACTCTCATGGAAAAAATACATAGAAAAATATTAATAAAACCTTTGCATTTCAGTAGGAATAATTAATTGCCATCGAGCTTTTTACGTAGCACATAACTAGTATATAACAGTGCTTTTTATTTTTGTGTATACACCTCCTCGATCTAGTAACTGATGCACTCTAGCGAAGAGAGAACTGTCATTCCTCATACGAACAGAATGTGGAACGCTTTGCCCGGGTGTGTCTTTCCGCTAAAGTACGACAATTGGGTGTCTTCAAATCCTGAGTAAATTGGTATCTTCTAGGTAAGCGTGCTACATCCTAGACCGCATATCTGCTCAATATCAGGCAGTATGTAGTCAAACTCAAACCTATACCGAATATAAAAAAAAGAACCATCCCTAGTACAGTTCACTTTTCGTACCCCCGTAGAGGAAGGAATAAAACCCAGCTACTGCGTAAACCATGTGCGTACGCATAGTTTTGACAAAAAGATGCCTGTTTTAAATTTACTGTGAGGGAAATTCTCACGGTTAAATTAGTAGATTTACCATAAGCAGGTAGGTACCTACTTACTCGTGTGATAATAAATAAATATTAGGTGACACATGGTCTCTGACCCTAAACTAAGCAAAGCTTGTGATATGGCTGACAGATACTGATATATTAAGTTGTATAGTTAATTTCAATACATACTTATATCCCTTTACAACCGGCTCAATATAGGCATAAAATCATCAAAAAAAAATTGACGGAAAAACCATGGTGATTTTGTGAACGCAACCGGTTTCATACGATCGTGCGGTTTTCTGCTCATCCCGCACGAACGTATGAGACCGGTTGTGTTTACAAAATCAATATGGTTTTTGCGCCAATTTTTTTATCGATCCTCACGATTGTATTGAGCCGGTTGTAAAGGGATATAGATAGTACCTAAATAACATCCAGACACAGAGCAAACACCAATGTTCATCACATGAGTGCTTGCCCTGGGTGGGGATTGAACCCACGCTTCTTTGATCCAGAAGTCAGAGTTACTAACCACTGAGCCATCGAGGCAGTCAATATCTTGGCTACTGTGGTAGGTCCCGGTCAAAGTCCTTCAGGAGGCGTCACTAGGGCTGTCCTATATATAAAAAATATCTACTGAAAACCTCGTTCGAAAGATTAATGTATAAAAATGGTTCTGTGTACAACTTTCTGTCAAGGTTCAAGAATTCAGTCAGGTTTTAGGTACAATTTGATCTACTTTCTGGAAATGAGAAGAAAATTTACAAAAACTGTACCTATTTAAGATAACTCTGAGTAGGTTTTTATAATTTGAGTGATTTTAGCACAACTGCTACAATTATTCGTAATTACTTTGTAATAATCGAAATCACTCGGGAGGTAAGCTATTACTCGTACTCAAATAGCTGTGTAATTATTTATAGCGTATTCATAAACACGATAAAAATACTTCCTGTTTTTTTTTTGTTAGGTATAAAACCTTTTAGTTGATTAAAGGCCTACTACCACATGGACAGTTAAAACAGAACAATTGGCAGTGGTCTGTGACAGCGTTGAATAAAGAAACTGATGATACATACAGATAATATAATTCAAAAAATAAATAAATTAATGAGTATCTTTTACCTGTGATTCAACAAAATCTAGTACCTAGTTCATGACACTCCGTCCTTATTCATGCAAATATGTAATTACTCAAGCCAATTCGCCATTACTTTTCTGTGTGGAAGAGTATGTAACAAAAACCAAAGAACACTATTTTAGATAAATAAAATATTTTGTAGAAAGTAAGGATTCGAAAATAAAGAAAATACACAGAAACAATCAATTCCTTACTAAGATTTTTATATCCCTAAGACGTTCATTCGCGTTATCTCGGGAACCATCTTCCTGGTAACCCTTATCGGGAATGAAACGATCCATATCCGCGGACTTCTGCGTACCGCGATAAGAGTAAATCATTCAATTTATTTCACGATCGCCATATTAAAGGTCGGCAGATATAACGGATCGTCCATTGCTGTAACGATGACATTTATTGCCATCACTTGAGTACCACTTGCTCTAGATTTTTTAGCTCGTAGTTACCGGGTTATTAACTTGTCACGTACTAAGCTAGCCCAGCGAATTAGAACGTTGTAATGGCTTCTTTTTTTTCGAGTCAGCGATTATAAAATTTGTATATGATAAGGTTAATTTTGTTTAACTAGTAGGTGGTCACGGTACCCACGGGCTCGTCGGTGGTCAGAGCTGTGGCTCTGGCCATCTACTCAAGCAGGCCGAAGGAGGACGGCAGCGTGAGTGGCAACGCTGTCGTGCACGACCATACAAGCCTAGTTCATTCACAAAGTGCCGGGAGCACCGGTGCGTTCCTTTTAAGTTCCTGTAACAGCTGCTCCATGGTGAAATAAATAGCTCCACATTAGCATTATTCCACTGTCTTCTTATTCTCTGGGTGCCTCTCCAACTAGTGAAGGTTGGCAGTCAGCTTGGCATATTTCTTATTATCTTTGGCAAGACCAACACCACTGCTCTTCTAATCTCTGCCCATTCTATATTCCCAAGGAGCATAATAACCAGTATAATAATCTGATTTGCTCCTTGTTTATTTCGCGACCAGGACTTTCTTCTGCGGCCTGATTTCCTTCTCCCAGCAACTTTTCCCATCATTATGAGTTGCAGCATTGCGCATGTGTCATGACAAAGCACCTATTATGGCTCATATATATAACTTTGTGCTGTTTGATGGCTTGTAACAGTTTGGGCTATTGCCCAAATCGTCGTAATAATACTTCCACTGCTAGATCAGCTAATCACCATTTGCAGATGTTGTGTCTGCAATGACCCACATGTGTTCGGAGTCGATTAATAGACTTCTAATGGTAGCGAAGGACGTAGAACTGCTCACACACTTGCAAGCGCAGCGTAGGACACCCACTGAAAAAGTGAACCGATGTCGACTGTTATTGGAAGTATACTTCTAGCAGTGTTGTTTTGCAAAGATCAGCTTTTAGCTGTGTATTAGCAGCTGGTCAGCTATGGGCGTTAGTTAGTTCCGACTTACACGATTTAGGCGAGCGCATTAACAGAAAATGGGAACTCTACTTCCCACCAAATAAGTTCACTTCCCCTCCCTTTACCGCCTTTTTAACCAACTTCCAAAAAGGAGGAGGTTCTATGTTCGTGTATTGTATGTATTTTTTTTGTGTATGTTCATCAATAATTTCGCCAATTGTGAACCGAATCGAAAAGTTATTTTTTAGTTCGAAAGGGTATACCTACTCCCGAAGTGGTCCCATTTAAATTTTACAGAAATCGGCTTAGCCGTTTTTGAAAAAACCAACAATAATATTAGCAATTCGAGCGAAATATCCGAATTTTGTACACGATGAACATCGATAATTTCGCCAATTGTGAACTGAATCGAAAAGTTCTTTTTTAGTTCGAAAGAGTATACTCCCGAGGTGGTTCCACTTAAATTTTACAGAAATCGGCTGAGCCGTTTTTGATAAATCAAGAATAATGTAAAAATTCGAGCGAAATATTCGAATTTCGTACACGATGGAAGGCGCTTTTGCCATTTTTTGTGAAAAATAATGATTTGTGGATTGGTTTGTTATCTACGACCCAAACTTACCTTAAAACCGATCTTAGTTTTCCATTTACCCTTCCACAGGCTCGTGGTTGAATAAGGGTCTTTTACGATGTTATTTGACTTAGTACACAATAAGAAGAGCTATTGGTGTCACGTATGTAACTCTAGTAGGCGCGTGCAAAACACAAGTAGGAAACCAACTTATTCGTCTTTACTTATTGTCATAGAAAGTAACATTCAAAATGAAGAGCACCTGTCAGGCATGTATTCTATTACCAACAATTAGTTTACAATGCTACATTTATCATCAACTTAGCCTTCTTAATTCTTTGCAATAATACATTTAAAAGAAGGTCACGGTAGTTCGGATTATAATAAAAAGAGCGTATCAAATATTCAGGGTTATTCAGGAAGAGAAAATGCTCGCATAATTAAATTTGAATACAAAAAATTCTTCAAATAATAAATAATAAATAAATAAATATTACAGGACATCTTACACACTATCTCTGACCCCAAACTAAGCAAAGCTTGTGATATGGCTGCCAGAGACTGATATACTACATACAAATATTTTTAAATACATACTTATATAGATAATACCTAAATAACATGTCCATCACACAAATACTTGCCCTGGGTGGGGATCGAACCCACGCCTCTTTGACCAAGAAGTTAGGGTCACTAACCACAGAGCCACCGAGGCAGTCGTATTTATCGTCGTATCGTAAATATTATCAAAATTATCCGATTAATAGCGTCATAGCAAATTTCCTTCCCTTTTTGATGGATTATGGAATTAAAAATAAAACTGCACTAATACATAGCACTATATAAATCCCACAGAAATCGCAACTACTGTTTACGTTAACTTTATCGAGTAAGTAGGAAAACTCGTACTATAAAAAAGTTGTTTCTTATACCCCAAGTATTATATGTTTTCTTACTCGATAGACTTTACATATTATTATGCTGCAATTTTCTATAGGATTTCCACAGCAACATTTTATTGGTTAGGTTAATTACACTGTTATACGTATTTGCGCTGGCGTTTTCCGCGTTTTCGCTAAAGGCAGTGACAAAGCGAGTTAAAGAGTTAGCTTTATAATACTTTAACAAAAAAATGCGAAGTCGATGGTTTAACGGTATCAAGCGAAAAAAAATTAGGGTAGCAGGTTTCATTTTAACGCCTGTTGAAGCGTACATATACAGCGAATGTATTGTAGTAAGAGACCACGTTCATTTCACTCACACACACAATAAGCTATCGCTCGTAACAGTTGTAACACACACCGATCGAACACTTTCGACAGAGGCATTGAGGTATGTTGGACGAGAGGACGTTACGCAATTTTCCGAACGCAGCCCAGCACAGTCGGACTATAAATAATCTGCCAAGTACGAGTCAGACTCCCGTACGAAGGGTTCCGTACCGTACGGAATTTATTTCAGAAGGGAATATACAACTTAATATAGGTACTGTGAATATTTCAAGCATCTTCCTGTTGCCATTATTAATATCGAGCAAAAAATCACGTTTCTTGTAAGTGCAAGTTAAAGTGCATATTATTTAACTTAATATTCTGTGAATACTTCAAGTAGCTATCTGTCACCGTTATTACCTTATATCGAGCGCAAAATGGCAAAAAAAAAACCAGATTTTTTTGTCGTTTTTGCCTCTTAAGTATTTATTATATTCTGTTTTTAGTATTTATTGTTATAGCAGCAACAGAAATACGTTATCTGTGATTATAGGGTCCTGTTTTTACCCTTTGGTTACGAAACCCTAAAAACCGACGCAAAAGTTAATTAACTGAGCCATATGACTAAACATATCTATAGCCCGAATCAGAGTTCTTGGCGGCTGTGAAGTTAGCTAAATGCTGCGTAAACCCACTGAAGCTCACATAACACCTGCGAGGATTAGATTTAACGCAGATTGTGGGAAACTTTATTAACTACAACAAAATATAATACTACTTACTTAAACTAAAACTAAATTTTTAAACTCCTACTACATACTAAGCAATTGGATCAACCAAAGACTCTCGAAGGTCTAAACATAATCCAAATGAGTTATTTTTGTGATAAACATTTCAAAAATTCGTCGCGAATGCAGAACTCGAACCTTGCGTTTTCGGACCGTCGTTCGGAGGTTCGAGTCCTGCATTCGCAACGAATTTTTTAAATGTTCATCACAAAAATAACTCTTTGAGATAAACTTAGTGTGGGATGCACGATAGGTACAATTAAAATAATTTTATAATCCAAATGCTCAAGCCTAGCATGCTGGCGGCATTGCCACGCTGAATGGCAATAATTATACGTTGAGCAAAATAGGTAACTTCACACCCGCCATTAAGTTTGATTCGCCCTATACGTAAAAGAAGCTGGTTTCGTATTAACGTCTGTTAGCGCACGTCACGCGCACGTCTCACGTATTTATGACGCCGTCGCCGCCAGCCGCCGCCGCCGCCGCCATTTATAAAACTCAATTACTCTCGTCTCTCTGCTCCTTAATAATGATAATTGATGAGGAAATTTGCGAGCTTTTTGCGGAGATCCTCGCCGGCTATATTTCTTCTTTGCGGCGGGTTCGCTTTGCTCTGACTTATCCGACAATTTTATGACGTGACAACGTCCTATAAATCGATGAACGCCAGCTGCACGCACGAAAAAGCATGAGCCATTGTCACGTTCCGCCTGAGCCGATTAAGCGAGAGCGCGGAACAAGCGATAGAGAGGCACGATTGGCCTCAGCGTTCGGCTTATGACGCTTATGACGTAATCACATACAAATTATCGTCCGTAAACCGAATTTACAGACAACCCATTTTTTTTGTCTATTCACCACACCAATTATTAGAACTGGTAACAAAAGTACAAAGAAATTCTACTTCTTTTCGCTCGCTGCGCTCGTGCGTAGTATAAATCGTTTGCGCTGTTCTTATAATAAGTTTTTGCTTTTACTACAAAAAAATATGCTTACAGTGCTCGCGCTTAGTCAACTTAAAATCGTTATGTCGATGTCACCTATTTGATATAAGATCTCAAACTATTTTTTCCTCACAGCCAGGGATCTCACGGTGTAGGTTGGGAGATGTGAATAGTACTCTGTACCTGAAGTAGTTATCAGTAGACATTCTGTGCCGGAAGAGTCCTCTGATTTTATTATCTTTCCAGTATCTTCATACCTTGTAGGCATGAGTAAATAGATTAAAATCGTACCTTTGACAATCACTTATTCTTATCTTATCAATTTTTCTCTAGATTACTGTCAGTAAATAAATAATTCTCGTCTAGCACAACATATGAGACAGTATATTCATCTCAGCTTTAGAGATAAAACATAATTTCATTGACTAGTATGTGTTTAATTCTCGAGCATAAGGCCGTTGTGATCTGCGGACTTTGGCATAAAAAAAACAATAATAACCTGTTATTTACCTCTAAGTATTATCTGATTTTAGTGTTTTTTTTTTCCTGTTATCTATTGTACCTCTAAGTATTATCTGATTTTAGTAATTTGTTTTTAATTTTCACACGCTTCAATCGCTAGGGTTAAATGTCATTAGCTTACACAGTTTTCGAAATAATTTTAAAGTTAAAAGCCATATTTTACGCAAAAACCTGGCTGCAAAGTATACGGAAACTAAAAAAAAAATCTAAAAAAATAAGACGTACGAGCGTGCAATATTTCTTTCTTTCTTTTCTTTACCAAAAACATACCTAACATTTCGTTATAATTTATGGGATGAAAAGAGTTTTCTCCAGGAACGTAAATTCCATCAAAAATGTAGGTAAGTACCTATAATTTTCTCGATGTTTTTTTTTTTTAATTCAAAATAGGGCTACATTTGGCCACCAACTTGGCTGATGGTAAGCGACGTTGTAGCCGAAGATGAAGCATGTAGACCTAGAAAGGACCTATAGGGTCAGACCAAATAAAAAAAAAAATCAAAACAAAAAGTCATGAACAGACGAGTGAGGCCGGCTTTTTATACACATGTAGTGAGTGCGTCGGGGTTGCACCGCCATAGTTTGACAGACGAGCCAAGGCGTAGTTTCCTTGTACGTGTATGCGTGTGTTATTGTGTATGTACACGGCGAGGCTTAGTTTTGCCGGCCTCACTTGTTTTGTGCACAACATTATGTCTTTTTTTTTATTTGGTCTGAGCTTATAGGTATGTTCATCAGGAAACGCGAAAACAATGGTCGATTCACAGTCTCCATAAAGTCGTGAAAATTAAATTCAATGGAACTGTACGCACTGCAACTCGCAATATTTCTTCATAACACGACCCCTGTTTAATTTGTAAATCGCTTGAAGACTGATTAAAAACTCTTTTTGAATGCACGCTTGACGGCGCAATTGGCGGGAAAGCATCGCTTTTTATAAAATTCTAAATTAAGAACGTCACGGCAAAAATGTGGATTCAGCCAGTTCAATCTATTCAGCAGGTGATGCGATTTTGCCAGAAGTGTTATTTAAGTGGTTTGTGTTATTTTTTACATTTTTCAAAATGTGAAGTGTTCAGGAGTGAAAGTATGTTTCTTTGAAATTGGTAAATGTTACCTAGAGTTTGTGCAAAAAGAGAAGCGTCGCAGGTGAAGTCGCGCGTTTGTTAGGTACGAGCACGTTAACGACACTGCCCTGTCATTGCTAGTACAACTAAAACTGTTTGATACTTGGTAGACACCAATTCGGTTTTCATTAGTACTCGCGTCTAGCAAGGTACCTTGGCTGCTGATTTAAATCTTAATGTTATTTCACCGTAACGCCACGGCGGTTCTCTTTATGCACATTCTCTAATAATTAGAATGTATTAGTACTAGTTTGATTAATGAAAACCTATTCGGTATGCTCTAATTCACAAACTGAACGTACCTTTACACGTTTGTAATGATACGTTCACATAAGCTCGTATTATTCTTTTTGAACCGAATTTTGGAACAGCTAATTTAATTTCAATTAATACGCTACTTACACCAATTACGTTAATTAAGTCATAGTTATTGCAATGTATGTAATGAATTCCAGAGTGGTTACATAAACAGGGTCATAGGTATTAAACGTAAAACCTTTTAAGGGCGGGTCTAGTACATCTAGACAAACAATCTTTTGTACTACGACTTTTGAAAATTCGCTTCTCCATACATTTTTCCGCGCGTTGATGAACTTTTTGTAAGTATGAAAAAGCTGATTTTTCTTTGTGGTTTTCCAAAAGTCCCAGGACAAAAGTTGTTTGTCTAGATGTACTACACCCGCCCTTGAAAGGTTTTGCGTTTAATACTTATGACCATGTGTATGGTTGCCATGTCGAAAATGATCGTCGTTTTAACTTTAATAATGACGGTCTGAATCACTCGGCTAACCTTTTCCGAATAGTCTTGTGTACTTAACTATTCGAATAGCTATTTAGCACAATAGTAATAGCACAGACGTAGAAAACTGTGCTGGCCAACAAAGCCCAGTTAACGTAGTAAGTGTAATCTAATCTGTAACACCTTCAGTTTAAACATTCTCAAGTATCTTTTTGGGGTAAAATAATTACTAAATTGCGCCTCGCTGGGAAATGGCAGTGGGTGCCAATTCGGGGCCCAGGGAAACTCAATAACAAATGAAGTTAAGCGTTTAATTAAAAATCAAATCTAACAATGAAATCTGTCTTTAAGTACTTCATAATAGAAGTACTTAATGACTCAAATATATAAATAATTGTAACTAATTTAAAATTACGTGGGCGGACGTATTGCCTATACTACCTCTATATGAAATGAGTATGCACATGTATCATCCAATTAATTTTAAATTAGATACCTCTTATCTCCTCTTCTTTTTGCTATCTTCATTAACTCTATTTCTCATAATCTTTCGTCATCCTACCACCTGTATGCAGACGACCTGCAGTTGTATTGCCAGGCTCCGCTTGGGTGGCTTCCAGATGCTGTGGACTCTGTAAATGATGACTTGTGTCGTATAACTGAGTGGAGTAAAACTTTTGGTCTAAAGGTAAACCCGGCAAAAACACAGGTCATTGTGATAGGTAGCTCCCGTAATATCGCCCAAGTTGATTGGGATACTCTCCCTCAAGTCGTATTTGATGGTGTAACAGTCCCTTTTAGCGATACTGTCAAGAACCTTGGAATTATTCTTGACAAATCTCTCTCTTGGGGTCCACAGATTGCGGAAACGAGTCGTAGGATGTTTGCCTCCGGTGGGTCTTTACGTAGGCTCCGTAATTTTCTCCCTATTACCACCAAAATTGCGCTCGCACAATCCCTTCTACTTCCAATCCTTGACTACGCTGACGTCTGCTATCTGGATCTCACTCAAGAATTGCTAAATAAACTTGAGCGACTTCAAAACTTCTGCATAAGGTTCATATTTGGCTTGCGTAAATATGACCACGTCTCAGAATATCGCGCAAAACTCAAGTGGCTTCCTATTCGTCGTCGCCGGGATGTTCATATCGTTTCTTTTCTTTACAATACTCTCTTCAATCCTTCTTCTCCTACCTACCTTCAAGAACGCTTTATTTTCCGGCGTTCTCTTCTAACCCGCTTTTTAAAATCATCTGAGAATCTTAAACTTGACGTTCCTAAACATAAGACAAACTTTTACGCTTCATCTTTTACTGTGGAATCTGTTAGATTATGGAATGAGTTACCGGTGGATATCAGACGCGCCCCATCACTGAATGTGTTCAAACAAAGAGTCAAATTGCATTACCTGTCTTCTTAGGTACTTACATTATTGATTCTGCTCGCTTTATATATTTATTTATTTAAGTAAGTATAAGTAATAATAGTATGTAATCATATAAGTAAGTTTATTTTTGTATTATGTAATACATGTATGTTTATGTGTCTAGGTAGGCATTTAAACTTATTTCAATAAATATTTTTTATTTATTGGTTTGTTTGTTATAAGTGTTCATTGTTTATTTTTAAATTCTTTTTGTTAAGGCCGCTGTTTTGTTAATTTGCTATTTCCTGTCCGTTCTTGGTTGCCTGGAAGAAATCGCTTGAAGCGATAAGGCCGCCATTTGGTATAACTTTGTAATGTTTTTATTTTTCGTATGTTTTTGTATTGTAATTGTACTAATAAAGAATTATCTATCTATCTATCTATCTAAATGCTTTTTATTTTAGTCATTACTTCTTGTATGAAATAAAGACAGATTTTATTGTAGGTCTTGATTTTTTGATTTTTAATGAAAGTCATTTATCGTATAGGCCCAATGCGATAAACAGACAAGCATTTTTTTTCGAAATAAAAAAATTAAATAATTAACTTTCACAAAAAATTACCACCGCCTTCCAAAGTGTACAGAATTAAAATAGTTTGCACGAATCGATGCCACATCCATGTAAATTATTGTCGATTATATCAAAATGGCTCGGTCGATTATGATAAAATTAAAACGGTCCACTTCGGAAGCAAACTCTTCGAACGAAATTTTTTTTTTTAAATCGGTGCACATTTTGCGAAAATATCGATGAACAACACACAAAAAAATACATACACTCAAACATAGTACCTCCTCCTTTTTGGAAGGCGTAAAAATAGGTAATAAGCGAAAACACTGCTGTCATACTGGCACTTTGCCGAGTCAAGAGCATAACAAAACTGTAACAAAATGCATGGATGAGCTAAAACTATTGTAATATATTGCACCGCTTGTACATCTCTCGCCGAGATATGCCAAGACCGTATCAACAAGACAAAATTTAAAAAATTAACGCTTCAATGCATGATAATTGACCGAAAGAACATAGTGAGCGAAACTGTGTGAACAATCAATAATACCTCCATAATTAGTCCGTGAGTTAGATGTCAAAAAATATTAGACACGTATTGTTTCTTTTGTCAATCAAACAACAAATGACAAGGATAGACCTTGTCAAAGTTTGGGAGTGGGGATCGTGACGTCACCTCTCTTACAGAAGTCTGTACATTTGTATGACACGTGACGTCACGCGGAACATTGACGAGCTATATCTTCATCAATTTTTGTTTAATTGACCAAGGAAAAAATACGTGACTAATATTTTTGATAGTCTATCTGACGGACTAATTATATTTTCCTAGTTATCATGCCTTTCGTTGTACGATTATGGATGGGTATTTCGATTTTTTTTTGTCGTCAGGGTTTTTTAATTTTATTTGTAACGTTGTTTATCAGCTGATTTCAATAATATTTAGCAAATTGTTTTAATTTCTCAATCCTAATAAGGGCTTCGAGTATAAATCAAATCGGTCAAGAGCGAGTCGAGATATAGATTTATAAAGATTCAGGTAAACTGATGCTAGGTAACTGATATTGTGAAAATCGCGAGACGAACTTGGATACGATTAGCACAGGACCGAGACAAATGGCACCGTAAGAGAGAGGCCTATACCCGGCAGTGAGATAGAAAAGGCTGCGGATGATGATGATGATGCTAGGTCTACTGTTCGGAGAACTACTAATATGGTATGTGACCATGTGTGTATTATTCTTAAATTGACTAAGAGGACCGTCAGCTTGTTAGCTATTTTATAAATTTAAAAAATAAAACTCTAGGGCAATTTCTTTACTTAAACAAGTTGTAAACGAAAAATGAGGTACATAAATCTGGCTAACAAAAGTAACAACCGATAAAAATAAAATGTTTTTTCGCAAAAAATGACAAAACCACTTTCCGTCGTGTACAAAATTCAAATATTTCGCTCGGATTGTTCATATTATTGTTGATTTTTCAAAAACGACTCAGCTGATTTCAGTAACATTTAAATGGGACCACCTCGGGAGTATACCCTTTAGAACTAAAAAATAATTTTTCGATTCGATTTACAATTGGCGGAATTATCGATGAACATACACAAAAAAAAATACATGCAGACGAACATAGAACCTCCTTCTTTTTGGAAGTCGGTTAAAAATGACTCATGTATTTTAATGAAATCATCTACATATTTGTCTCATCTTTCACGTGGGCATTTTATCCACAATAAAGCAGCAACTTCTGGTAGTTCCGGGGTGGAAGCAACTTATGTGAAACCGCGCAGTTTCTAGCCTAAAATATCATTAAGCGAGAGTGTGCCGACGGCACAACACTACAATTTTCATACGGATCAAAAACGTGATCTCAGTTCCACTTTATGGCAGTACGATACAAACAGTGGAAGAGCAAGTTCAAAGAAAATAATTATTCCTAGAGCAAGTTCGTAAGTACATACTTCAGACTTAAGTAATAAAAAGAATTGTTTAAATTTAAATACCTAGTAGATAGTTAAATATTTAAACGATTAAGATAAGTAAATAACCTCGAATGTGGCATTGCGGTCGTTGTGAAATTTTCATTTGACTTCATTATACGAGTAAATATTGACGGAAACAGAAGGTAGGTATTTGTAGGTTTCACCAGTTTTGATCACTGCACTGGTTTTAGCAATTTTTATCTTTGAAGCCTTATAAATAAGAAATAGAAAAGATAGTGGTTTGGAATAAATACGGAAATGTGCCATTTATGTATAGCGCCGCATGTGCAGTATTTTATTATATGATCTTTTAATAATCGGCCAAGTACCTACGAGTCGGACTCGCGCACGGAGGGTCCCGTGCTGTACGGGAGCCCCCCCCCTTACATTTTAATTTTATTTTAATTTTATTATTTATTATTGAAGTGAATATTAAACTAAATATTCTGTGAAAATTTCAAGTATTTTCCTGTTAAATAAAGTTTCAATCAGGTTTTTTTGTATGGGAGCCCCCCTTAATCATTAATTTTGTTCATTTTTTAGTATTTGTTGTTATAGCGGCAACAGAAATACATCATCTGTGAAAATTTCAGCTTTCTAGCTATAACGGTTCATGAGATACAGCCTGGAGACAGACGGACAGCGGAGTGTTAGTAATAGGGTCCCGTTTTTACCCTTTGGGTACGGAACCCTAAAAACCAAAAGTAATAAATTATTTTATTTTGTTTCGAGTTTGATTCAGAGATACTAAATAATGTTTTAGAATAATATTTATTAAATAATTTAGATAAAGACTTCATTAGAAATATCGTTGGCGGAAACAGAAGGAATGTGGAAATTTGTTGACGAACCAAAATTACCAGATTAGCAGATTAGCAGGTTGAAATGGCAGTGGGCAAGGCACATTGTTCGCAACTGGTAGCCAATGGGGCAGTAAAGTTCTTGAACATAGACCACGCACCGCCAAGCCCAGCGTAAGACGTCCACCGACTCTAGGCGGACCGGCGCGCGGCGCGGCGATACAATTAAGACTGCAGGAACGCGATGGATGTAGGCTGCTTCCTACCAGGCTTATTGAATATTTATAGGGAAGGCATATGTCCAGCAGTGGAAGTCCTACGGTTAATAATTCGTGGGTTAAGAACCAGAGTAGCGTAAGGGCAATAATAAAAATAAAAAAAAAACACCTTTCGCTTTTATATTTGTATGTGCCAAAAAACCGGAGCTATGTAGTGTGTAGATTGCTTAGTACAAAAATAAACTTATCTTTTTATTAAAATAAAAACTACTAACTAAGATTGCTCAACAAGTTACACTATTCTGTAGCCAATAAATAAATCTTTATTTTTAGTAAAATCAGATATCTAACTACTACAGATTTTGCCATTGAAGATCTATAAGATAGCGTATGATATAGATCTATAAGGTAAGTATGAGTAGTTTTTTGGCTCTCCTATAAAGTTGTCATTTTGCCCTACGTTACGCCCTCTAGTGCGATGATGTTGACCGGTTTCGTAATATTTCTTTGGCCAATCTACCTTCTCACATCTCACGCATCAATCTACCTCCAAATTACGTGGCGGGCGCGACGTGCCGGCAAATCACGGTAATGACGGCCTGTGGCCACTCGCCTTCATAAATCTGGACCTGAGAGCTTTCTTTCACATTGACGACAACGTAACGTTACAAAAAGTACCAAACTATAACTATTTTTCGCAATAAATGGCAAACCCCACTTCCATCGTGTACTAAATTCGAATAGTTTGCTCGAAGTGATGTATATATTTTTTACATAATTGTTAAATTTTTTAAAATTGTTTCACAATTGGAGAAAACACAATAAACATATACAAAAAAAAAACAAAATAAAAAAAATATGCAAAGCTTTAAGCATTTTTTAAAATCAAAATCGAAAGCAGCAGTTCAGCCAAAAGGGCACTAATAACATATAAAAAAACATTGCCTGCATAAAACCAAATAACTACATCATAAAAACTGATGCAACTATGTGTTTGAGTGTTATTGCGGTAGGGTAATAAAACATAAACGCGACGTCAAACACAAGTTTAAAAATAGAGACACTAGAAGAAACGTTCAGTCTGTACGTGCTCAAACATAAAATGTTGCAAAATGCTGCGACATCAATGGCTTCAACAGTTTTATCCACGTTTTATCTGTATTTATTATTAGTATTTGCACTTGCACTTTCAATTTGCATTTATTATGTCAAGGCCAGTTGTCACGTGCAGCATGAGTGCAGGTGACTGCATAACATTTTTGACAAATAGTAGTCTTCAGGGCTTGGCTGTGTAGGCTGATGTAGATAAATGACCAAATGATACGAGTAGTCAAGGACCTTCTTTACTTTTGGACCTCTTTTCGCAAGTTACACGTTCAGAAGAGATCTGCTGAGACTGTTTGGACGAGACAAACAAATTGTGATATTACGAATGATGTGATTTCGGGTAATTTAAAATCTTTAGTGCGTCCATATCCATAAGTGTACTATAATAAACGTAAGAGATTTAGGATGAAGGAAAAATGCAATGAAAAATGAAAAATAGGATGTAGGATAAAAATACTTAATTTTGCACAAAAATGGCACAACTGACTTCAAATGTTGCAATGCAATCTATGTACAAAATTCGAATAGTTCGCTAGAATCAGTTTATGGCATTATTAGATTATTGTTGAGTTTTCAGAAATTTCTCTGAAGTAAGTACCTATAATCCACCAAACAAAAAAAAACATTGGTTCTTAATCGGTGGAATAATCGTATACCTACCTACATACAAAATACACAAAACGTGCAGTCGAATTGAGAACATCCTTTTATGAACGATACATCCCATGAGAAAAAAGCTTTTTTCACATGTTTTAAGTGAAATTTTGAAAATCCTCATATTTAATCGTAGACTGCAACTGTAAGGTATCATTCCAGCGGAGTCTTAACCGACCGTCGGTCTTGCTACTCCGGATACGACACATTTAAAATACAGAAATTTATTTGCAACAAAAATAAGAGGTACAATACATATTAAACAACAAAACAAATCATAAAACACTAAAAAAACAACGGTATTACAGCTATCCTTTGTGACAGGGTTATCCCTGTCACAAAACTGGTCCCAACTCAGCGTAATGTTGATTACGCTTACGTTTTGTATCGTTTCTCTGCACCACTGGGAAAGCCATAAGTGGTTCGCGTAATTCTGGTGATTAGAGGTTGGCGGAAATTATAGGCGAAAAGCGCTCGGCAGACAGAGCCCGTCGGGATAATGGACGGCATAACGTCGCATGTCCGTGCTTTAGCAGATTGTTAGTGATTTGACTTAGAGATTGGCATCCTGATTTGAAATATGGTTATGTTCTGACGTATATGAACAGGGGAATTTATTGTTTGTGCCTGAGACTAGATTATATGCATCCAGGTTCTACCAGCGAGCGGAGTGGAGGTAGGTAAATCATTGTATGTCTTATGGTCATTGCAGAAATGTCACATTTGATAAGAGAAGAACACAACAGCTCCGCTCTGGTTTTGTTTCTCGTTATGTAGGTAAATATGGCATTTTTAACCGACTTCCAAAAAAAAGAGGAGGTTCTTTGTTCGTGTATATGTTTTTTTTTTTGTTTTTTTTTGTGTATGTTCATCGATATTTTCGCCAATTGTGAACCGAATCGAAAAATTGTTTTTTGTTCGAAGGGGTATACTCCTCAGGTGGTCCCATTTAAATTTTACAGAAATCGGCTGAGCTGTTTTTGAATAAACCAAGAATAATGTAAGCAATTCGAGCTAAATATCCGAAACTTGTACCCGATGAACATCGATAATTTCGCCAATTGTAAACCGAATCAAAAAATTCTTATTTAGTTCGAAAGGGTATACTCCCAAGGTGCTCCCATTTAAATTTTACAGAAATCGGCTGAGCCGTTTTTGATAAATCAACAATAATGTAAACAATTCGAGGGAAATATTCGAATTTTGTACACGATGGAAGGCGGTTTTGCCATTTTTTGCGAAAAATAATTATTGCAGATTATTCTCGGACTGATACGCTGCGTTCTGTAACGTTTTTATTAAGTTTGCGTGTAAATAAGTTCGTATGGGTCGGGTGGGTAGCCCTGGTGTCAGTGTTTATAAACTCTGACATGGCTAAACGGTTAACGGTAAGAACCTGGGCCTCCAATTTAACGTGACTTCCGAGCCACAGTAGTGCTTAGTTGTAAATGCCACCCCGGTCACCCATCCGAATACTGACCGTGCTGAACGTTGCTTAACTTCGATGCTCACTAACGAACACCTAGTCAAATTACGCATAGCGTTGCAGTTTGGGTGTAAAGATACGAGATATGTGATATCTACTAATATATGAGTTGTGCTAATAGCATAAGGTAATAGGCAAATTTCCTAGAGTAGTTAGCTCTACGTCGTAATTTTTTAAAGAACCTTGTAGACATCGAGAATTAGCGGAAATATCACTTTTAGAACAAATTTAAAAGCTATCTGGTAATTACGTATCATTTCGAGTCTACGTGCGGGCGTTTACATGATTGAGTGGGACCGAAGTACTCCAAATAACAGACTGGCCACTTTCTGACGTATGATTACGTACCCTGACGTATTATTACGCCTTCTGACGTATCATTACGTCGTCTGACGTGTAATTACGCCGCCGAGTTATGTTTGAGTTAACAAGGCGATGCACTTTCAAGTTCCCTGAATTATACCTTGTTTAATGTAAGATAAGATTTTGAAATTGATGACTAAAGTCTTAGGAGCAACATAATCAGTACCTTAGCCTTATTTATCATCGTTTTGTTTTTATTGGCAATATCACTTGGTTCATGCTTGGTTTCTTTTTGCTTTTTAGTTAGTTGCTTGTCGAATGATTTTCTAAGAACGACTCATGTAGTTGATCAGCACTAGCATGTAAGGAAGGGTTCCGTAGTAATTCGAGGAACTCTTATATTTTTTTTACAACTTTTTTATACTTACACACAGCTCTAAGGTAATTAACCTTACAAACACATTTCTTACCCAACTAAATGTTTTTACCATAATCTTAATAAATATTTTTCTGATGGCAGTCATGTCTCACGCACTTGACAACTTATTTTAATTTGATAATATTCGAATTTAAATATGACTGGTTTACAAAGGCGTTAAAGGTGCGTTGAAAGCATATATGGAAAACAAAGACCTTGTACTTACTAACTAGACTGTGCATTAACATTTTTTGTTCAGCTAAAATGAGATCTAATTACACAGCTAAGGTAGTTATTTCCTTAAAAACTTGTAGTTAGGGAAACCGGTTGGAGCGAGAGGGACCGTCAGACAAGGACACAGCTGTTGATATTGTGTCCTTGACTGACGTTTTGTCAGCTCATCATCAATAATCAATAATTTGGATTGGTAAAAATGGTAGAAAATTATCTATTTCTCTTTTTTATGTTTTTTCCACAACTACAATATAAACTATTAACGTAAACAATTAAACGTTATATAATATTATGTTTCTACAGTTCTTAGAAGTAATAATCATACACGTCATTTTCATTAAGTAAAGTAGAACTTTCGGGAACGACCCTAATTCGATGTATTTAAAAAATAAATCTATGAATAAAAAGTAGTACTTAAATGTTTAGGCCTGGTAACACAGAATGTAAGATGGTAGTTATAAAACTACCAACCAACGACGTCCATAAGGACGTCGTTGGTTGGTTACTTCACGGCTTGAACAAGCTTGAAAGAGACACAGCTACTTCTGTAACCTGCTCGCTTGGACCGTTTTACGGTTATTCATGCACAGTCTAGTTAGTAAGTACAAGGTCTTTGGTGGAAACCTTATTTTCTTTGTATAAGAAAATAACACTCAAGTGATAAGACGTATTAACTTCACAAGAAGAAGAGCTTCGTTGTTTGTTGAAATTAGTTTCAATGTTTTGAATAACTAGGGTGCAAATACCAAAACACATCACGTGCATGTGTTTTGAAATTTGCAATAATTGTATGTTACATAAATGTTTATAATCTGTTATACTGTTTCCAGATGGATGGAGTTTTGTGAAGAAAAGCAAGAACAAGGTTGCGTGACAGCGTAATTTGGCTAACGGAGAGCTTGAAAACAAAGAAACCACTACAAATGTGACCGAATTAAAAAAAATATTTAAGAAATAAAACCAGACAAAGATCACAAAGTCTGCAGAGAGAATCAAAATGACAAACTTAAATGTTGCACAATCCACTGCACAAAAAGTATCTAAGAAAGATGAAATTGACGAAAATGATGACTACGTCACCAAATCCATGGGCGCTTTTGGTCTTTGGCAGTTAATTTTCATACTTATTGGATCATCAACTAGAAGCATATGCACGTGGAGTACGATGTCAGTTGTATTCATAGCTCCAGAAACCGATTTTGTATGCAACAGATTCAGTGACAATGCTACAACTGAGGTGAAAAATAATACGTGCTATGATTCCTGCGTAGAATATACATATACCAATGATATATTTGAAGAGACAATCATATCGGAGTTCGGATTGATTTGCAAAAATACTTGGCTTCAGAGTTTTGTGCAGACGATATTGATGCTTGGAGTGCTGTGCGGAGTTTCTATTTTTGGATGGATATCTGACAGGTAAACTTTATTTATACTGTATGTTAACTAATGTTTATTTCAAATTATTTTTTTGGAAATAATAGTAATTTATTTTATTACTACTAATTACATGTACTTGGGAGTCGTATCTCTTAGAAGTTAGCTACTATCGACATAAACCATTGTTTTACATTTTTTAGAAGTAGGTACCTAAGAACATTTATTCAAATCCATACATTTACTATATATTACCGTTGCTTCTAATTAACGTTACTTTGTAAACGAATTGAACAATCATAACTACATATTTTATTTCGTATCCTCTAATTAAAAATAACTAATTGAATTAATGAATCAAAGCTTTTGTTTTAAAATTAGCACTTATTAGGTAATTTAGTAGGTAGGACAGATTGAATAACTATGTCATCAGAAACAAAACAAAAACCACAAATGTCACACTGAAAATTAGAAGACTCAAGTGGAGATGGGCTGGTCACATGATCAGAGGCCACGATAAATGGAGCAAGAGAGTGACAGGTTGGTACCCTAGGGAAGGTAAAAGGAAGAGGGGTAGACCACAGAAACGATGGGACGATGACATCAAAGAAGTAGCAGGAGTGACGTGGAACCGAGTGGCTCAGGAAAGAAGTGAATGGAAAAGGTTGGAGGAGGCCTTTGCCGATTGGCAAACAGATCTACAGAGAACAAGCAAACAACAACTACTAGATTAATTTGTATTATTACAGTATGTTTATTTTGTAATATATACTATCAATATTGTAACTAGAGTAAGTTGATCTGAGTAAAAGGCTATTTTATTTATTTATTTTATTTTATTAGGTAATTTATTTCTGAATTAGGTATTATGTTGCATTTAATTGAATATTGTATTAGAAAGAGTTAAGTATAACAGAATCTGCACTCATCATCATCATCCGCAGCCTTCTTTATCCCATTGCTGGTTATAGGCCTCTTTCTTACGGTGCCATTTGTCTCGGTCCTGTGCTAACCGTGTCCAAGTTCAACTCGCAATTTTTGCGAATCTGCACTAATAAGATATTATATGTTTATTTCCAGATTTGGTCGCAGTAAAGCAATGATTCTATCGGGAATCACTTGCGCCATCTTCATGTTTGCTTCATCCTTCTGCCCAAACTTCTGGTCGCTTGCTGCTGTAAGATTCTTCTCTGGTATTGGCACCGGAGGTTACCTTGCCTTGACCGCTGTCTACATGTCAGAACTCGTTGGCTCCAGAATGATGGATATCGTCGTGTGTTCATCTTTACTTCCTTTTGACGGTGCTGGATTACCAATTCAGGCAGTTTTTGCGTACTACTCATCTACGTGGCGAACATTTTTGATAGTTTGCAGTTCCATAACAGTTATGATGGTATGTATTACGTTTTACCTGCCTGAGACGCCAAGATGGCTTGTAGCTAAAGGGAAAGAGACGGAAGCAATTGACCTAATGACGAAAGCTGCAAAATTGTAAGTTTTCAATTTGATTTCAGTTGTATTAGATAATTTATGAATTCGTGTTATGTAGAAAATTTGCTTTATTTTTCAGTAACAAACTAGATACGACAAATATCAGAGAAAACGTTACTGAAGTGACTCAGCAGCTCAAATTGAAGGAGAAAAAGGATATTGATCTTACATATCTTGATCTGTTCAGAACCAAAAAGTTGACGATTTGGACAATGGGATCGATTTCCATTTGGTTCGTTACTGGGTTCAGCTACTTCGGATTGTTGCAGTATATTTCGCAGTTTGGGAGTAATTTATACGTAGTTGTGACAATACTGGGACTTGTACAGGTTAGTAATATAAATTATAGAAATTACTTTCAGTTAAAAGGCCAGAAAGAAAGTATTCATTTTTAAAAAATATGTGAGTAATTTAAAGTCTTTTTAACCGACTTCAAAGAAGTAGGGTCTCACTTTATCTGTAAGTACGTTTTTTTATGTAGGTATGTTATGCGATTATTCCCACATTTATTTGCTGATTCTTATTTTGAACGATTTTGAGGATTCTTTTTTGTTTGGTAGATCATACTTCAAATCATAGTTCAATTTAAATTTTATCGAAATAGGCTGATCCGTTTTTGAATACTATTGTGAATTGTGAATGTGTGAAAATTCAATACTGTAAATTTTACTACATTGATGATACGTCGATCCGTGCGCAAAAGCCGATCCGTGCTCAGCAACTACTGGAATTCTGGACTCAGTTAAAGTCACACTGTTTTGCCATTTTTGGCGATAATCTTTATACTTAAATTACTATTGCTAATATTTTGAAAAGTTTCAAATTTTCTCTTTGATTATGGTCAACGTACAAGAAAAATATCGATGTAAAGTCTGAAATTATAGTCTTGACTACTGATGAAATGTTGATTTTAGCATACTTAGAGTGCTGGCTTCTTCTAAATCATATTTTTATAGTAAATTACTTACAAACTAAGTTTTGTACATTATGAATGTGAATTTAATTGCATTCTTGTAATTTCCAGGTCGTAGCCGCTCCGTTGTCTGCATTAGTGGTGAAATACTGCAGCAGAAGGTTGTCTTCAGTTCTTATCTACTCAACCATCGGAGTATTATCACTGGCTCTCATTTTTGTTCCAAAAGGATCATACACAGCCGTTGTTCTTGGTAGTTTAGGTGTAGTAGCTGCTAGTATCTCGTTCTCTGTAGTCTATATTATAGTTATAGAGTTATATCCAACACCCATGAGAAATATGGGACTGAGTGTTAGTTCTATAGGATCTAAAGTAGCTGCGATGGTGGCTCCGTTTGTAGTGAATATAAAAACTAAGTGGATAGCGTCATCCATATTTGCAGCCGCTGGTTTCTCAGCTGTCATATTTTGTTTTATACTGCCGGAAACTAAAGGAAAGAAGTTAAAGGACACGGTTGATGATGTAGAATGATGATATTGCTAAATTATTTATAAGCTATTTTTTAACCCCCGACGCAAAAGAGGGGTGTTATAAGTTTGACGTGTCTGTTTGTCTGTGTGTCTGTCTGTCTGTCTGTGGCATCATAGCGCCCGAACCACTAAACCCATTTCAGTTTAGTTTTTTTTGGATGAAAGGAGACTTAATCGAGAGTGTTCTTAGCTATGTTTTATAATAATCGATTGAGCCGTTTAAGAGTTATGGTGGGTTACAGTGGGGATGGAAGAACCAAAATTCTACAAATGTGCCCAAAATGGTTGTCAAAGTGTCGGGGGTTTTTTAAATTTTTAATTTAAAAATATTATATAAACGTAAAAGCTATTATTAGCTAGTACTTAACTAGATTAGTTACTTTTTGAAATTTAGGTAGTTATACAAATTATGTGATCTGAATTTTAAAAATAACATAACGGTAGGTAGGTTTTAGGTATTTAGAAGTTTGTGCGATACAAGGCTATCTGCTTATCTTGTACTAAGCCGAAAGAGGGTGATTGAAAACATCATTACTATCACATAACATCACTACTTTTAGTATAAGTGTCAACATGGAATTTGAGAAAAAAAAACAGTTGTTCCATACAAAATTGCACCTCGGAATCGACAAAAAGTATGAAACAGCTGATTTCATTTTCTCGA
Source organism: Hypomecis atomaria (assembly GCA_964007245.1). NCBI lineage: Eukaryota > Metazoa > Arthropoda > Insecta > Lepidoptera > Geometridae > Hypomecis > Hypomecis atomaria. The sequence goes on from OZ023288.1 coordinate 19,949,604, forward strand.
ATTCCGTGTTGACCCATATGAACTTGTTTATAATAATTACTGTTTATAATGCTGATCCGAATGAGATCCTTTCGGCTTTGTGCACCAGTTCTGGATAACCCTGTATGAGATAGAAATATATGTTACAAAATGAATTATTTCTTTACAGTAATTTAAAACAAATTATATAAATGACTTATAGATAGAAAACCATAACTAAGTAAATAGAAATAAAACTATACAGGGTCATAGGTATTAAACGCAAAAATTTTTAAGGGTGGGTGTAGTACATCTAATCAAACAACTTTTGTAATACGACTTTTAAAAATTTACAAAACAAAAATCGCTTTTCCTTACATTTTGCCGCGCGTTGACGAACTTTTTGTATGAAAATGCAGATTTTTCTTCGTGATTTTCCAACAGTCTTAGGACAAAAGTTGTTTGTCTAGATGTACTAGACCCGCCCTTAAAAGGTTTTGCGTTTAACCCGTGAGAAGGCGCGCTATGAGCAATTTGCTCACACAAAAATTTAATTCAAATTTTTTTTGTCTTTCCCTTGCCACACCAATTCAAGCACTTAAGTACCTTCTTAAATATTCACCCCCTCTCCCCTGACGCAATTCTCGATCCGCTCAGTGGCGTTGCGACCGCGCAGCAAGGCGTTTGTGGAGGCCGTGTACCAACGTGCGGCAATTTGCTCATCACGCGCCACATGTAAAAAACATCATCCACATGTAAAATACATGTGTTCAGTATGATTCGAGAGGCACATTAGTGTAGATTTAATGGATGAATAGCACTTTTTAGTTTTTGTTATGTAACAGTTTCTATTGTGATTTTTATGAAACGTGCCAAAAATTTTAATTAATACTAGGTTGTTTTGTTATTTGCGTTAGAAGTTGCTATTATGTTTAATAGTTTTGATTAAAATACTTGTTTTCTTACTTACTAAACCTTGTGTAATTTATTTAAATACATTATAAGCCAATAAATATAGAAACACTAAAAATATTAACATGTATGATAGTGTGAGCAATTTGCTCGCGCGCGCCTACTCGTGTAAGAAAATTAGGCGCGCCTTCTCACGGGTTAATACCTATGACCCTATATATTGTGAAATAGCCAAAGATTTGCAACTTCAAGCAACTATTTATTAGGTAATAGTGAAGTATTTGAATTTTTATAGATCCTATAGATCTTTTTTTTTTATTATAAAATACTTATTAATTAATTGTATGTAAGTTTAAGTTATAGCAACGCAATAGGCAAACTGATGGTCGCTGGGATCGAAAAGATCTTAAATTAACATTAAGTACGTGATTAGGACCACCGCAAACGATGGCAAGCCGTTTCCACTCGGTTTGATTTAAATTAGAGGCCTATGTCTAGCAGTTTGATTGGAAATGGCTTCACGTCCACGGGTCAGGGTTTGGGAGGTTGCTATGTTCATGCTGATTAAATTTTAATGATTACAAAGTGTAGCCCGAAGTAAATTCATTATTTTTTCCTAATGTGTGAAAACTACGATTACGAGTACTTAAATATTTTAACCCAAAATCATAGCTACTAAAGTATCTGGTTATCTTCTTATAATTTATTATATTCCGATGAACTTGTGACCCTGGAAAAAGGGAGATAACATACAGATACGTCTCACACTCGTTTTGAACAGAAACTAGGAGCTTATCGCGATAACGGCGATTATTTATATTAATGGACAGCCGATACTGTCATAGTTTGATGACAGTTCACGTCTAGATATCAAGTAATTTACGTTTGTTATGATACGATTAATACATAAATAATGTTACATTTTAAACTATGTATTTCATTTAGTCTGACCCCTAAAATGTATGTTAATAGTCAACACACCCTTCAGATGTAGGTATAAAGTTGTATATCATTACGACACGTTTTAGTATATTTCAATACAGTCAAACCTGGATAAGAGAGAGTTGAAGGGACCGCCATCTTATTCTCGCTTATAGAGGTTTTTCACTTATCCAGGTTTCTCACTTATCCAGTTTCAGAAGTGGCTTCTCTCTCTTATAGAGGTTAAAAATACCTCTAATTTGTTTGTAGGTATCTACATGCGTGAATAATGATAAATATGTTTATAAATAGTATTAAGATACTAATTGTTCGGGTTGTGTATATTAGAATCGAACATAAATGATAGTTTGTTTTATTCATTCTAAAAGGCACTTTCAAATGTGGCTATTCCAAAATAATGTGATACAAAAATAATGGTAGGTAGATGAAAGAGAAACTCAAAATAATTTTGAATAGAAAACTATTAAACAAACAGGATAGTATAGACGCACGTGTGGCCATTCCAAAAAAATGCGATACAAAAACAATGTTACTAATTTCCACAAAATACAATAAAAAAAAGTTTGAATAGAACACGATCCGAAAGCAACGGTAATTAGTTCCACAAAATTTAGGAATGGGTCATAAAGTGCAGATGTTTCATTACCCTCAACTCTCGCTTATAGAGGTTCAGACAAGTAGTACTCTCAGTTATAGAGGTCCATGAGGGAAAAACGACTCTCTCTTATAGAGGTTTTGGTCTCTCACTTATAGAGGTATTTGAGGGGTAAAATGACGGGACCTTGCAATTACTCTCAGTTATAGAGGTTTCTCACTTATCCAGTTCTCAGTTAGCCAGGTTTGACTGTATATTTTTTCGTAAATATTACCTATTACATAGCTTGCGAGTTTGGTTGTCTGTTAAAACCATCATAGATGTTCCGATTTGGATGAAGCCAAACAAATCAGGGTCGACATCCAACATTACTGCAAACGCCCCGATAACGAGCCGATCTTTAGATATCTCTGGTTACATAATTTTAGATTCCATTTTTTATACACATTTACTACATTTGCCTATCGACACGCCTGTTGGAAAGCCATATTGTAGCCGAAGTACCTTTTTTAATGGGACAACAGTGGCTTTACTATACCTTGTAAAATATAGCTTGATACGCGAGACATTGACATTGACATACGCGAAATGACTCACGCACATCAAGTACCTTAATTTTAATAGTCAAAATGTTCGGTACACAATGTTGTACTTCATGCTCGTGAATACGACCATGAAGTAAGTATAACATTGTGAAAACATTGTGATTTTGTTTTGGTACTTGATGTGCGTGAGTTATTTCGCGAATGTTAATGTCAATATCTCGCGTATCAGGCTATATTTTACAAGGTATAGCTACAACAAAACACAACTGAAGTAACTGTCAGGAAACAATGACAGAGGTTGAGCATTCAAATCCCTGGCGGTTCGCATTCGCATTGTGAAGAAAGAGAAAGAAGCAAATCACTTAGTACGAGCAGGTTATAAATAAATAAATAAATAAATATTAGAGGACATCTTACACACTGTCTCTGACCCCAAACTAAGCAAAGCTTGTGATGTGGCTGCCAGAGACTGATATACTACATACACATATTTTTAAATACATACTTATATAGATAATACCTAAATTACACCCAGACACAGAGCAAACACCTATGTTCATCACACAAATGTTTGCCCTGGGTGGGGATCGAACCCACGCCTCTTTGACCAAGAAGTTAGGGTCACTAACCACAGAGCCACCGAGGCAGTCCTAGCAGGTTATTTCAACTACCAATCACTCGATTTTTATAAGCCAGCAATCAGCCAGCAGTTCACATGAACAACATCAACGTTAGTCATGCCAACGCGTTAATTCCATCCTGAAGCAATCAAGTTGTCCACACCGGTCCTCTGATTGCTATAATGGTTTGAATCAAACGAATCAAACGCGCCGCCCCTGCCGCATGCTTCAGAACTCCAGGATCAATAGGATGATTGGTCGTGGTCATACACTTGTTTTTATTAGCACTTTGCTTATTGAATCGCCCTTTGTAAGTGATAGGGTCGAAAATAACATGCGGATTATGATTTTGTTCTTTTTGGTCGTTGGATGATTGGTTCGGGATGTTTGTGTTGCCGCTAACTGCGTATGCATATTTACTAACATTAAATGATTTAGGTTAACTTGTGAGTGTTAGGTGAGGTATTAGTTCCAGACTTTGTGGGATGTACACATTACTCAATCTACACAATGGACATACATATTCTTGGAATGTATTGTAATCATTATTTTGATTATAACCAACTTTTACATCACTTAAAACTTGCCCATCCATCGGTAATTTTTATTTCGTTTTTATTGTTCAAGTTCTTTCAACACATACTATTTGGGGTCAGTTTTGGTGACAAAAGTTTAGGCATTTTTTTAGTAGGAACTTTGATTTATTTTTGTGTTTTTATGGTTTATTTTTGTGTACCTAATAGTTTTCTCCCGATTATAAAATTATGGAATTAATATTTAGTAGTAATATTTCCTTTCAATTGAAAACAGTCACCTATATTTTCAAGTAGTTATTCATCTAACACACAGCATTTGCGAAGATAGGTAATTTAGCCCAAACCGATTCACATTGTGCAAAACAGCGAGTTCAGCCCTCCGCATCAGATCAGAACAACCTGTAATTTGAGCCCAGAGTTGATAACTGTCATCCAGCACATAAATCAAACTTGGGTAACAATCTGTGGCAACAATGGCCTGCAACTCCAATTTGGCCAAATCATGCGGGTAAGGGTAACCACAGACTTGAGTTTTCAAATTCATTCTTTGATAGGTAACTGTCTGCTCTGCTTTGTAAGTATTGCATTGCATTTCGGCACGGTCATCGAATGGGTGACCGCGGGTGGCATTTCCAACTAAGCGCTACTGCGGCTCGGATGACACGTTTATTTGTAGGTCCCGGTTGTTCTAGCTGTTAAACCATGTCAGAGATCTTCAGGCGGCTTAAAAACGCGGACTCCAGACCGGCTAGCCGCTCGGCCTATACGAACTTTACCTACTTAGTTTAGCAATGCAACTTCTCACTACATAGTATAAAACAAAGTCGCTTCCCGCTGTCTGTCCTCATGTATGCTTATATCTTTTAAACTACGCAACGGATATTGATGCGGTTTTTTTAAATAGATAAAGTAATTCAAGAGGAAGTTTTATATGTATTGTATAATATATCCTGTGCGAAGCCGGGGCGGGTCGCTAGTCAAGTATAAATGCCTGCATGTGTGCAATATGTGCTGGTACTGATTAATACATCAATACATCGTATTCTAATGTATGCTTTATGATTAAGATAAAATGATGTAAAAAAAACTCAACATAAGATACGTTAAAAAATGATCAACGAAGTTTATAACTTTGCCAAAAAAAAATAACAGGCGCTAATTTTCTGTTTAGCAAAACTTTCTTCTTTCATGTGACATGGTGGCTATGGCCCGATCGCTCTTTGTGGGTTATTTTCACAAGACTATTAAACAGGCAGGTAGAATCATTGAGTAATGAATTCAAACCTTACGTCGACACTCCTTAAGGTATACATTATGTTCGATGAAGCGATACCCACACACACAGAAGAGAGAATAGGAAATGCTGTTCTGTGCCCACACCCGTGAAGGTTCTTCCAATAAATCATCGTGCGTCGTGGACTGCTCGAAATTGCCATTTGATGCTCTCTTTTCCGTGCCGTAGCCTTGCTGGCTTAGCAGAATAACGCTCAACTTACAGGAGTCAGGCATGGGTTCAAACTCGATCCTGTACCAATGAGTTCGATAGTCTCTATGTACTGAATACGGATTTACATACCTCTGGTTTTTTCGGAGAAGGAGAAAATTTGGAAGCAGTCTGCTATAAGTCCATAAAAAAATACAATGGCATATGTAAATCCACTTCCACAGTCCTGCAGTGGACCCAAAAAAGGGTTGAAACAGAACAGAACGGACATAACCTCTAATAGCCCAGCAAGATGGGCAATGGGCATGGCTCAGTCTCCCTTCGATGGAAGGATTAAATTCATGATTGGAATTTTAAAAAGGTAGCTACTGTCTTTGATTCAACCCTTACCTCGGCGCTCCTGAAGGCACATATTATCCATATTATCATCGATGAAGCGATAGCCCGTCCTCCCCCGCGGAGTTGGACCCATCTATCTTTGGCTTCATGAGATTGTTGTATGGTACTCTCATCATCATCATCCATCCATCAGCCATAAGAAGTCCACTGCTGGACATAGGCCTCCCCTATGGATCTCCAATAAGACCGGTTGGAAGCGGCTTGCATCCAGCGCGATCCTGCGGTCTTAATGAGGTCATCCGTCCACCTTGTGGGTGGACGTCCTACGCTGCGCTTGCCGGTACGCGGTCTCCACTCGAGAACTTTCCGACCCCATCGGTCATCAGTCCTCCGCGCTATGTGCCCTGCCCATTGCCATTTCAACTTGCCAATCCGTTGGGCTATGTCGGTAACTTTGGTTCTTCTACGGATCTCCTCATTTCTGATTCGATCTCGCAGAGAGACTCCGAGCATAGCCCTCTCCATAGCTCGTTGGGCTACTTGGAGCTTACTAATAAGGCCCATAGTGAGAGACCACGTTTCTGTGCCATAAGTCATCACTGGCAACACACACTGGTCGAAAACTTTCGACTTGAGGCACTGAGGTATGTCGGACGAGAAGACGCTACGCAATTTTCCGAACGCTGCCCAGCCGAGTTGGATTCGGCGATTGGCCTCTTTCTTGAAGTCGGACCTACCTAACTGTACTACTTGTCCTAGGTAGACGTACGAGTCAACGACTTCAAGAACCGAGTTCCCAACAGAGATCGGGGTGGGTACAACATGGGAATTACACATGACTTTCGTCTTGTCCATGTTCATCTTAAGACCCACCTGTTGGGAAACCCGATTGAGGCCTTCGAGCATCGTGCTGAGCTCTTCCATCGATTTTGCCATGACTACTATATCGTCGGCAAACCGAAGGTGAGTGAGGTATTCGCCATTGACATTGATGCCGAATCCTTTCCATTCCAGGAGCTTGAATGGTACTCTCTACTCAGTGTTATAGCCGTGCTGGATTAGTGGGTAAACTCTCTTCTTAAAAGCGTGAGACGTGGCTCCAAATTTAAAATCCAGCTCTGCCCCATTGAGCTCTTTGGAATTTATGTACATTTCCGACTGTTTTGTTAGAGGCGAACATCGTGTGGCAACCTGCATACGTCTGTGAAAAAAATTAGATGGGTCATGTGAATCTATCAACCTGCACTGGGCTAACAAGGCTCGATCATCCTTTGATGGTAGGCCTATTACCTATTGACTATGCTATAGCATTGGACTATTAAAAAGTCTGTTAGAAGAATGTATACAACCCTTAGGAAGGTACCACGGTGTTCCTCAAGGCACATATTATCATCGATGAAGCGATAGCCCGCCCACCCCCGCGGAGGTAGGACCCATCAATCATTGCCTGCATGAGATTGCCGTTTGATGGTCTCTAATCATCTTATAGCTGTGCAGTCTCGGATATCTACTTACGCTTGCTTGGGTTGGTTGGAAATTGTAGGTCTTGATGATAAAAATTAAAATGAATATTTATGTTTAATTTCATACGATATCCAGTGGATAGTGACTACAAGCAGACAGGTATACCTTAATGTCATGTGCGTCTTCATTTAGTTTTTTTAAATACTATGCAAAGAATTGAAACCAGTGCAAATCTTGAAATTTCTTGCCGGAGTTTTATTAAGTCAGCATTTTATTTTGTCTTTTTGCAAAGCCAATACAGAAAGCCAACACTGTTAGTATAAAATCAAATAAAGATAATTGTTTATAGAGCACTACATATAGTTGCCGTAAAGGAAAGCCGGAAAGCCGTGATGGTATAGTGGTAGTGATTCCTGCCTTGCAATCGTGAGGAGGTGGGTTCAAATCCAGATCCCGTACTAATGAGTTTTTTCTTAAGAATTTATGTACGGAATTGAACACGACTGGCTTTTCGGTGAAGGAAAACATCGTGAGGCAATCTGTATATGTACGTTGAAGAAATTCGATGGCGTATGTGAATCCATTAATCCGCACTGGGCCAGCGTGGTGGATATGCCCCAATCCCATGGCCATCATATGGCCTACGTCCTGCAGTGGACGATACAAAAAAGGCTGATACAGTACATACAGCTGAAAAATCATGGCTTCTGTCCTAACCAAATCAACTCAAAGAGGTATTGTTTTGATCTATCTAGTTGAACATGTAGATCAGTATACCCGGGGCTATATACTACAGTGTAAGTATTTATGAATGACAGCAGGTCCTGCTAATCATCAATGACGGCCACGTCCCTGAACAATGCCGTCCCCGAGCGAGGGCGTGTAGATTCAAATCGCTTCCGCTCCTGTGTGGCCTTTGTTCTTTGATGCAAGCCTGCCTGCAACGTTGACATATACACGTGAAATTATTCTGAAAGCACAATTTAGCCAAAGGAATTGTTGTTATTAATTTTCCATTAATTTGAAATGAAAGGAATGCTGTTATGAAGAATTTATGTTTGAAATTAAAATCAATACATAATTTTTAAACAAATTACTAAGTTCTATATTTTCTTGAATCATAGCTTTTAGTTTCTTATTTGGATTTATTGGGAGAAAACAGCTTTTCGTTTTGTATGGTCAAGTTGGCGCCTCACGATTGCCTTAAGATTTGCCTAGTACACACTACTACCTGTATACCTACTTCATTTAATTAAATTACTAGTGACCCGCCCCGGCTTCGCACAGGTTTATTATACATATAAACCTTCCTCTTGAATTACTCTATCTATTAAAAAAACCGCATCAAAATCCGTAGAGTAGTTTTAAAGATATAAGCATACATGGGGACATGGGGACAGCGGAAGCGACTTTTTTTAATGCTATTTAGTGATGATTTAGCTACAGGATAAAATGGAACCAATGGGACCTTAATATAATAGCATGGCAATAATGACATTACCGATGACTGAATCCTTGATTGAATTAAGCATAAATCAGCAATGAATCAGCAACTCTAACGGCCCATATTCCGGTCCAACAACAGACCTCACAAGGTTCTAATCCAGCCGCAAACCGAATATAAAGTAACCAAAATTACATCCAAAACTGAAATCAATTATTACCCACTAGCACTCCAAAGCTTTAATTGAAGCAGTGTGCTGTAGGTGACGCAAAAAATCCGACCAATTAGCCAGTTAGCATTCACATGGTGTCTCGTGGCTGGTGGTCCGCAATTGGTATTCATGGACCAATGCTGGGCCCGCAATTATAAATCACAGGAGGATAGTAAAAATGTTTGTTTATTAATATGTGGGAGTGTAGGTGAGGTCTGGTAACGTGGGGGGTTTGAAATTCATCGCGAAGAGATAGACGTTCTAGAGATTCTGTAACTCTGGTATTCAGAACAGACGCTTAACTAAAAATCAGATGACGCAGAATGTTTTTATTGTACCTGCCTTAAATCTCAGGAGGATTAGTAAAAGTAAGTACTAAAAATGGACGTTAATAATTGAAATATCTTGTAAATTAGTAAATTTAATCTCATCACTCTAGATTATTTATCTTTATTGTGTGTCACACACATGTTTTCAAAATAAATGGACTTAAATGTTAACACACTAGGACACAGAATACCAGGATTACATGATCTCTAGGACATTTATCCCATCACGATGAATTTCATAACTTTGACGTGTACGTGTTTTTGTACTAGGTCGTATGAAATTTAAAAGGTGCAGACTCAAAATTTACACTGCTTTACTTATATGAGAGAAAAACTCAGTGGGTTATGTTGACATGTCTCTACTAAAGTTCCTTCAGAAGCCTAGTCTTGTAAATCTAGAGGTACTCAGACCCAAAAAGGAGATTTGAACCTGTAAAACTATAGACTTCACCAAACTTGTGGTATCAATCCTGTATGTACAAATGTACAGAGTGTACGAGTCAGAAATGAATACAAAAAGCTCTGAACCATGAAACTAACAAATCTCTTTGAATGGATTCAAGAAATTAGAAAACCCAAAAAACATTTAAATGACAAAAATATAGACTCCATATCAGATAGCCCATGGAACGTGATCCCTGCCAGTCCACTTTCTTCACAACTGCCTTTAGAAACTTTATGTTAATAGATTTATGGACAAATTATCTCATCGTTAAGACGTTTAAAATGCCGAGAAGTGCGATCAGTCGAACCACAGAAGCATGTAAGGTATCGACTTATCTGATGCAATTGAAACCGTAGCCTACCTACTACGAAGACAATTTGACTTAATTCTCGATTAACACTGTATATCACTGTAGTCGAGCTTAGGGCTGGTATCTATGAGATTAAAAGTTTAAGTCTAAAATAATCTAGTAGCTATTTAATAAATTATTTATCTCACCACCTACAACATGTTTCTAACTAAGTTTTTTTGATTCTGTATAGGTTTGCGTTTGACTACAAACTACCCGATGTTAAGCAGATATGCGGTCTAGGCGATGTAGCACGCTTACCTAGAACATACCTAATTTCTCGGGATTTGAAGACACTCACATTGTACTTTAGAGGGAAGACAGACCCAGGCGTGTGAACTTGTTCCACATTCTGGCTGTTCGTATGAGGAATGAGGACAACCCCCACGGTTGGTTGTTGGCGATTATAAAAATGTATGAAACCGAAAGAATTGAAAGGATCTTACTGATTTATTCCAATAACAAGCAATTAGTATAGAATAAGTCTCTAGATTATCAAAGCCCTCAAGCCCTGCCAGCCCTGTCAACATAGTTGGCATCAAATGGCCTATTACACAAGGCTTTCCCAACAGTTATCGATAATCGGACAGTTTCTATTCGATTCGCTCGTCGAGACACGACAATCGATAGAGACTCGATTGCAGGACGCCCATAGAATGCTGACTGCCAAATGTGACTTGCTTCTGACCTCCGTGCTTTTGCCAGGATTGTGTGACACGTGTGTGAAACTTAACATGTTTAGGTAAGTAACAAACTATTAACAGTAGAATTAAGTGAATAGTGATTCTGTCCCAAAATGATTGTGGGATAATTAAAAACAGTTAAAACTAATTTGAAATAAGTATGTTATCCATCAATCTATCAGCCATAATATGATGTCCACGGTGGGACATAGGCCTCCTTTTAAATCTAAAATAAAACCGGAAAAAAGCGGTTTGCATCCATTCAGGGCTCTGCGGTCTTGCTGAAATCATCTCCCCGCCTCGTGGGTGGACGTCCTACGTCCTTATCTCTAGAGCTTTTCGGCTCTATCGGTTATCAGTCCTTTAATGCATGCATTGTCCACTGTTATTTCAAGTTTCCGATTTGCTGGGACATGTCTATAACTTTGGTTTTTCTACAGGCCTCATCATTTTTGATTCGATCTCACAGAGAGACTCTTGAGCATATCCATTCTCATCCTCTCCATAAGTTTGTTGAGCTATTTGGAGCTTACTAATAAGGACCAGAGCTTGTAAAAAACCAGCGACCAGCTGACCAATGGTCATAAAATTGTAGTTTTTTCAAATTTATTCTACAAACTTAATAATTATATTTTGAGTGTGGAAACAAATAAAATTGTAGAGATGGAGTGTGTTTTTGTCATTTTAATAACTGGAGCAGTCAGATCGTACTTAAGAAGATCGTGAATCAATAAGAGTTTTCGCGTTTTCTGTAGAAAAATTGAGAAAATATTTGGTTAATTTTTGATAAAATTTAAGTTCAGAAAAACACTTTTCATCCCTTAAATTGTAACAAAATGTTATCTTTTGTGTAAATCGCTTGATAAGAAATATGCATGCTCGTACGTCTTATTTTTTACAGTTTTTTTTTTTTAGTTTATAGATACTTTTCAGCCAAGTTTTTGCGTAAAATATGACTTTAGAGGCTTATTACTTTAAGGTCATTTAAAAACTGTAAAAATTAAGACGTATAATCCTAGCGATTGAAGTGTTGATTACGTACATGAAAAAAACACTCATAATATTTAGGGTAGATACTATGGTCAAGTTGGCGATTTGTCTTAAATTAAATATTTGGGGACATCTTACACACGGTCTCTGACTCCAAACTAAGCCAAGCTTGTGATATGGCTGCCAGAGACTGAAATACTACATAATTAATATACATATTTTTAAATACAGTGTGTACTCTATATAGATAGTAACTAAATAACACCCAGACACAGAGCAAACACTAATGTTCATCACATAAATACTTGCCCTGGGTGGGGATCAACCCACGCCTCTTTGACCCAGAAGTCAGGTTTACTAACCACTGAGCCACCGAGGCAGTCAATTAAATCTTGTGTTTCCCCCACCACCTTCGGTATAGGTAAGGTACGTACTGTAAGGGGATGCACCTGGTTCCCCTTATTTTGTTAGTGGTAGATCGTGGGCGTATTATAAACACTGATATATAACCGATTACCATTGTTTTACTTTAGATCACAATATTAATAGATAAGGTCGCGCGCCATTGTGCGTTCCTGTCTAATCTGTCGCGTCGCTAGTGTTGTGCCCTCTCTCGGCGCGCGTTATGGATGTACTCGTAGGTCCTGCTACCACTCGATTCGGACAGTCGAGTGTACGGCTAACAGTACCTACCTACGCACCCACACATACATATACCAACATATAGGTACGTATACTTGCTCATTTCAACTTCATTTTGATTACGATCTACCTACGCGTTTCAAAATAAATAAAATCTACATTTTACAACTTCGCGAGAATCAAATCAACCAACAGATTTTTACGATTGTTAAATAGCAAAATAGAAAGAGTTTATGAGCTTGATGAAGCGAACAGCTACTTTATTTAGTTTCCCAACTTTAATATGGCAATTTTTTATACAATTTACGAGGAGAAAAGCCATTAGCTAAATGCTAATAAGTTTTATGAATAACTTTTTACTAATATCAATAAACTCCTGATATATATATTTACTGACTAGTTTTTACGACGGCTTCACTTGTAGGTAGTTTAAATAGTGCCGTGCTTAACGTTATGAGGTAAGGTAGCTCTAAAGTAATATTCATGAAATTTTATGAGATAATTTTACACAAGCAATCAATAATACACAACAATACAATACAATATATCTTTATTTTCACACCAGTATAACAAAAAGCTTAGACTAGAAAATAAGAAACAATCTGGTAGAATAATGGGCGGCCTTATCGCCTGCAGCGATTTCTTCCAGGCAACCTAAATGAAATAATTTTAAAGTAAAATGTTGATGCGGTCGGTGCTACACAATAGCATAAACTACTTAGACAAAAATACATACATAACCTACAATACATGATAAAAAATAATAATCATAATGTAATAATTACATTTAAATAATATATACCTACAATAATATGCGTGATATAAACTTTTTTACCTGTTTACAGCACTGCTTTTGATCATTGTTTTTTTGGTGTAAATGGTTATTTGCATAGAGTAGATATACTTATCTGAAACAGGGTGATTGAGACCATTATTCATCCATCTATCAGTTATAGGAGGATCTCTAATAAGACCGGTTGGTAGCGGCTTGCATCCAGCGCGATACTGAAATCTTAATGAGGTCACACGGCGGAGGTCAGCGTAGATAGTCCCCGGACATCCTACGCTACACTTCCAGCTTCGTAGTCTCTACTCGAGAACTGTTCGATCCCATCGGTCATCAGTCCAGCGTCACCATTATGACGAACAACTTATACTATGGCGAGAAAAAATATAATTTAGTATAGGTACCTTTAAACCTTTTTTGTAATATGAAAGCAAATTCCTCCTAGCGTTTTGCTATCCGATAAAGAAACAATGCTTGACTAGTAATTTTGTCTATTTTTAAAAAAAAACGTTTAAAAGTAACCACAGATACAAGCCCATTTAGCACAGATTGATAATCAAAAATGACTAATTTTCTTTGCAAAAATGCATGGAAAATCTTTCCAAGCTCCTGTCAAAACTTTCAAATATGTAAGTATTGGAATTCGACATGATCTGTCTAAATCACAGAGCTATTACAACTAGAGAAATAGCGCTGTTGTCGCTTGAGGCAATTCTCGACCACAAAAATCTATGGAAAATCTTGCCCAGAGCTGTCAATAGATTGAATACGAAGCCGGCTGCCGTTGCATGTTGGCTTTGACAAATTGTTTATTGCATTATTACAATTTGTAGCTACATTGTATTTTCATTGCAGCTTTCCAGCCGATCCTCTGACAAAGAGTAAATGGATCGAGACAACATGGCGACATGACTGGATTTTTACAAAATCGAGTACAATTTGTTTGAAACATTTTTTTAAAAGGGATTTCTCTAGCACACCTATAAAGATGCTTGAAGCCACCTTCAATACCTCAAATAGAAACCGTAATTATTTTTTCGATGATAAGTTATACCCATAATACATTCTGTAATATGATTAATAGAAGATGTATTTCGAGTTTTGTTGAAATATGAAAGTTACTTTGGGGGTGAATTGCTTTTGAATTTAATTACATTTTATTTTGACGCGTTTTTGAAAATTCAATCCGATTTGCTGAAGGCTTCCGTACCATTATTCAGTAAATATTTACCTTTTCTGAAGTACCTAAAACAATTTTATAGTTGCAATAAAAAAAAATATGTCTTAGTATAATGGTTCCGTTTTTGTTTTAGGTATGGGATACATAATTAAAAAGATATCTATAATTATACTGACTTATAAGAGACGCTAAAATTGAATCATCCGAGAAATAGGGAGGCGCTAATATCGCCGCCGTAAATGGAGTTTTGGTAGCAACAAATCCTTTACGCCACATTATATTATTTTGTCTACACTATTGTACGTAATTCAGCTCATAATCAACGAAATAGCACTAATTTTCACTTATTACCACTGATAGAAACACAAGTTTTACAAATTAATGCAATACGGCGCGTTGACATGATTTTTCAGCGTTTATTCCAAAACTCTCTAAATAGTAATAAAACTGCACAATCATATCATCAGTTATACACTATATATAGTTACATTATCCATAAATTAAGCAATACGTATAAAATCACATTATCGATAAAATTAAACTACACAATTCACTTCGCCCATCACTAGCTTTGGCTTTGTATGTTGGTGCATTTGCCATTGTCATGTAACATTAATAAAATAAAGTGTATTTAATTACTTAAATACGGCATTTAAATTATGGCCAAATTAATGTTATGGTCTTAACGTATCTTGGTGATGTGACAGAAAGTATACTACGCTCTATTTTAAAGTAAAAAAAAAAAATCTCCGAAGCTAGTGAAAATTGCACAGTTATTGTGCAGATATTTTACAGTGGTAATACACACTTGGCGACAGCGGTTTTCATAGAAAATTTGTATGGATTTCCTTTCTAATCTAGTTCTGCTGTTCTGTGGCACCTAGCCACTGATTCGAGATAATTTTCATGTCTCTTTCTAACTCATGCCATATAATTTCATTGCATCTCTTTCTTTCTTTTCTCGATCGACCACATTATACCTCTGGTATCTCTGTGGTCTATAACCCGGAAAAATCCACCTAATCGAGATATTTTTCATGTCTCTTTCTAACTCATGCCATATTAAATCGTTGCATCTCTTTAAGATTTTCTAGATCGACCACAAATTATCTCTCCACATTTAGCAAATAAGGAACTCTAAAAAAATACATAAATTGAGAACAACGAACATCATCGTTTTTGAAATCATGTTGAATACAGAGCCTGGTGACAGACAGACGTACAGCGGAGTCTTAGTAATAAGGTCCCGTTTTCACCCTTTGGGTACGGAACCCTAAAAAGGAAAAGCCAAAATACGCGTGAGCTGAAAACAAACATACAAACTTCCAGCACTTTTCATATAGTTGCAAAACAAATAAATTATGTTGCTCTCTAATGGTGAGCAGTTAAATTAACATGTATAATGAAATACCCATATTTATCACCGATTAACCAATAAATTTCGTCGGTGAATTTAACATACACATTTCAATTGTCGTTTTGAGTATTTATTTAAGCCAGCCAGGGCTCAGAGTTTATTAATTACCTTCGAAATTGAAATTATAGACACTAACGTTGAAAGCATTTTTATATAAGATCTATTAACTACATACTAAGTACTATACAATGATAATATAATAATCGGATCATCCACAGACCTTTGATAATCTAGAGATAATCCAAATGCTGAGGTCTACTTATATTATACCCATATCATCCTCGCAGCATTATATATTATTCTTCTTTGGCATTACTATGCTGAATGGCAATGTGTCTACGATGACGGAGTCACATTAAAAGCGAATTGCTAAAAATTTTTAGAGCTTAGGCCCTGACGTTGTACCGTGCCTGAATATTTGATAGCTTTATTTGAAATCGAAAATCAGTAATTCACTCTGAATCAACGTTCTGTAATAAATGTAATCTTGGCTCATTTTTCGATACAATTTCAAGCCCTTATTAGGTACTTTTTAGGGTAAAATACCCAATGGGTAAAAACGGGACCCTATTGCTAAAACTTCGCTGTCCGTCCGTCTGTCCGCCTGTCTGTCACCGGGCTGTATCTCATGAACCGTGATAGCTAGGCAGCTGAAATTTTCACAGATGATGTATTAATGTTGCCGCTATAACAAAAAATACTAAAAATAGAATAAAATAAATATTTGAGGGGGGCTCCCATATAACAAACGTGATTTTTAGGAGTTTTTTACACGCTATTAATAACGGCAAGAGGAATGGGGCTTCCATACGGTACGGATCCCTTCGTGCGCGAGTCCGACTCGCACTTGGCCGATTATTTTTTCAAAACGATTTCAAGCCCTTATTACTTTTTGAATTTACTTAGAGTTAGAAGCATTTAAAGTATAAGAAAAGTTTCACATTTTACATCTAGTTTGCAAACTATCATAACAGCAAACAACTTCTAGCCATCAGTTCTACAAACATTTGAGTAGATCTTAATTACAAGACTATAAAAGCCATTTTATTGAGATCTCTTATCATTTCATCTTACAAACAGCCAGACGGATCTGGATAAACTGGTTATTTGTTGTCGCATGATATTTTATGTTCTGTAATTAACTATTGAACAAGGAGATAAAGACAAGAACGTTACGGGCGCAATCTTGAACACTTTAGCATTTTATGACTTTTATGGTGGAGACTGAAAGTGGCAGGATTGAAACGGAATTTAACCGGAATTTGTTTGAGAAATACGGACTGCGTCTTTTGCAGACATAAAGAGACACAAATGACTGTGGCCACCCATCTGAAGATTTACCTACCATTCTGATCATTAATCACAGCGTACCTTGATGGGATTATAATGATGATAGAAATAAGAATAACTCGCACTTGATAGTTCGTCTTTGCCACAGAACAGCAGAGCTGTCGTTGCCATCGACATAATTTTTTTCGTGGTCGTTGCGTTGTCTTTGTCATGTTTATTTTATTGCTATTTGTCTTGTTTGCTTCATTTTGATTCACAGCTACGTTATCAGCAGCAGGCTGCAAAACGGGTGTAAGTAAAGCACAGATTTACATGGCAAAACAAGAAAAGCATTTGCCCATTTTGTAGTTGATCAAGGTTCGATCACGATGATGATGATATTATCTGGACAGATCTTTTATTATATATTTATTACACAATCCACAAAAAAGCGCTAACAGTAATTATGCGAATGAAACCTTGGGCACAATCATATTGCTTTTTAGTGAAGGAAAACATCGTGTTGCAACCTCCATAAGTACTTCAACACATAGTATAAAACAAAGTCGCTTCCGCTGTCCCCATGTCCCCATGTATGCTTATATCTTTAAAACTACACAACGGATTTTGATGCGGTTTTTTTAAATAGATAGAGTGATTCAAGAGGAAGGTTTATATATATAATATACCTGTGCGAAGCCGGGGCGGGTTGCTAGTAAGTTCATAAAAGAAATTTGATGGCATAGCGGTTCGACCAACTCTCACTAGATTCACGTGGTGTATGTGGTCGTCTGAAATTTAGCGCCAAATATTTAAATTATAAACTAACTAGCTTTTACCCGCGGCTTCGCCCGCGTTGTATTTTGATTTTGGCTTATGTTTATGTCGGCTTCGAAACCTAACCTAACTGACAAATATCAAAATACCTTAGAGGAATGCTTTTGTTGGTTAAGTTACGGTTGGAGTGTATATACAACCCCCCCGTGTATTCCCGCCTTGTCGTGGGGGAGGTCTGAGGCAGCTGAAAAGGCGGCGCTCGAAGTCTCCCTCTTCTTTGGGTCTTTTCCCCCAAGGAAGCTTAGAGGCTGGCACTCGAGTTTCAGCCGCTTTTAACTAAAGCAGCTGAGAGGATGGCCGGTAGGTTGCATGCCTTATGAGGAGTGTCGCAACTTAGGCGGGCTGCAGTGCCGCTCTTGCGACGCTGTATCCGAGGATTTTTTTTTATTATATCGCGAAATATCCCTGACATGATCAGGGGTCTTAATTACAAATGAATAAAAACTAAGTATACCTATATTTCAATGTTTTTGGCTGTTTGCAGTTATAATAAACATTACAATGGTACAGCAAAGTTTATACCTACTTGTTCCTAATTAAGTATTGCTTTTTTACAAATATTTGTGCAAAAATTCGATAAAATTGTTTCTAAGGTTTTTTCGTGTTAGATTAATTCCAATTTTTTGTTCTAAATCAAATCTCTACTTTCCATAAACTGGGCATTCCAAGATTATGTGCAGTGGAGTCTCCTCTTTTGTGGGTTCACAGATGCACGATGGGCTTTCCCTCAACTTAAATCGATGTAAGTATTGGGAAAACTCACCATGCCCCGTCAGCACTTGAGTTATGATTCCCACTGGTGCTATTTCTCTTACGATCTTGTATGCCGCCCTTGCATCCGGAAAATATGTTTTGGTTACCGCCGCTGTGTGTCCATCCTGATACCGCCGGTTCCACTCGTCAAGAGAGTCCTTTCGGATTTCTCGCTTGACGAATGAAACGGGGCAGTTATCCTAAATAGGTCTGCACTTCGAGTGCAGTGCTGCTTCCTTTGCTAGCTGGTCCGCTCTCTCATTTCCCTCCATCCCCGCGTGCGCTTTAATCCAATAAAGTTTCACTATTTTATTTTGTGCGTGTAGTAACTTTATGTTAGCTTTGAATTTACTGCTAAGGGATGGAGGGAAGATACGCCAACTACCGTTTCCAGTGCAGACCTGGAGTCACAAAAGATTTTTGCTTTTTCGGTAGCCTCAATAAGTGCCAATAACTCGACCTGTTACACAGAGCACCAATCGGCCAATTTCAGCTTGCGGGTACTGATCTCAGCAGCATCATCCCAAATGGATAATGCCGCCCCAACTTTCCCTTTAAATTTACTGCCGTCTGTAAATATGTTAATTTCTCGGTTAAGATTTTGCTCTAGTGCTGCTCCGTCTGCCAGGCATATGAACTCTAGCTCCTCCTGCTGCGCTGGGTGTGGCTTCTTTTCTGTCTCTCTATCTCCAGTTACTTGCTGGGAATAACCTTTCTTAGTTTCATAAAGCAAGGTTGCTTCTTGGACTCTGATATGACAGCCGAGGATAAGGGGCCGCGGTGGGATATATGGAACTGGTGGTGTGGGTGCCGCCACCTACCCTACCTTCCGCTAGGCCGTCAACGTGTTGGCAGACGCAGTGGGGCTGCAGGGGAAGAGAGGTGTCGGTATCGCGATTGCCGTTCTCACTGCCCTCTGCAGTTGAAGAGGCAGGCGCTGGGCTACTATGACTGACCCACTGCACTGGGACCAGGGCGTTGGAATGCTGTCTGACGTTCAGTACTGGTTAGTCTCGAGTGGTGGATGACGATGTGTCTTGTGCTCCGAAACACTCCGTCACTATGGCGAGAGCGCAAGCTCCGTTATGGAGCCCGAGTCTGGGCTAGTGCTATTGAGTGCCGCGAAGGAGTGCGAAATATGTGGGAACGTCCTAAACTTGCCATGACAGGTTATTTCTGGCGCTTAGACGGCTGCTACCGCAGCCCACTCACTTAGTTTTTATCCTATCCTACGGGAACTGTTAAAGTTTTTGCTATAAAAAGTGGCCTATGTCACTTTTCGTCTTTCAAACTATATTCATGCAATATGCCAAGGCAAGTTGCTCCGTTGCTGAGAAAAATTTATCGTTAAGTCCTACGGGAACCACAATTTTTTCGGGATGGAAAGTATCCCATGTCACTTTCCGTCTTCCAAACTATGCCCACCCCAAATATCAAGTCGATCCGTTGCTCCATTGCTGAGAAACAGTTATCGTCCTATCCCATGGGAATCACGAATTTTCTCGAGATATAAAAAGTATCCTATTATCACTTTCTGTCTATTAAACCATAGGTATCCATACCAAAAATCAGGTCAATCTTTTGCTCCGTTGCTGCGTCAAAGAGGAACAAACCAACAAACTTTTCGGATTGATAATATTAAAGTACTAGCTTTTACCCGCGGCTTCGCCCGCGTTGTATTTTGATTTTGGCTTATGTTTATGTCGGCTTCGAAACCTAACCTAACTGACAAATATCAAAATACCTTAGAGGAATGCTTTTGTTGGTTAAGTTACGGTTGGAGTGTATATACAACCCCCCCGTGTATTCCCGCCTTGTCGTGGGGGAGGTCTGAGGCAGCTGAAAAGGCGGCGCTCGAAGTCTCCCTCTTCTTTGGGTCTTTTCCCCCAAGGAAGCTTAGAGGCTGGCACTCGAGTTTCAGCCGCTTTTAACTAAAGCAGCTGAGAGGATGGCCGGTAGGTTGCATGCCTTATGAGGAGTGTCGCAACTTAGGCGGGCTGCAGTGCCGCTCTTGCGACGCTGTATCCGAGGATTTTTTTTTATTATATCGCGAAATATCCCTGACATGATCAGGGGTCTTAATTACAAATGAATAAAAACTAAGTATACCTATATTTCAATGTTTTTGGCTGTTTGCAGTTATAATAAACATTACAATGGTACAGCAAAGTTTATACCTACTTGTTCCTAATTAAGTATTGCTTTTTTACAAATATTTGTGCAAAAATTCGATAAAATTGTTTCTAAGGTTTTTTCGTGTTAGATTAATTCCAATTTTTTGTTCTAAATCAAATCTCTACTTTCCATAAACTGGGCATTCCAAGATTATGTGCAGTGGAGTCTCCTCTTTTGTGGGTTCACAGATGCACGATGGGCTTTCCCTCAACTTAAATCGATGTAAGTATTGGGAAAACTCACCATGCCCCGTCAGCACTTGAGTTATGATTCCCACTGGTGCTATTTCTCTTACGATCTTGTATGCCGCCCTTGCATCCGGAAAATATGTTTTGGTTACCGCCGCTGTGTGTCCATCCTGATACCGCCGGTTCCACTCGTCAAGAGAGTCCTTTCGGATTTCTCGCTTGACGAATGAAACGGGGCAGTTATCCTAAATAGGTCTGCACTTCGAGTGCAGTGCTGCTTCCTTTGCTAGCTGGTCCGCTCTCTCATTTCCCTCCATCCCCGCGTGCGCTTTAATCCAATAAAGTTTCACTATTTTATTTTGTGCGTGTAGTAACTTTATGTTAGCTTTGAATTTACTGCTAAGGGATGGAGGGAAGATACACCAACTACCGTTTCCAGTGCAGACCTGGAGTCACAAAAGATTTTTGCTTTTTCGGTAGCCTCAATAAGTGCCAATAACTCGACCTGTTACACAGAGCACCAATCGGCCAATTTCAGCTTGCGGGTACTGATCTCAGCAGCATCATCCCAAATGGATAATGCCGCCCCAACTTTCCCTTTAAATTTACTGCCGTCTGTAAATATGTTAATTTCTCGGTTAAGATTTTGCTCTAGTGCTGCTCCGTCTGCCAGGCATATGAACTCTAGCTCCTCCTGCTGCGCTGGGTGTGGCTTCTTTTCTGTCTCTCTATCTCCAGTTACTTGCTGGGAATAACCTTTCTTAGTTTCATAAAGCAAGGTTGCTTCTTGGACTCTGATATGACAGCCGAGGATAAGGGGCCGCGGTGGGATATATGGAACTGGTGGTGTGGGTGCCGCCACCTACCCTACCTTCCGCTAGGCCGTCAACGTGTTGGCAGACGCAGTGAGGCTGCAGGGGAAGAGAGGTGTCGGTATCGCGATTGCCGTTCTCACTGCCCTCTGCAGTTGAAGAGGCAGGCGCTGGGCTACTATGACTGACCCACTGCACTGGGACCAGGGCGTTGGAATGCTGTCTGACGTTCAGTACTGGTTAGTCTCGAGTGGTGGATGACGATGTGTCTTGTGCTCCGAAACACTCCGTCACTATGGCGAGAGCGCAAGCTCCGTTATGGAGCCCGAGTCTGGGCTAGTGCTATTGAGTGCCGCGAAGGAGTGCGAAATATGTGGGAACGTCCTAAACTTGCCATGACAGGTTATTTCTGGCGCTTAGACGGCTGCTACCGCAGCCCACTCACTTAGTTTTTATCCTATCCTACGGGAACTGTTAAAGTTTTTGCTATAAAAAGTGGCCTATGTCACTTTTCGTCTTTCAAACTATATTCATGCAATATGCCAAGGCAAGTTGCTCCGTTGCTGAGAAAAATTTATCGTTAAGTCCTACGGGAACCACAATTTTTTCGGGATGGAAAGTATCCCATGTCACTTTCCGTCTTCCAAACTATGCCCACCCCAAATATCAAGTCGATCCGTTGCTCCATTGCTGAGAAACAGTTATCGTCCTATCCCATAGGAATCACGAATTTTCTCGAGATATAAAAAGTATCCTATTATCACTTTCTGTCTATTAAACCATAGGTATCCATACCAAAAATCAGGTCAATCTTTTGCTCCGTTGCTGCGTCAAAGAGGAACAAACCAACAAACTTTTCGGATTGATAATATTAAAGTATGATGATTCTGTACCATAAAGGTAGAATAAAAAAACATTTTGAACCTCTAATGATAGAATATTTAAAAATATTTTTAATGTCAGACAAAATGACGGCCTGGTATTAAACGTCATAGTAACATGTAGCATGCAGAGGGAAAATAACATTTTATCCAATTTTAATGTCAGTTGTCATTTTCAATCCATACTTTATTTCCTCTTCAAGGGGATATAATGGTAGAAAAACAATTTGTCGCCTTGCCACGCTACTTGTGATTTATAAAAGTCTGCAGACAATGTCACCTGTCATCTAATTACGTTTGGCTGTGACGTTTCGTTAGTCCATATTAGCGTCATAGAGGAATTAATCACTTAGCGTCTTTGTGATAGTGGCGACAGTTTCGCTTTCGAGGGTTTTTGTCCTGTCCTACAGGAACTATGAAATTTTTCGGGATAAAAAGTATCCTAAAGCTCCTTCCGCCTTTTATACTATATCCATGCCAAAAATCAAGTCAATCCGTTGCTCCGTTGGCGCGTGATAGAGTAACAAACCAACAAACCAACAAACTTTTCGGATTTATAATATTAGTAAGGATGATGATTCTGTACCATAAAGGTAGAATAAAAAAACATTTTGAACCTCTAATGATAGAATATTTAAAAATATTTTTAATGTCAGACAAAATGACGGCCTGGTATTAAACGTCATAGTAACATGTAGCATGCAGAGGGAAAATAACATTTTATCCAATTTTAATGTCAGTTGTCATTTTCAATCCATACTTTATTTCCTCTTCAAGGGGATATAATGGTAGAAAAACAATTTGTCGCCTTGCCACGCTACTTGTGATTTATAAAAGTCTGCAGACAATGTCACCTGTCATCTAATTACGTTTGGCTGTGACGTTTCGTTAGTCCATATTAGCGTCATAGAGGAATTAATCACTTAGCGTCTTTGTGATAGTGGCGACAGTTTCGCTTTCGAGGGTTTTTGTCCTGTCCTACAGGAACTATGAAATTTTTCGGGATAAAAAGTATCCTAAAGCTCCTTCCGCCTTTTATACTATATCCATGCCAAAAATCAAGTCAATCCGTTGCTCCGTTGGCGCGTGATAGAGTAACAAACCAACAAACCAACAAACTTTTCGGATTTATAATATTAGTAAGGATTCAAAGATTTGTCGTGGCGCTAGTGACAAGTTACTTTGCTATGTCGTTTCTGTCGACGTGCATTCATATAACAATTTAAAGTACTAACTCAATCCTTACTAATATTATAAATCCGAAAAGTTTGTTGGTTTGTTGGTTTGTTACTCTATCACGCGCCAACGGAGCAACGGATTGACTTGATTTTTGGCATGGATATAGTATAAAAGGCGGAAGGAGCTTTAGGATACTTTTTATCCCGAAAAATTTCATAGTTCCTGTAGGACAGGACAATAACCCTCGAAAGCGAAACTGTCGCCACTATCACAAAGACGCTAAGTGATTAATTCCTCTATGACGCTAATATGGACTAACGAAACGTCACAGCCAAACGTAATTAGATGACAGGTGACATTGTCTGCAGACTTTTATAAATCACAAGTAGCGTGGCAAGGCGACAAATTGTTTTTCTACCATTATATCCCCTTGAAGAGGAAATAAAGTATGGATTGAAAATGACAACTGACATTAAAATTGGATAAAATGTTATTTTCCCTCTGCATGCTACATGTTACTATGACGTTTAATACCAGGCCGTCATTTTGTCTGACATTAAAAATATTTTTAAATATTCTATCATTAGAGGTTCAAAATGTTTTTTTATTCTACCTTTATGGTACAGAATCATCATACTTTAATATTATCAATCCGAAAAGTTTGTTGGTTTGTTCCTCTTTGACGCAGCAACGGAGCAAAAGATTGACCTGATTTTTGGTATGGATACCTATGGTTTAATAGACAGAAAGTGATAATAGGATACTTTTTATATCTCGAGAAAATTCGTGATTCCTATGGGATAGGACGATAACTGTTTCTCAGCAATGGAGCAACGGATCGACTTGATATTTGGGGTGGGCATAGTTTGGAAGACGGAAAGTGACATGGGATACTTTCCATCCCGAAAAAATTGTGGTTCCCGTAGGACTTAACGATAAATTTTTCTCAGCAACGGAGCAACTTGCCTTGGCATATTGCATGAATATAGTTTGAAAGACGAAAAGTGACATAGGCCACTTTTTATAGCAAAAACTTTAACAGTTCCCGTAGGATAGGATAAAAACTAAGTGAGTGGGCTGCGGTAGCAGCCGTCTAAGCGCCAGAAATAACCTGTCATGGCAAGTTTAGGACGTTCCCACATATTTCGCACTCCTTCGCGGCACTCAATAGCACTAGCCCAGACTCGGGCTCCATAACGGAGCTTGCGCTCTCGCCATAGTGACGGAGTGTTTCGGAGCACAAGACACATCGTCATCCACCACTCGAGACTAACCAGTACTGAACGTCAGACAGCATTCCAACGCCCTGGTCCCAGTGCAGTGGGTCAGTCATAGTAGCCCAGCGCCTGCCTCTTCAACTGCAGAGGGCAGTGAGAACGGCAATCGCGATACCGACACCTCTCTTCCCCTGCAGCCTCACTGCGTCTGCCAACACGTTGACGGCCTAGCGGAAGGTAGGGTAGGTGGCGGCACCCACACCACCAGTTCCATATATCCCACCGCGGCCCCTTATCCTCGGCTGTCATATCAGAGTCCAAGAAGCAACCTTGCTTTATGAAACTAAGAAAGGTTATTCCCAGCAAGTAACTGGAGATAGAGAGACAGAAAAGAAGCCACACCCAGCGCAGCAGGAGGAGCTAGAGTTCATATGCCTGGCAGACGGAGCAGCACTAGAGCAAAATCTTAACCGAGAAATTAACATATTTACAGACGGCAGTAAATTTAAAGGGAAAGTTGGGGCGGCATTATCCATTTGGGATGATGCTGCTGAGATCAGTACCCGCAAGCTGAAATTGGCCGATTGGTGCTCTGTGTAACAGGTCGAGTTATTGGCACTTATTGAGGCTACCGAAAAAGCAAAAATCTTTTGTGACTCCAGGTCTGCACTGGAAACGGTAGTTGGCGTATCTTCCCTCCATCCCTTAGCAGTAAATTCAAAGCTAACATAAAGTTACTACACGCACAAAATAAAATAGTGAAACTTTATTGGATTAAAGCGCACGCGGGGATGGAGGGAAATGAGAGAGCGGACCAGCTAGCAAAGGAAGCAGCACTGCACTCGAAGTGCAGACCTATTTAGGATAACTGCCCCGTTTCATTCGTCAAGCGAGAAATCCGAAAGGACTCTCTTGACGAGTGGAACCGGCGGTATCAGGATGGACACACAGCGGCGGTAACCAAAACATATTTTCCGGATGCAAGGGCGGCATACAAGATCGTAAGAGAAATAGCACCAGTGGGAATCATAACTCAAGTGCTGACGGGGCATGGTGAGTTTTCCCAATACTTACATCGATTTAAGTTGAGGGAAAGCCCATCGTGCATCTGTGAACCCACAAAAGAGGAGACTCCACTGCACATAATCTTGGAATGCCCAGTTTATGGAAAGTAGAGATTTGATTTAGAACAAAAAATTGGAATTAATCTAACACGAAAAAACCTTAGAAACAATTTTATCGAATTTTTGCACAAATATTTGTAAAAAAGCAATACTTAATTAGGAACAAGTAGGTATAAACTTTGCTGTACCATTGTAATGTTTATTATAACTGCAAACAGCCAAAAACATTGAAATATAGGTATACTTAGTTTTTATTCATTTGTAATTAAGACCCCTGATCATGTCAGGGATATTTCGCGATATAATAAAAAAAAATCCTCGGATACAGCGTCGCAAGAGCGGCACTGCAGCCCGCCTAAGTTGCGACACTCCTCATAAGGCATGCAACCTACCGGCCATCCTCTCAGCTGCTTTAGTTAAAAGCGGCTGAAACTCGAGTGCCAGCCTCTAAGCTTCCTTGGGGGAAAAGACCCAAAGAAGAGGGAGACTTCGAGCGCCGCCTTTTCAGCTGCCTCAGACCTCCCCCACGACAAGGCGGGAATACACGGGGGGGTTGTATATACACTCCAACCGTAACTTAACCAACAAAAGCATTCCTCTAAGGTATTTTGATATTTGTCAGTTAGGTTAGGTTTCGAAGCCGACATAAACATAAGCCAAAATCAAAATACAACGCGGGCGAAGCCGCGGGTAAAAGCTAGTACATAATAAATTAAAACTTGACAACTGTGCAGTTGTAAATAACTTATATTTCAATAAAATGTTAATAGCTAATTTATTTTAGTTAAAACTTATGTGTGAAAATAATAATTACATGAGCTGATGACAACACAAGGGCTTCATTATCGCCAAAATATTGCGTAAGTAGAAACGTGAGCTGATTGTGAAGAAAATTAAAAAAAAAAGAGAAATGTCAGATTATTGTCATCTTTGAACTTGAAAAATAATCTCTAATTTTGGTTGTAATCGTTCCATTTTTAGTATTTAATCAATAAATTGTGAATTAATGGTTTCTATTTGTATTATTTAGGTTCCTGTCTCTCAAATGTACCTCTACATGGCCATGTCTTTCGTGAGTGGACCTATATTGACTAGACTGTGTGGACTATAAGACCGGTATAGGCCGAATCATACAACTTGGCGGCTGTGACTTTAGCCACAAGCTGCGGATAACCCAGTCCCGACTGAAGCTCACTTCACAACTGCGCGAGGATAGGGTAGTCCGCAGTTTGTAGCTAACATGACAGCCACCACGTTGACATTCGACCTATATTACAGCACTGTATTTTGTCAAGGAAGATTCTCGCCTAGAGACAGCTTCACCCGGCAGGGTGGTCGTAACCTGCCCCAGAGACTCGTCGAAACAGTTGTAAAACAAACGTAAATTAAAGTTTTAAATAGCGATAAAATAAATTAATGCCCCCCGTTACAATTGACGTATTTACTGCCGCCGTAAAACGTTTGAGTGCTCACGCTCTAGTCACACATACGGGGTTTTTATTGTGGATCATTGAATTTGGTCGGCACACACGGGGTGATATTTTTAGGACCGACTTCTTAAGAGGGAGACATTTTGAACTTAATGTCTTGGTTAAGTATTAATGTTAGCCTCTGTACTGTGTGTGGCTTTAGCGTATATTTACGTAAAATTTCTTTACAACTGTAAGTGATCCAAGCGATTCAAATTAAGTTTATAGCACAAAAAAGCTGATTGTAAGACATCTGAACAAAGTCTAAAGCCTACTATCTAAATCAAATAAAAACTAGTTAGGCAGTATGATTTGTTATTAAAAATATAATAAAAAGATTTAATAATCCAAAAAAAATGTTTTTAAACAGTTACCGTAAACGGTTCTCTGATTCTTCCCCCTTCTTCAAGTCGAAACAAGGTTGTAATGGAATCATCATCTTCAGAGAGACATACGTCCACTGCTAAACAGGCATTGTCAACTGATATCTAAATAAATTGGTTGTTGAAATGAAGCCAGTTACATCTAGCACGAACCTGCGACCTTAATCTGAACGCCCTACTGTGCTTACCAGTACAAATCACCATGATTCATGCGATAAAACGTAATACGTAATTACCCACTTCCAAAAAGGAGAAGGCAGTATGTGGTCAAACGCAAACCTATTCAGAATAAAAAAAAAAAGGTACTACGATCGTTTGTATATATTTTGTTATGTATGTTCATCGATATTTATGCCAATTCTGAACCGATTTTAAAGAAACATTTTTTATTTCGACAAGGTATACTCCCGAGGTGGACTCATTTAAATATGATCGAAATCATACTAAGCCTTGTTGATAAATCATGGATGTACGTAGTTGTCACATAAATTCGAGACGAAGTCGATGGTACCATTTTTTGGGAAAAATAATTACTTTTGTAATTTAAAGAAAAACCTCTCCAGTGTGAATCGTATCTCTGTAACCAAACCCCGAATCAAGACGGGTAGTTCATAAAACTGCAGTTAAGCCGCCGACGCTTGCGACGCACTGAACGCGTTTATCCAGCGGCCATCGTTACGACCTAAATAATGTTTATTTGTCGAAAGAAATCGGTTTGGATTACATACGTCGAACTGGAATCGTAACAAGATTTCAATAGAATCGTGGATACTTAGGGATTCGGCCGTGGATTCAGCTGTGGATTTTGTATTATGACATATTAGCTTGAACGTTTATTTCAAAAAACGTAATAAAATAAACGCGTTAAAAAAAGAACTAAATTCACAAACCTATTATATCAACCTCCTACCAGAAAAGACATATTATTATACAAGAGAAATGTTTATAATATGTGTATATCAATATATACCTAATCATGTGCCTAACTAAATAAAATTGTTGGACGGGATTAAATTTAAGAGAACTTTAACAGACTAGCTATAAAAACTGTTTTTATAGTGTTAAGGAATATCATGATTTAACTAAATAATAAGTTTTACCAAATAGGTATTTATGAACTTATATTTGCACGTCTGCTTGCAGACTGAATGCAATGTAGATACGAGTATAAGACCAACCATCTATATGACTTGTATTATACATGTATTCCTTAGCAAATAAACGATCTGATTGATTGATTGAACGAATAATTTTATTTTAATTCACTGCGAGTACATATATAC
The DNA here is from genome assembly GCA_964007245.1 of Hypomecis atomaria. Lineage (NCBI taxonomy): Eukaryota > Metazoa > Arthropoda > Insecta > Lepidoptera > Geometridae > Hypomecis > Hypomecis atomaria. The sequence continues at coordinate 19,979,006 of OZ023288.1, forward strand.
AGTACATTCTTATACCCATTTCATACGATAAAAGGAAGATAAATTCAAATAAAATAAATTTTCCACTGTCACAAGTTCATAAATTTAGCGACTAAGCAAAAATACTCTAAGATTCTAATTTTAAAATAGTTCCGTTGTTAAAAAAACTTTAAACAGCTAATTAAGATGCGCTCGCGCGTCGTCTTCGCATTTATTCCTTTATTTACCGCGGGTCGGTGAGGGCTACATTTAAATAGTTCATTAGACCACGAATTACATATAATATGTGACTCTTTGTATGCAGCGCTCGTTTGGATATTTTATAGCGATGGCTGCTGATGAAAACCCGGCAAAATACATACGTGCATGTATTTTTAGAATTAAGTATGTCGTAAATTAAATTTCAATAATATGTTAAGCCGTTTTGAGCCGTGGTGGTCTAGTGGTAATGACACCCGCCTCACAATTGTGGGGTCGTGGGTTCAAATGCCAGTCCCGCACCAATGAATTCCTTGGAATTTATGTAGGAATCTAACGCCACTGGCTTTTCGGTGAAGGAAAACATCGTGAAGCAACCTGCATACGTCCGCAGAAGAAATTCGATGGCGTGTGTGAATCCACCAACCCGCACTGGGCCAGCGCGGTGCATATGGCCCAATCACCCTTCGTGGGTAGGCCTACGTCCTGCAGTGGACTAATAAAAAGGCTGTAACAGTATTTTAAGTAATATGGCTTTAGTGATCTTTATTGTGATCCCATGAACTCTAGAATTATCTTAAGCTTTGGTTACTGTTTATATTTTTGTTACGTCAAATTTTCAGATCCTTAAATTGAACTTGGTGATAAATATTTTATGTTCCAGATGTTTTTGAAAACTTAAGAAATAAAAAGTAATCTATGAAGTGTCTTGGGATCTTACAAGGCAGGTAGAGTGGAGCATGCTCTGTGGCACTGCAAAGCCACAGAAGACACTAGAATAGCTAACGGATTGCATGATGCTTCTGCATTATCATCAGTTTTGTCATCAACATCACCATCATCTCATTTACCATCTAAGCTACTGGAGCAGGTATACCAGCAGCCCAGAACCACGCTGGAGCTGCATGACTTATCGCCCCCACGTAGAATTAGAAGGTAGATTAATTGCTTTTATTATCTTTCGTCTACCTAGTTCATAAAGACTTTTAATTGTTTGTTTTCCACTTGTTATAGCAAATAGAAATGGCTATGAAGAGAGCTACGCTCGGAGTCTCTCTACGAGATCGAATAAGGAATACCCAAGAAGATTCGTTGACGAAGTTAAATATGTCTTCATGATTTAACTTCTGAGCAGAATAGGTTTAAAATATGTAGGTAGTATTATGTAGTTTGTCATCCTTCCTTGCAGTGTGTCTCAGAGCAAAGCTGCAAATCACTGCGTGACGTGGTTGTATACGGCCGTTTCGGACAGAGAACGGTATATCATTGGACTAATGCTTCGTACAAGGTTTCGTTTCCATTTGATGACAACGAATGTTATTGCGAAATAGGAAAATGCGAGAGAGTTTTAACTACCTACTGTTGTTTATGTAAGTACCTATTTTAATTCCGTCAGAAGTTATTGATTTGCATTTGTATGAGTGATGGTTTAAAATTTTAAAACATTATTCGAACGCAAGTAATTTCATAAGGAAGTAGTAGTGGGGGAACGGTTGTCTTAAAATCATGAAATTATTGTTTAAAATCACTGTTCCGTAGCGGATTAATGCACTAAGTATCTACTAGCTTTCGAGTAAAAAAAAACCTCGCGTCTTGAAGATACTTATAGGTAAGTACACAGCACAGGTACACACAGAAAAGAAATTGTGAATTCGAAAAAGTGCAACTGGGCCACCGTAATAGACAAAGCGTAACTCTCCTTTATAATAGGAGTAAAGTTGTCCTGTGATCATCAGTTGGCCTTAAAAAGCCGTTACGAACCAGAAATAAAGCAGAGCAAAGAGTTGCCAATAAAAATGGGTAAATCTTCAGAACAGGTGTGGATGTACGATCCGTGTCATCTCATCAGAATGCCTCCAGCACCGTCACTGTCGCCCCTAGATTTACTAGTGCTCATAAAATTCTAGACAATGCGCGTTCACCCAGCTTGTGAGCGGAATAAATCTGACAATATTTATGAGACTTGCAAGCTTCCTAGCACATGGAAAAGGTGGATTTCCTGACGACACTTGTCACAGAAAAAAATTAAAGATTTTCCTACAAACGCGTACCATTTATCACGCTACATCTTAGAATCTGTCGTCAAAGTGTAGGATATGTCAAAATATTCATACTTTTGACTGAAATATTGCTGCAATCTTCCTACTTGGCATCAATAAATAACGCTGATGCTGAAATAGGAACCACGCATATCATCTCGTTGTGAAATGTTTTTTTTTAAATTATGTAATGTTAATTTAAAATTGTTTCTCATTAAGAAGCATGGTTATATTTTTACTAGGCATTATTTAACAATATGTATTACAAAATATGTAGTAGATGAACAGTAACATTAAAATGCTTCTCTTCTTACTTAATTTAGAGCAAAGACAAAATTCAAAAAATGGAAAACCCTTTTTTGAAACTGTCAATGAGCTTTTCTTATCCACCCGGCTCAATGTTTACAGTTCACTTTCTAAATACCTATCTTTTTTTTTGTGTTGTACTTAGGAATCTAATTTTATTACCACAGCTAAACCTTGATCTGTCTCGTCACTAAAAACAACTATTTAATTCATTGTGACTAAGAAAATAAACCGATGTACGTACACAAAATAAATAGGTTTTCGCGAGCTGAGTGCATCACTCAAGGCGACTAGTGATGGGCGCGTTAAAAATAATGTCGATAAATCCTGGCGGAGATCAAAGAACGAACAAATCGGCGGGGCGCGGCGGACGGCGAGCTGCTAAACAAGGGAGATAAGGCATTTCTTATAAGCTTGAGTTTCCCTACTTAAACCACAATAGCACCTACCCACAAGCTGGACAGGATATTTGCATTGCAGCACAGTGACGGTTGCAAACTATTTGTGACCCCTGACGCAAAAACGAAGTGTGTGTGTTTGTGTCTGTAGTATCGTAGTTCCCGAATAGATGACCCGATTTTGATTTTATTTATTTTGTTTGAAAGGTAGGTAAATCAGTCGGAATTGGTCTTAGATATGTTTCATAAAAATCGGTTCAGCCGTTTTAAAGTTATCAGGTATTTTGTTAGTTGCAGTGGGAAACTAATTGCGTTGAGGTCAACTAGTTCAACTAGTCAATCCGCTTCTACTCTTATTAACCGACTTCCAAAAAGGAGGAGGTTAAAAATTATTTTTAAGTTCGAAAGGGTATACCCTCGAGGTGGTTCCATTTAAATTTTACAGAAACCGGCTGAGCCGTTTTTGAAAAATTAAAAATAATTCGAGCTAAATATTCGAATTTTGTTCACCATGGAAGGCGGTTTTGCCATTTTTTGCGAAAAATAATTAGTATTGACTAGGGCATGCAAACCGGTTAACCGAAAACCGAAAAAACCGAATAACCGACCGCATTAGAAACTCGATTTTTTCTAGTTATAAAACCGGTTTTTTCGGGTTTATCGGTGTTTTCTACAATTTTTTTAAATTCGCATATTAACTTTCCCCTTCGTAATAAAATACATTATTGTCATCTAGTTGCTCTAACCTACAGAGAAATAATAAGCCAAGCGAACTAAGATACTTTTTTTCCATTTAAAAAATTACGTCTAATGTACCTATACGTGCTAAGGATGAAATTCAAGTGCGAAAGTTCTCACTCTCTCTCTGTCTTTACATAGCGAGTATCGTGATATAGGCAGAGCGCTGCGCTGTAGCGTTATAAGCGGAATGGGACGCGTTTTGTCTCATCTTCACCGAAACGCTATCGACCACCGCCATTTTGTTTTGTTACATTAGTCCGGCAGTCTCTGCTAAGCTACGTAGTAAAACTACGCGTGGTATATATTGCACGTTTGTCTAATATTTGTAAATTATACATAAAAGTAAGCTCGATTGTTGAAATTAAAAAACAAAAGAAATGTAAATAATGACTATTATTTCATCAAAATCATAGAACATCACATATCAGTAAGACTAGACATGGAACAACCACCCGAACAAGGTGGTTTTCGTCGCGGGCTATATAAACTACAGACCATCTCCACGCAATCAACCAGATTATAGACCATACGTGTCGAATTGAGTACCTCCTCCGTTTCGTCGGTCAAAAAGCATTTGATAGCATCACTCACGTTAATCTTCTCCGCCTCACCTATTCTCAAAGTACTGCTGCAATAAAATTACAATCTTCTGGTCCAGCATTTGCAATAGAGAAATGTGATAAACAGGGAGACCCACTGTCCCCAAAAATATTCACGGGCGTCCTCGAAGAAGTTTTCAGAAAGCTGGCGGCAAGCTGGGAAGGATGGGGTGTTAATGTCGGTGAAAAATGGTTAACTAACCTTCATTTTGCAGACAATATCGTCAGCTAGTATCTCTTCCTCAGTCAGAGAGCTATAATCAATGCTACAAAACCTAACCACTGCAAGCCTTGAGGTTGGATTGCGGATACGGAACATGTTAATTAAAGACCAAAGTAACTGTCGATGGCGAAGACATATACGTTCACGATTACATCTATCTTAGCCAAATAGTCACCTTCCAGGCGAGATAAGACCAAGAAGAACAGAGAACGCCTGGAAGAGCTGTTGGGCCATGAAAGAACATATGAAGAAACGCCTTCCGATCACATTTTGACTTATGGTGTACAAACATGGTCATTAACTAAGGTCCAAAAGTCCAAGCTCAAGGTTTGCCAAAGAGCGATGGAGCGCAGTATTCTCGGTGACCGGCTAATAGACCGAGTAGGTACTGCAGTAAACACCAAACTGCGTTCCAGAACTCAAATCAAAGATGTAGCTTTCACAGCCGCTAAACTGAAGTGGCAGTGGGCCGGGTAAATCAGTCGAATGCCAGAAGACTTCTGGAAGACCTCTGGGCTAAAATCACCACCAAATGGAGTCCCAACTCCATGCGGCCTCGTGGCAGACCCTCTATTAGATAGTGCGATGAACTGAATACATTTAATCCAAATTGGCGGCATCAGCACAAGACCGACAAAACTGGAAATCTCGAGAGGAGACCTTTGCCCAACAATGAGGCAGTACAGGCTCATAAACAAACAAACTGTTATATTTACTAGTATTTTCATTAATTTACTAGAAAAAAAACCGAAAAACCCGAAAAACTCGATTTCCCCGGTTTTAAAAATAAAAAACCGAAAAACCCGGTTTTCAAAAACCATCCGGTTTTTGCATGCCCTAGTATTGACTCTCGTTTGGTTCGTTTGGTTTTGAAGTCAACACTGATATTTTTCAAAGTGGTATGCATAGAGTTATTACAACGCTTAATGGAAACTTGCGTTCTTTTCTTTCCATTTTATTGACTTTTGAGTTTGATTGATTGATCGAATCTAAAATACTAGTATCGATTACACCACATCCATAGTTCCCACATCCCGGGCCCGCGTGATTTACTCGCGCGCGCGGGGCCGCGGGCGGGGGAGGGGCGGGAAGTACTCGACTAATAAAAAACACCCCGACGCCCTCCTGACTGATGCGACAATTAATTTAATCCCATTTCTCTGCGTCTTCTAACCGTCAGGGCTGCCAACACTTGAGAAGCGGATTGAATGGAAATGACTGCTAGGATGATGATTTTGATGATATTCGTGGTAACCGGCTTGATTTTGGCATATCAAGATAGTTGATACAATACAAGTGTACAGCGTGGCAAATCCGCAATATCCTGGGGACTTTCGGTCAGGGCTCGGCGCGCGGGGACCTGGCACAAGTTAAATTTTTTATGATGTTTATCTTATAGCTGACATTATTATTATACTAGCTGCGTCCCGCGGTGTTACCCGCGTTAGTCCGAGATAAAAGTACTTTTTCTTAAATAAACGTAACCTAAGTTACTCCTTATTACGTCAGCTACCTGCCAATAAAAGTCCCGTCAAAATCGGTCCAGCCATTTTACAAACAGACACTGCAATTTTATTTATAAGTATATGTATACAAGATGTATATATGTGTAGAAGTTGTATAGATTATATGAATAATAATATACCTATTTTATTGTTATTTAAGTGACAGAGAGAAATGTACTTGAGGAATTATATGGACAGTTGTATGACTGAATATTGTTGTATAGTTATGAAAACAAGCAAAATCCCTTATTTCTATCAGTCACGCTTTACACAATGTTGCTACATTCAAACGGCAGCAAACCTCGACGAAATCGATGAAACTGCTGATTTTTCTTCGATACTTTGGAGTTGGCCTCCTAGCAAAAATTGATCATAGCTCGAGCACGAGCGATTGATCATATCCCAGGAAATAACTAATGAGCATATTATAGTGCGTTCAATTCGTGGATAAAATTTTATGTGTGTTCACAAAAGCTAAATATTATCGTATAGCATTTGGTTGATAATACACGATTATTTCTAGCAATTAAAAATAATTTAAATTATCAAAAATTCTTATGAAACGAGGATGACACGCTATGGATTGACATACGAGTATAACGACTATAGCGAGTCATGTATAATGCAGAATATACTTTCGTATTATTATATAAAATAATCATTATTGTTAAAATTGTTTCAGCTTAACTTACAAAAACATAGGAAAACAAAAACACTACTAAACTGTATACCTACCAAAACCTTAACCAACAAATATTTAAAAAAAAATACATCCCGCATGCGACAGCCCTTGGAGGCGCGAGAAGCAGACATCAGCGCGGCAGGCGGCTATTAAACAAGACTAATTGAGCGATAAATTCACGAGACGAGAACCGATATAAAAACGGGCGAGACCCGAGAAAAATCCTAGATGTACGAACAAAACTCCCAGATGAACGAATGAAAAAATCGCGTAACAGCTCCCGCACACTCTACGCTTTTGATGGACGCAATCGAGAATTTAGCTTAAAACTTTTATATCGTTGTTTATAAGCATCTGCTATTGTACTGGTACTGGTATCAGCCTTAGTCCACTGCAGGACGCTGGCTACTATAGTCTGACCGTTTAACTGAGTCCTCGGCCTGCGCGGTACAGAGGCGCGGGGGTAGACGACAAAGGGGACTGAGACCGGTGCGGGCGACGGGTCCCTGCCGCCCGCACCGGTCTCAGTCCCCCTTTGTCGTCTACCCGCGCGCCCCTGTACCCGCGCAGGCGAGGACTCAGTTAAACGGTCAGACTATAATAGTCCACTGCTGGTTTTAATTTAAATTACTGTTCCACAGACCAGGGTATGTACCCATTGTTAAGTTAGTTTACATTTGATTGAATGTGTCTGTACAGTAGAGATGTATTAGTTTAAAGATTACTACGAGTACAATGTTTATCACTATTGAATATTGAAATCACCGGTGGTTTCTCTTTCCTGATGGTTGTCACTTTTACTCGTATGTCTATAGATAGTAATTGAATACTGTTTTTGAGCAATTACAACAACACATGTCACATTGAAATTAATCTGCAGTATCTAAAAAAGCATCGAGTGCTCGTCGGCGAGTGAACGAATAAAAAATCTCAGATGAAGGAATATTGAAAGCGGACGCGCGGAATTGATTACTGTCAATTAGGGCTGCCACTCGATCGCGTCCGCGCCAGATGCTAACTGCTAACACGGTTCTATTAGTATTCCTGACATCCCTGACGTTTGGGGAGTTTTTATTTTTCACGTTGTCTTAGAAATTGGGTTGCTGATTTGTGGGGAATCCCCCAAACTGCGGGGAATTCTACCTTGATTAGGGATTGGTGTGAATTTGATTGTATTCGGTGAAAATGCAAAGAAATTTAAAATCCAGTAAAAAAAATTCAGTAGGTACAAAAAATAACTGTAAATCCAAGATAAAACATTCCACATTCATAGTTTGTGCACTCACTCGTGCTGGACCTCGATTTGACGAGGTATGTTTGGTAAAGCCAGGGTCCGGGCTGGAACCATAATTTCAATTTTGGTGACGCAAAGAGCAAAACTCATGTAGAATGTGCCTATAGTTACATGTTTTAATCATACAAAATAAGTGGAGAATCGTAATATTTCTTCCCGATTTGGGGAATTCGTATTAGGTTTTTGGGGAAATAGGGACATGGGCATTGGCAACGCTGTTTAGGGGTGTGCTTTGAGATTCAGAAACGTTCGTAAATTGATTGGGTTCGGATTGTTGATTGCGAGGTTCGAGATCGTATTCGATTATTCATGGCGCATTTATATTCGGAGAGGTTATCGACAACATTCTACTAGAAATATTTTGATAGGACCTATTGTTACCTAAGTTCAATTTTTTGTTAGTTGTGACTACGGTTTCGCTTAGATGTCTTTTATCGACAAATATAATAATATCATTTAGCATCATAGTCATCAAAAATGTCATTTCATTTTCTAACAGTTTACATTCCAGCGTTAGTACATAATATCTATGTTGGTTCTTAAATTCTACTTATGAGTTATTATGTCCCATGTAATGTAATATACATTACAACCTATTTATGTAACCAATTTTTGCGTATTTTTTATGTTAATTATGGTATGACCACGTGTTTCAATTTCATGAGGTTTCAGTTACAACTATGACAGTTTATCGTAGCAAATAGTTGCTCACCTCTATTCCCTTGTCAGTCATTAAAGTTTCCGCCGTACCTTGTGATGCTCGACACTAAGTTATTTCCATGAATAATTTCACAATTTCATGCAGTCACCTAAACTTATTATCCGCAACATTGCGGAGACAGCGGGACAATGCCAGCCACGGTTTTGTGCCAACATGAATGATTGCTCCTTTCGACTAACAAAGACCGCGAGCATAAACATTTTGCACAATAATCTTTACACGACTGCCATTCGCTTTCTGTCAAAATGCATGTTCAACATACATTACTCTCTTCTATATCAAAAACTAGCTCTTCCTTGAAAGAAAGCTTCAATGGAAAGAGCGCTTTCTCAAATAAACGCTCCGAGAATATCATAGTGATGGGGCGAGTGTGTCCGGGAGCGATGTCGATTAATAACGTTTACAAGATGAAAGCCGCTGAGCTGTTAGTCGCGATGGGTTCCAGAAATAAAAGTAGCTTTATCCGATAACTCTCCTCGGAATAGTTACAAGACTTTAGTCGCGCCACATGCTGTTACCGCTTATAAAATGGACACCATTAAATAGCAGCGCTGACATAAATAAAGAATGGAATGTCAACAAGATAATAATTTAGATTGTGATTACAACGCGTGAATAAATTGAATAGCGTACTACATTATTTTTAATAAGCTTGTTTGATGGTATTAATACACGTTATTAAATATGAATTTTCTTTATTTATTGATGCTATCAAGTAGAATAAATAAGCCGGATTCAGAGATTTCAAAATAAAGTGACAAATAATTTTCAATTATAATAAGAACGGTTGTCACATTTATCTGAGTTAATATCGCTACAACTGTGATCTTATGATCCACACGAGACTTGAATCCCGAAATATGGTCGCCCTATACACGCGGGTGAAATATATTGTGTGCAGCTAATAGGTGGGACGGGCGTTAAGGAGGGGCATAAATTAGGCGATGTTGTGACGTCGCTCGACGCGCCGACCATCTGTTTGTCGATATGTCACGGCGCAGCACTAAAGTATCTATATAGAGCTGACGATTTATGACTCGAAATTAACATGTGGGAATCAATTTTCGTTTTAAGGCTTTGTTTAGAACATTATATTATGTATTAAAAAGTATCTCATAAATCGTTTTGGTTAGATATAGTCATATAGTTTAGTTTAGATCCTGGGCATAAACATAACATAAAGTCTTGCTTTGTATTGAGCAGGGACTTTTAGGAATACATACTTCTATAATACTCATCATTGTGAAAAAGTTTTACTATTAGATCAACCCCAAAACAGCGAAATTAAAATCAGTTGTTCTATACTTAAAGAGTTATCTTTGTGATTAACATTTCCGAAATAACTCTTCGAGATAAACCTAGTGTGGAAAATGCTATACCTACCAAAAATTGAAATCATTTCATTGTCCAGTCCTTTTTTTCGATAGACAAGGAAAATTTTGTTTTGGCAAGAGTTATTTTACACACACATATTTTTACACAAAATATCTGCTTATGAAACGGTTTTCTTTCGTGTGATGATACAAAGTACTTCAGCGTTCCATCTTCACATCCGCAGCACCACACAAAATATATCCTCTCGAGTTATGAAAAACATCAACAATTTCAATTTAATAAACCACAAAACGACGTATCAGATGAAAGAAGCTTACAGCGGGATCATTCAACAGAACAACAAATTCAAACGGTTTAAAAACAAAAGTTTCATCAGCTCATTACGATATCCCGAGGCCGCTGAAGACTTTATTTTTGATCTCGGAGCCCCCAAGCGACGATACTGTGTGACATTTGCCGGCTTCACCACGTTTTTTCAGCTTCTTAATTACCGCAATATATTCAGCTGTCAGTGCGGTTAGTCCCGCGCTTCGTGAAACTAAACACATCCGAAAGATTATTAAACTGAGCCTGAAAAATAGGCGGATGGCGACGATAAAATCGTTAGTTTATATTGTGTGCCGTAATAAATTCCTGCGACGCTCTAATAGCGTTCGGAGGCTCAGAAGCTCCTCGACACTATGTTATTGTCAGGTAATTTAAGAAATGGAGGATTAATATAATTTGAACAATTTGTTACTGACTTTACTGTTCGTTTATTTTCGGCGTACGGCGTAACGTTTCTTTTAGATGTTGTAAATTAAGTTTTATCGACTGTCGGCTTATGATATTTACGTGAATAAGTTTGACCTTCGCACATCACTATGCGGGTTTATTATTTTTATTGTGGTCGTTTAGTGCGGGTTTTATTGATGTCACCTCTGGAAGTATGTTTGACAATTTTTACGACTGCGTTTGATATTAGTTGTTTATTTGAATGGGTTTACTGTTGTGAAAGTTTTTCTATTATGAGTCGTAGTTTATGCCGGACATTTTCTGAGTAATATTGATACATTGTTTATTTTAACAACATAACCTAAAGTGTTTATTTGTGCTTAGTGATTGATAGGCGATAGTAATCTATGTTTATAAGGTACTAGCTTTTGGCCGCGGCTTCGCCTCTATCTTAGTCTGCTTTGTCCTTATTTTTACCTCCGAATGATTTTGCGTTGACCACCTGCTCGCCTCATATGGTCATAGATGCAAAGATGAATGAATCTTACAAGTTGGTCTAAGTGAAGATTAAAAAACGATGACAATAAAAAGCTTTAGAATTTAGATTATATTTCTGAAAAGCCACCACTAGTCAACTAGCGTTGGAACCTAGCAAAGTTCGTACTTACCGCGTGGCTAGCCCTGATGTCATAGTTTAAAAGCCGCTTGAAGGGCTCTGACATGGCCAAATATACAAAAACCGTGACCAACAATTTAACAAGTCATCCGAGCCACGGTAGCACTCAGTTGTAAATGCCACCCGCGGTCACTCATCCGAAGACTGAGCCTCGCTAAAGAACGGCTAGTCAAACTATGCTATGAGCGTTTCCTCACAGAAAATAATGTTTTCACGTCAAAATATTTCGACGCGGATCATGCAGCGAGGTGGAGTGAGAAATTACAGCAACACGTCGGGGGCTCCGCGAGCGACGTATTTTTCACCGTGATGAGCTGCATCGATCGTGGCTGTGTTGTCCATGAGTTTGGACTTACAGGAGACTAATTTTTTGAAGTAAAACTTCTAATGCGACTTCCAACAAGGTTGCGTTAAACGTTTAACGCTACCATGAGGGGGTATGAAAGCACTTGCGTCGAAGTTTCACTTTTTCCGCGCGGAGGGACTCCACTTACATTTTTTTGTTTTATTTTTCTTACATAATGAATAATTATTTATTGAAACAAACATATGGTTCTACAAAACAACCAAACAAACAGCACACCAAAACAAATTAAACAAACAGCTTTTAAACAATCTCAAATACTACATAAAATATGCATTTTTATTTGTCCTTGTTAGTTTTTGTTTTTTCCCGTGAATAGACGTTAGACCACCAGTTTGGCTGATGTGATTAAAGACGCGAAAAGGGAGAAACATAGAAGTTAATGTAAGATAACATTGATTCTGACCATGAAAAGCTTCAGATTATATTTCTGAGGAAACAAGAAGGCTGACAGTTTGTTTCTACACCATTTGAACGGCCGATACTGACAAGCCATTGGCTATCGAAATCATCATTTATTAGGCAAATCTTTTACAGTATAAGTAGAGGTAGTAAATAATAAACAAAATAATTGACCGTCACTTCAAGCAAAAAGCTTACAATTTTATAATTTTGTTTAAATATGGCTATAGCATGAACTAGGGTCGCCATCAGTGTGGAATCCCGGCGGACAGTCCTGGGTTAATTGTTATCTCATTTGGGGTGCTCGTTCGTCTTATCTCGAATACATTGATCTATTAACAGTCCCTGATTTGTAGAGCTTTAATTATTAAGACTAATATGATTCTACATATATAACCTCAACGTAGCTCATTATGCTTTGTACTATTATAATTTGCTTTATTTTTTTAGATTTTTCAAATTAAAAATTATATCTACGTCTTAGTTACTTATTAGACAAAAGCAAGTAGACAATTTGTTCACTTGCATTATAATTAAAGGCAGCAAAATAATTGACTACCATTTCAAACTCCATTTCAGCTTTTTTTTCTTCAAATATGGTTACTATAGCATGAACTAGGGTCGCCATCAGTGTGGAATCCCGGCGGATAGTCCTGGGGTAATTGTTACCTCATCGCGCGCGCTCGTCCGTCTTGTCTCGAACATATTGTTAATGGATACGTGATTTGTAGAGCTCTAATTATAAACCTCAACGTGGCCTGCGTTTTTAGAACTTAGCTTGGGGTAGAGATCTGTTAAAGTGCTTTATGGTGGGATTGGTTTACAATTTCATGCATGTGGCTGTGTTGTCCATGAGTTAAGTCCATTTTATAGTTCATGTTTAAAATTTACACTTGCATGTATTTTTACAAGGTTTTTGATTGCTTTGAGTTCTCGATATAGGCACAATTTACCCGAGAATATGGCTCATATATATGCTACTGTAAAATACATACAATATGAGAAAAATTTACTCAAAACAATCAAAAACCTCGAAAAAACATTAACAATAGCTTAAATTAAACCTAATTTACTTTTCCTTGTCAGACTTCGGAAAGACATCCACTGCTGCACATAGGTGTCTTCTATGGATTTTTATTAGGACTTTTGTGGTCTTAAATAAATGAATATTTGGGGACATCTTACACACGGTCTCTGACCCCAAACTAAGCAAAGCTTGTGATATGGCGGCCAAAGACTGATATACTGCATATACATATTTTTAAATACATACTTATAAAGATAATACCTAAATAACACCCAGATATAGAGCAACCACCTCTGTTCATCACATAAATATTTGCCCTGGGTGAGGATCGAATCCACGCCTCTATGACCCAGGAGTCAGGGACACTAACCACTGAGCCACCGAGGTAGTCTTGATCTGCTTGTCTACTTTGTTGGTTGGTAAAAGCCGCACACGTAATTTTGCCAACATGTATAAATTATAAATAAATGTTTATAGTTATACGGCAACCTTATTCTTACATTTCTGTGATATGGAAAAACTACTTGTTTTCCAGTAAAAAACTACAGCTTTGATGAGGTAATGGCTCGCTGGTAATGGTTTTTAAAACTGTTTGCATTATTAAACTGGCTTGTAAAGTTATAAAAGTAGGTCGTTTAAATAGAGCAGCTCTTTGAAATTAATTTGTCAGAGTTATGAGCAGGATGTCGTATGAGAATAAAAACAGATAATTTAGTGCGCATTTCAAGGTATTAGGTTTCTTTAAATAGGTATTAATAGTCAGCTAGTTTCTTTGAATTATTTTTTAGCTTTAGTGCTTTTTAATTTTTGTTATTTTAGGGTTGCTACGAAAATGAAAATTGATAAGGTCAATTATGTTTATGTGCTAGATCACATTCATAACAAGCCATTTTAAACCGGTCTTATCGAAAGACTATAGGAGCTACATAAATGCTTAGCATTGGTAGTGTTATGGCTAAAATGGTGATGACGATGATATTTTTGAGTAATAATGTAAAACAACAATCTACATCAACGTCCAATGTACGACAATAAAAAATAAATAGGCTAGTTTCGAATATTTAAATCTCTGAAACCTTCGATCAACTGTTCGGGTTTATTTGATCGAAGTCTGAAACACTTGAAAACCGAAGCTATTTCTCACAAAAATGACCGGAAGTTTAAGCCGGCGTTAATTTTTTCAACAACACGTAAACCCTATGACCTTTCGCTTGCGACTCGACACATCTGTCAACGCTTGAAAAATAGCAACTCACTACAAATCGTTGACATTTTACTATCAACTCTATCAGTATCACAATAAAGTTGATTTTTAAGAGGAGAGAAAATCAAACATGGCCGCCCGTCATACGTCAAACGCGCGACAGCTAGGGCTGCCAATTTAAATGAAACTGTAAAACGTTGCGGAGGACAGCGCACGTCACTCGAGGGATCAACAAAAAATAATTAATGGGCCGCCTAATGAATACGACTGGTGTTTACTGCGTACTGTCGGCAGCGCAGGCCGATTGAATCGTATGAATGGACGATTCTAATTGATTTTGGCTTTCATTCATCCCATGTGATTTTTTGTGTTTGATGATACAATTTTTAGATTCTGTTCTATCTGTTACAAACTAAATTTTATAGTATCAATTGTAGGCTTACTAAAAGCTCAAAACTTTTTCATAATAATAAAATATGTAGAGAGATCCGACCTAAATTTTGTACGTAGGTACAAGAAAAAAACATAAATTCCTGATCATTTTTATTTTTTCATCCTTAGCATTGTAATTTTTGAAAAACGGTATTTTTCTTGATATTTGCATACTGGAAATAATTTAAAATTAAACTTTTTTTTGCAAAACATTAATAAGTTTTTGCTGTCTGTACATTCCCGAGGGCTGAGTTAGCCCTGATTTATCCGGGCCATTTCCGCTACTCACGCCGCTGCCGCCCTGTCGGTACATTATCCACTCATTCACGCTTTCTTGTGTTTCACATCAGCCTGTGACGACAGCGGTTAACAATGAGGTAAATGTATTTGTAATCGAGGTGTTGTGCGTATTTTATGAGAATATCAGGCCCAATTATGACGGCGCCATCGAAAATTTAATAGCAACGTAAAACGTAAAAAGTGTTCTCTCTATCGAATGCCTAAAGTGAAAAAGAAACAAATATTCGAATTAGCTGTTATAATTGGGCCTTTTATCTATTTTACAAGCTTCTATTTAATTTACTTGCGAAGTGGAGGTTTTAATTAAGTGTAACCTAATGATGAGGAAAAAATGTTTTTCTTCTTTTTCGCTAGTAAGACTGGTTGGAACTTTGGATGTAGCTTGCATCGAGCACGGTTCTGTTTTTCGTCTTATTCCACGTTCCATCGCGTCAAAATCTGACCGTACGAAGCGAATGGATTGGTTTCTGCAGCGAAACAATTAAAAATACCGATTCAAATCACCTAAATAAATACCTTAATAAAATAATAAATAAGTAGGTAATTTAGTAATTTTAGTGCGCGGTTTGTCCCGCAGTATAAAATAAAAAAGTGTAAAAAATAGCGAAAGTTTAAAAAAAAATGTCTGTTTACAAATAAAATTGTATTAAAAATAACAGTTATTAATTTGAAATTAATTTCGTAACGTTTTCATCGTTGCTACACAGGCAACCCTAATGAAAATTGGTACACTGTCAATTGCTTATTACCAGCAATTTGTCGATATTGAAATATGACAGGGACAAATTGGTCGATGAGCGGAGTCAAACACGATGTTAGAATAATAAACTTTGACTTCGATGAAGTGCTCATTGAATACTGCAATTTACTGAATGTCAATACTGACATACTTACTTATGGATTTTAAGTCAGACAAAAACTCAAGATAATAGTAGGTAGGTAGTTCTCCAAACAGTAGACATCGCATCTGTTTAACTGAATATTCATAAGCTTTTACAGGGTTATTCCTAATCAATTAGCATCCTTTTAGGGAGTTATTTTGTACATCAAAACTAACAACTTTTGTTCTGCGACTTTTGTCAAAACTCAAAAAAAATCTGCAGTATTCTATACATTTTGTCGCGGGTGAACGATATTTTTCTATGAAATATTTTTTTTTTTTAGTTTGAGTTAGTTTTGATGTACAGAATAAGTCCCGTTAAGGATGCTAATAAATTAGAAAAAAACCTGCATAATAAGTATGTATACTATCACTCGCTCTTGACCGATTTAATTCATACTTTCAAATTTAGTAAGGAATTGGATATTTTAAACGATCTTGCCAAATATTATCGAGATTGGGTGATAAATAGCGCTAATAACTATTTTTTTTTTTTTTCATGAGACGTCACCTGCCGTTCCCTCCGGAAGACCGGCGCTGGTTGGTCCACAACCAGCATAATGCTGAGGTGGGATCGGGTTGTGATAAAAATTAAATTAAGTGATGATATTGTATAATATTTAGGATTTATTGTTTATGCTGTTTATTTTGTTTAACTGTGTTGTTTGTTTTGTGGTTCTGTTTAATTTTATCTTTGTCCTAATAAATAACTGTCCATTTTCTATCGTCTATTATTATGAGGGAAATACACCCTGATCGAAATTCACCGACGAAAATTAACTAAAAATGTAGAACCGTGTAGGTAGCAAGTTTCGACAAGATTTATTGGAAAATGCGACCTGTGGAGAAGAACTAACATACGAGTACATACAGATACAAGAAAATTTAGCCAATCTCGATTAATAAACGCTTCGCTCGCTCGGTCAACAATAATAGGCATGATGACTAAAAAAGTATTTGTAATTAGTTCGGCAGATAGATTATCAAAAAATATTGGACAGTGAAATCCCGATCCAGTTACAATGAATCTTTGGACTTTGTACGAATGTTCACTACTGGCTTTTAGCTGAACGAAAATATCGTGAAGCAGCCTGCGTAAAACCGCAGAAAAATTTCGTTGGCGTATGTGAATCTACCAAGCCACCAGCCCGCACTGGGCTAGCGTGGTAAATCTGGCACACACTACGGCGTGGATGCTTATTTCATCGACTTGATCAACTTTTTTTGTTGTACGAGTAGTTTACAGATCCTTTTAAAAGCATAATAGGTATAATGTTTATTTGTTATGCAGGGTTATTTATATTTATAACAACTATGGTTCTGCGAATTTTGACAAAACTAAAAAAAAATTGGTTCTTTCATAGAAAAATATCACCCACGACAAAATGTATGGAACAGCTGATTATTTTTTTGAGTTTTGACAAAAATAGGAGAACAAAAGTTGTTAGTTTTGATATACGGAATAAGTCCCTAAAACGATGCTAATTTATTAGAAATAACCCTGTATATCACGTCTGAACAGGCTAATAGATAATAGTCTCTTCTAATAACGAGATAGTTGTTACTACCAAAGATTTTCTACGAGACTGTTTTTCCTCCAAAGATTTTCCAAAATCAATAGCGTCAAATGTCGAAACAAGTGACACATCTTCGATAACAGTTTCCAAACTGCCATTACCAACAAAAACACGTCGCGTCGATAGCTGATCCCCGCAAACATCAGTAACAAGACGTCAAACATCCTGAGACAACAACGTTTGTTGGTTCGGGGCCGCTAACTATCACAAATTAGGCCTTTCTGACGGCTTTGATGCTAGGGACGTAGGTACGTACCATTCACATTCGGTTAGATAGGAGACCGAAAAATTATCGATTAAAATTTCGGGTCTTTTTCGTGAATTCTGATTTCCCGAAAATTATTCAAAACATTTTCTAAAACATGATTTTGGTTTTCGTTTGTTCTTTATTGGATGGTATCCTGCTGTTGGGTAAAATGTTTTATTTCATTTGACAGTGTCGATTTTTTACGGGTTTGTTGCAAATTAATACACAATACCATATATGCACTTTTTCATAATATATACAGGATTCTCACCCTGAAGATAAGGCATCGCACTTGTATTGCCTTCGGTGTTGCAAACCTACATTGTCGACGGTGACCGCTTACCATCAGGAGCTCTAGTTTTGTGGTAGAGCATTTTGTGCTTAACTTAAATTGAGCCACTTCTAATCGAATGACAGATTAACAGACTAATTGAGATCATGAACTATACTCAACTATACCTCAGCCCAATTAAAAAATCAAGACGAATGTTGTGAACAAACAAGTGAGGCCGGCAAAACTACGCCTCGCCGTGTACAGACACAATTACACACATGCACACGTACAACGAAACTACGCCTTAGCTCGTCAGTCAAACTATGGCGGTGCAACACTGACACACTCAACACATGTAAAAAAACCGGCCTCACTTGTCTGTTCACGACGTTCTGTCTTGATTTTTTATTTGGTCTGAAAACCACACCTAAAATATTGGTTATGAAAATAAAACACAAAAAAACAGTCACAAATTGGCTGGCAGTTATGTACCTAAACTAAGGAAATTTACTATTACAACAAAATCCACAAACCGAGTAACCATTCACCTCCACTTAGCCAGACACGAGCACGACCGTTTATCTGAACAATCGTGTATAATTTCATTACAGGCAACCGTTCCTATCCGTAATTCTATCGACACTATCACATCCCTACTTTGCATGCAAAACTAACGTCTATTATAACAAAACCTATAGTAACTTTCAACTCTATACAGTTAACGCTAGAGTTGGATTTTATATGAGTGGTAATGTTATTATGATAGGATATCCTGTTAAGTTTATTATTATAAGCTTAATCCGAAGGAAGCTGGGATTCATGTCTCGGTTTGCGGGTAGGAGGCGAGAATTATTGTTATTGTTCCCTTCGGGTTATTGGCGGATTATACTTTGGTTTAGCGGCGGCTGTTTGATGTTTGAAAGTCTCTTTTGCTACTGTATCCTGTGTCGAGGGTTCTTTTCAACACACGCTTTGTCGGAAAACGTTCCGTACGTATTTATTTATTTTGTATTACGTATTTGAGGGAACTGTTTGGTATTCTATGCGCAATATTTCTTTCCAAGAATGCTTACCTACTCACCTACGTAGGACATACACTACCATACATAGACCTCTCTTATAGATCTCCATTAAAACCGGTTGGTAGTGGCTTTGCATCCAGCGCGAGCCAGCGATCTTAATGAGGTCATCCGTCTGATTTGTGGGTGGACGTCCTACGTTGTGCTTGTCGGTAGATATACAGAAAAAATAGGAACAAATAATTAATATTAAAAGATATAGCCCGTGTTATAGTGTGTTTGTCTTCATCTAAAAATTCTAAGAGCTTTTTTTTAAAGTTCTAAATCTTATTCTAATAACTACAATGTTTTCATCTAATGACAGTCTATTTACACAGAAAAACAAAAAAGAACTTAAATAACAATTTCCGCTATGACTATAATTATCATAATAGTAATAGTTCTATAACTGCTATGAGACTGCTTAGATAATGATAGACACATGTTGAGGTAGCTTGGACTCTCAACTAAAGTCACTTGCACTTCTAAGAGGGATAAATTAGAATGGAAGTTTTCTCTATTTCAAGATTTTAAAGTTTCAACCACAGAGTCTCGTTTTAAAGTTGTCATGTAGTAAGTCAAAAAGCTGACGGTATTTCTTTTCAAATAAACACTTAATCTACAGTATTTGCCTATCATTATTGAAACATGTTACAATTACCTAAGTAGACGATAAAAGCGTAAAATCACAAACCTAGTTATAGGAAGTTGTAAGCAACAAAATAAATCTTGAAACGTTTTGTCCTTCCTCTTATCTTTCCTCTTATTCGCAAAACATCCCGCAGAGTCAATAAAATCTGCTAGTTCTTTTTAATTTGTTACCATTTCCTCAATAAAACGTCTACGCACATTAGCAGAACATGTGCGCACGCGCATTATTTATTGTTTCCTCGAGATCAGGAAGATGCCACTTACTGCACTTTGACTCCCACTTGAAGTGGGGTTGGTCTCAAAGGACCACTTTCCCATTCATCCCTGTCAGCAATGTTTAGTTTCAATTTATTGCCACATTTTTAACCGACTGCAAGAAAGGAGGAGGTTCTATGTTCGTCTGTACGTCGTTTTTGTGTATGTTCATCGATAATTGCACCAATTGTGAACTGAATCAAAAAAATATTTTTAGTTTAAAAGGGTATACTCCCGAAGTGGTCCCATTTAAAATTTACAGAAATCGGCTGAGCAGTTTTTGAAAAAAAAAAACAACAATAATGTTAGCAATTCGAGCGAAATATCCGAATTTTGTTCACGATGAACATCTGATGAACATAGATAATTTCGCCAATAAAAGTAAAAAGTTCGAAAAGGTATACTCCCATGGTTTCATTTAAATTTTACAGAAATCGGCTGAGCCGTTTTTGAAAAAATCAACAATTATAAACAAATCTAGCGAAATTTTCGAATTTTGTACACGATGGAAGGCGGTTTTGCCATTTTTTGCGAAAAATAATTATTAAGTAAATACATTTATCTTTTGCCTGTGGCTCTGCCCGCGTGATATTTTGATTCTTGTGCTATTGCATAGAACATACATATTTATTTTTCCAGGATAAAAAGTAGTGGTGGTCTCATAGGCGACTATCTGACCTTTGATTATATCCCTGTCAAAAATCAGGTCTATCTGTTGCTTTGTTACTGCGGGAAAGAGTAACAAACAAACTACGAGTAACAATAAGCATTATACGATTTTGCAAGCCAAATTATATCTTATTTGGCATTGGATAGGCACTTCTGTATTATTTTATGTCTGTGGCAATCTTACACAATTAATGTGAAATATTATTGTTTATTGTATTTGAGTCGCACTGTGATAAATTTTTAATGACTTAGAGTATGTAGGCATTACTATATTTTAGTAGATTAATGGGGTTAGATGTTCAGTTATATATCAAAAATCAATGGAAAACTATAAATTCTGATTTTAATCATCACTATATAGTAGGTATAAAACAAATTCGCTTCCCGCTGTCTGTCTGTCCCTCTGTATGCTTATATCTTTAAAACCACGCAACGGATTTTGATGCGTTTTTATTGAATAGATAGAGTGATAAAAATAAGGTTTGTACGTTTGATACACCTGTGCGGAGCTGGGGCGGGTCGCTAGTTTTAAATAAGCTTAAATTACATAGCACATTTGTACATTCTTTGCTGAATTATTCATGCTAACTTACTTTACATGATTTTCTTTAGTTTTCCCACAGCTCTTGCACTAGGATGCTAAAATCAGTTCGTATTCCACCAGTAGCATGAGTGCCCAATGTAGATAAGTTCTGTTGGGACTAATCCATTCTTATCCCATATGTGCGTTGTTTATGCCCCTGCGAATGCACATGTTCAATAGCGGGGATAAGATAAGCCTTGTCGGCGACTCGAGCGGTGGCTTTTCAAAACTGGATTAAAAAGAACAGATACCTAACATCAATTTACAAACTTTTTGTTAAGTTTAACCTCATCAAGATAGCAGGATCGCACTAGAGGCAAGCCGCTTGCAACCGGTTTTATTAAAGAGAGACCTATTGGTAAGCCAGCAGTGAATTTCCTATGGTTAAAGCGTCGATGACGACTTCTCCCGTTGTCTGTATTTAAATCTTGCTCACGGCATACCTACAAAAATAGAGCCATTTTCCGATGTCTACTTGGCCTGAAAGAATATAGTTCCCGTAAATCCCGACCCTAAAATTTAATGTACATTTATATAAGTGTAAAAATAAGGTAAAAAAATGAGCTTCAAATTATTGTTCACCAATATGGACATAATTATAAGTAGACATCTAAAGCTTTTGACAGGGTCTGGCACGAGAGCCTTATTGGCAAGCTCCCATCTTACGGCCTGCCTGCTGATTTCTGCGCATGGATATCTGACTTCTTGAGGAATCGGTCGATACGAGTGGTTGTAGATGGCTGCTCATCAGACCAAATGGCTATCAATGCCGGTGTTCCTCAGGGATCAGTACTCTCTGCGACCCTCTTCCTACTGCATATCAACGATCTGCTAAAGCCTGGGATCTTTGGGTACGCAGACGACAGTACAGTCGTGGAGAGCTACAAATCCGATGCAAGAACCAGCGGGCCACAGATCGAGTCACACAGAGTGGCTATGGTTGAACGGCTCAACTTGAGTTTGGAGGCGGTATCTGACTGGGGCGATGCTAACCTGGTCAAGTTTAATGCCACGAAGACTCAAGGCTGTTTGTTCTCGGCCAAAAAGAGACCCTTCCAATTGTCTCCCGCTTTCCGCGGTGTCTCCGTTCCGGTAACTGACAGCTTGGAACTACTGGGCGTTTCACTCTCATCGACTCTTAACTTTGGCTCTTATATAGAGTCAAAAGCTCAATTAGCCTCCAAAAAACTTGGTGTTCTCGCTAAGGTGAGACGGTATTTCACACCTGAGCAACTGCTTAGTCTTTATAAAGCACAAGTCAGGTCTTGTATGGAATACTGCTCTCACCTTTGGGATGGCTCTGCCAAATATCAACTGGAGGCTCTGGAGTCGATTGAGAGGCGAGCCAGGAGGCTGATTGACAACGACACCTTGACTAAGTCGCAGCTGCAAAGTCTTGAGCATCGACGTAAGGTGGCGTGTTTGTCGGCCTTTTATCGGATACACTTCGGAGAGTGCGCTCAGGAGTTGCACAATCTGGTCCCACCTGCCCCTTTCTTCTATCGTACGGCTAGACAGACGCGACCAAAGCGCCACCCTTTTATGGTGGACATTCCGCGCGTTAGAACGAAGCGTTTCGAGTCCTCATTCCTCATACGAACAGCAAGAATGTGGAAAGCTTTGCCTGGGTCTGTCTTCCCGCTAAAGTACGACGTGGGTGTCTTCAAATCCCGAGTAAATAGGTATCTTCTAGGTAAGCGTGCTACATCCTAGACCGCATATCTGCTCAACATCAGGCAGTATGTAGTCAAACGCAAACCTATATGGAATAAAAAAAAAAAAAAAAAAAAACATCGTAATCTTTTTATAGACTATTCACAGATTTTTGAAACTTTAGAAAAGGTTCTTAATGATTTTTAACTAGGTAATTGTAACTTATTTATAAACCATTTAATTTGTTATGCATTTGTCATTCAGTGTAAGTACGATGTTTCATTCGTACAATAGAACTTGTTCATTTGTTTCTTCCTAATCTCTGCCTTCGGCTTCTCGACCCTTTGATGTTATTAGAAAACGATTGACTTTTTGCAAAATAGTTTAATTTATTCTATGCCACTTTAACATCTGTTTGATAGAGTTGGAAATATTTATGTAAAATGTACAGCAAAGTGTAAAAAAATACTAAGAAATCGTCATAAACGCAAGTACATCGCACCGTAATTACTGTAAGACTTACATAGGTTATTTGATGTGATGTTAATCTAACGTAAACTGTAAGGCAGTGACTCCGCTACATCAATAACATAATGTGAGCTTATGTCATTTCTGACCAGCGTCTAAGCTTTCACCAGATAACAACTACTTACTTACGAGCTTGTAGAGACCTAATAGTTCTCCTGCGAATCCTGACAGCGCTTCGCGGTGGTGTATAGTTTATAATGAACGTGTGTATTGACGGTTCATTGTCCGGTGAAAAAAAAAAAAATATCAAGCGCTCTCAGATTTTAAACGATATTAAACGGGACTCACTCACGTGTTCGTATAGTCATAACACGACTATAGTTTCGATCGCGTTCGGCGACCTTTCTCAAGTTGGCGAGTGCTAACACGCGGAGCCGTCTCGCAATGCACTGTGTATTGCGAGACGGCATAGTAAAAAAGCGCTCTCAGACTTCCGTCTGTGAGGTCTACCGCTAACTTTTCTAAAACGTATGCTAGAAATCATGTAGATTTTGCCACTTGTAATCGTCTCTTGATGTTTTTGTCTTAATTACGCTTCCTTGCTAAGATTTCACTAGTTTTCTGACTTTATATTAGGTGAACAAGAGTTTCTGAAAGACAAACTGTCTTTAGATCCCATTAAAGTTGTTTGAAAGAAGTTATTATTTACACATTCGTCATACTCCCATGAGATTGCATAGATTTGTTTTTTCTTTTGTTTTTAGTACCTATAGTTAATCAATTGCCGCGATTTGTTTTAAACCTTAGCTGTCAACACCACGTGCAAGTTGTGCAGTTTCCGTAACCACTTCAACCACTATCAGGGTGCCCACTGGACAGATGTGGTGGAACGCAGGACAAGTTTATAAATGTGTCACAGTTGGATCTTTTAAAAGGAAAAAAGCCCATTTGTCAGTCACTTGACACTTGACATATCACCGGCGCCAGGACACAAGATGGCCGTGAAATTTGTACTTTACAATGCAAAAAGCGTAGGTTTAGATAAACATTTTGTTTGCTGCGATATGTGCCGTCATAAAATAAAAGTAACTCACATGTGTTAGAAGTTTTATTACGGACAACATGGATGTGGAATGTGAGAAAAAGATTTTTTATGTGGAATAATATTTTAATGTTACGCCGCTTCGTGGCTCGGCTGTATTCATTTTGGTCACGTTTCAAATTTAAAGACTCTAGTTAGAAATCAGAAAATCAGAAATCAGACAACGTTTATTGCAACACTATGTACAATGTTCTTACAAATAAATATAATAGTTCCAATAGTGGACCCATAACGGGCGTGCAATATTATAAAGATGTTGTATCTTAACTAGAAATAAGTACTTAGGTATCAATTACACAAATTCGTACATGAAATAAATTAAAATAAAATAATTAAATAAACTATTCAAACTAACCAAAGACATCAGTATTGTATCTATTCTACATTTGGTACAAATAAATCAAATCTAATAATTTAAAGATTTTTGGGTATTTGTATCAGAAATGTATGATGAAGATCATGCAGTTGGTTTGTTCTCTATTTTACACGCTTAACTGATGTCAAATGAAAAAAAAAAGATATATTTTACAGAGTTTTCGTGATGGTTTCATTTATTTAATTTATGTAAGGCCCACAGACACTAATAGATCTGTTTGCTGTAGGTAAATTTCGGTAAAGTGAAATCATTTATCTAAAATTATAAACATTGTGGATTGTTTTAACACTGTTTTATAATAAATCTAACGACCCGCCCCGGCTTCGCACAGATGTATTATGCATATTATAAACCTTCCTCTCGAATCTTCTTCCTCTATCTATTAAAAAAACCGCATCAAAATCCGTTGCGTATTTTTACATATATAAGTATAAATGGGGACAGACAGCGGTAAGCGACTTTGTTTTGTGCTATGTAGTGATTAGCAAATTAATAACTTAGTAAATAGATATTTTAATACCTAATGGCTAAGTCACAAGACCTAAGAGGTTTTTTAGCTGTTTCCTAGTATGATTGATTATTTTGTAAGTAAGTTAGAAGCATCCCAGAAAGCTGTACATTGGCTTTGTAAAGCAAGTGACGACCAAAATAATAAATTATGTATAGGGGTGAGCCAAAGGAAACTTGTAAGGAGGCGTGACAAGGCGTCACCTACACAAAGAATGAATAATGATCTTCGACCGCCAGGCGTTAGGTTTTCAAGAATATAAAGAAATCCATTAGAATATTTAGCTAGTTTTTAGGGTTCCGTACCCAAAGGGTAAAGACGGGACCCTATTACTAAGACTCCGCTGTCCGTCTGTCTGTCTGTCTCCAGGCTGTATCTCAAGAACCGTTATAGCTAGAAAGCTGAAATTTTCACAGATGATGTATTTCTGTTGGCGCTATAACAACAAATACAGAAACAGAATAAAACTAATATTTAAGGACAACAAATCTAAATTTTAAAAATTTAGATCCGTTTTTCGCTCGATATTAATAATGGTAACAGGTAGGTGCTTGAAATATTCACTGAATATTTAGTTGTATATGTAGTAATTTAAATAATTAAATTAAAATAAATATTTAAGGGGGGCTCCCATACAATAGGGAACCCTTTGTGCGCAAGTCCTACTCGTGCTTGGCCGATTATTATTGTACATCATTTTAGGCTACATGAAATAGGTATGCCTGATCATTGCCAAGAACTCGTCTAGGAAATATTTACAAACTAATTCTTTTACCAGTATTTTGAAGCATTGCCAGAATAAAGACAAGTATTTTCCTTTTAAAAGATATATGACAACATTTCATGATATGGCATTGCAATGAAACTTAATGAAAAGCTGTTATCGTTTGAAAATTTCCGCATTCTTATTTTGTAAATTGTTTTAGTCTAATATAATACAAACAATGTTATCGTCTTAAAATTATATCATGTAAAATAAAGTACAGATTTTGATCTTTTTCTGCAAGCAATATAACGAATACGTAAAAACACTTAAAAAACTTTCAAAGTACCAAATCATAAAAATGAGTCTCGATTTAATATTTTTTACGAGGTCTCACTTTATTTTGAATAAAAAATGTCCGCCATAAAACTCTCATTTGCCGCATTTAACATTCATTGCATTTATATCACGAGCATCCGTAAATCAGACGTTTTCCCGAAACCCGTATAATAATAAATTTTCATAACATTCCGAGGTCGGCTGTTTGGGCGTAAAAAATTAAGCAAATTTATCCATCATGTACATCAACACGATAAATCCTTGTTACAAAAAAATAATCGCAGAAATAAAACGCCAAAACTTGAGCTCATGATATTTTATTCTGTGATCGAGCTTGGTTAAGGTTAGTGCACATTATGGAAAATAATTAATATTTAGTTCTATTTTATGGAAGTTAGTAACTTTCTGTTTATACTGTACTAGTTTTTTCACGCGGCTTCGCCCGCGTGAAAGTTTGATTTTTGTGCTATTTACCTTTTAATTTTTTGGGATAAAATTGGCCTATGTCACTTTTCGTCTTTTAAACTCAAACAAGTCAATTCGTTGCTCCGTTGCTGCGTGAAAGAGGTACAAACCAATAAACCAACAAATACACTTTTGGATTTATAATATTAGTAAAGAGAAAGATACTTTTTGTTGTATTTTTATTTCATTTTTTATTATTATTTATCTATATCTATTTTATGGAAATTAGTAACTTTCAGTTTTTACTCTATTATCTTGTGTAATGATTAATATGAATTATCGCTAATTTATACGATCGGCATAGACATTGTTGTTACTTGGATGAAATTCCCATTTTCAATAGTCGAATTCATTAGTAGAACTCCTGCGATTCGTCGTCGTTTCAGCAATAGAATTTCGTCAAGTGCTGAACACAGGCCTCCAAGATTGATAAACGGCTTGCGGAGTCATCGAGTGGTGTCCAATAACTCAAAACAATGGTCCATTGTGCGCTGCTAAATTTTTATGCTCGCGGCAGGAAATTATGTTCAAAGTAAATTTTGCGGAAGCTAAGAACTGAGTGTTATGAATAAATTTGTCAATTAGCAATCTTGTTGTAATGTTCTTTGTAAATCGGCTTTAAATCTGAACGTCTACTTCAACATCTTCAAGTAATGAAGTCGAACGTCACTATGCAATGGTTTTGTGTCCAAAATGAATTTGGCAGCAACTATGAGAATTATGAATGAATTAATGCATTGAGAGTTGAAATCCTTTCAAAAAAGCTAAAAAAGTAAACGGCTCCTATAAAGTCGTCGCTGTCCAATAACTCAGTGGCACGGCCCGCTGTGTGCTGCAAAATTTTTATATTCGCGAAAGGGAAACGGTTATGTCCAAGGCGAATTTGATGGATCGATGGATGAACTTAGTACCTATTATGAATTAATTAATGAATCAACGATCTTACCGAAATATTCTTCTAAACAAGTCAGGCTAAAACGTGAACGGTTGCTTCAATGTTTTCAAGTTGTTAAGTCGATTATCACTATGTTACGAGTACTGGTAATATTTTATATCTATAATGAGTTTGGCAGTGACTATGAGAATTATGATCAAATTTACAATTGAAATCCTTCGTAAAACGTAAGTAAACGTATCCTATAAAGTCGCCGAGTGCTGTCCAATAACTCAGCGGCACGACCCACTGTGCGCTGCTAAATTTTTATATTCGCGAAAGGGAAACGGTTATGTCCAAAGTGAATTTGGCGGAAACGGGTCGCCTGAGCCCGGAGACCGTAAATATTGGAGCAGCTACGCTTTTAGTTTTATTTGTCTTTGGATACTTTTAAATCGTTTTTATAAAGGCTGTTATTGCGCCCCTGAAATCTGTGCTCTTTTTTATGAATAGATGGATTTTTTCTATTGGAATACATTTTTGCGGCTTGTTTAATTGGTGCTTTGTAACTTGTTATTTGTTTACTGAAGATGTTAGAAATGATTCCAGTTATGTAATTCTCCTTCATCTTCTTTCTTCTTCATCCCAGTCATCGGTTCAAGGTTGATCTGACAATTTAATCAGACCTGGTCAGCTAGTAAGTGGGTACATCAACTGCAGCAGCATTTATTTCCTGAAGATCTAGCATTGAATTGGATATGTCAATAAGGGACACATAGCTAACTTTATCAATGGTGGTACTAATACGGATATTCTAAAAAAATAATGTTCATAGAGCAGTAAGTATTTTAACGAAGATGAAGAAAGGGACTAAAGCTGTTTTTTCACCACTAGCATAATCCAGAGCTTTTTTATCCCATAACTATTAGAATAAGCTTCTCTTTTACTTATATCCAATAAAAAATAATATCTGCCCCAATCCTGGGGCAATCGTGTCCACGATTTAATTTCCACGTCATGAATTTATGAACATAAAATAGATTAATAGTCTGAAACCGCAGCCCGCAAGCGCCCCCACAGCCATGTAGCCACAAAACATCGACAATACAGAGGTAAAACTAGTGACAGCGTGGTGGAGATGGCCCGATCACCCTTCGTGCTTAGGTAGATACGCCTTGCAGTGGACTATTAAAAGCTTCTACAGGTAAGGCTTTCAAATTCATAATAATATGTAACATAATTATGACTGATTATGACAGACAAATACTATCGTCGTAGCACTGCCGCTTACGAAATAAAAATCGCTTTCGGACTATAGTACTTAATAAAACTATATGTTTATGTCTATGTGTGCGTTGTTCTAACCCGCGTTGTATGAAGCTTACCTCCTGTACTCACGGTGTTTCGTGGCACAGTGGTGCGAGTGTCGCGGTCAACCGGTCAAATAAAACACGACAGCGCGCGCTGTCGGCGGACGTTAATCACTCAAGTCGAACTGACGACTGACACATCGGACTGACGTGCGTCCTGTGTTGATGGCGGCCGCTAATTTACTTTGAACTCAGTAATATGGATATTGGATAATTAGGTTGACGAACGTCTTGTTTGATGAATGTGAAGTTGCAATTTTGTTAGGTAATTAGAGCTTTTTAAAAAAATGACACTTGTTTGTTAGCATAATTATAAAAAAGCGTTTATTGTTCAATAAAAATTACATGCTAAATATAAGATGTTCATTGGACCTCACGCTAGAGCGACCTGTATTGTGGGATCCAGGCGCTTCTTAATCAGAAGATTACATAGTTTACGAAAAAATATTCAGGTAACATTAAGTTACTTATGGTTCTTTTGATTAAATTTAAAAGTAGCTACACTGTGAAATCCATGTGACTATTATCCCACTACAAGGCTTTCCTTCCAAATTAAGTACACGGTATAAGTCTCTGAAAAAATAAGTACCTATAGACAAACAATTAAGCCGACAGTCGAGACTAATGGTTCAAACTTAAGAACATTAAACAAACTTTACACCTGAAACGTTACATACTCTTCACCTAAAATTTCTTTTTGTGAACAATTTAGTGAAACTGAAATATCAAACTGACATTTATATTTTAAGAATATTTTATTTATATTTAGAAGATTTATTTTATTTCATTTTTTGTACAAATAGAAATCAATGCAAACAACCTGAACGATTAAAAATACTTGCCATAGAAATAACATTTCAATTTTGTTCTATCTACCCCTACAATAATACTTACTTAAAACAAAATATAAAATGACGCCGCCAACAAACCATCCACTACAAAAAATGTGAAATGACAACGGCGCAACCATCTCAACGTCGCATCCCGCATACAATACACGACCTGTCATTATTTCATTTTGACAGCGCGTAGTGGTTAAAAACAGGGTTATTTTGTATGCAATGCCCCGAACGGAGGTGCATTAATCAGCGCACAGTGGTCGCTTGCCTGTCAATCACTGGCCACTGACGTTGTCACGCCGGTGCTGCCAACAAGTGACGTACGTGGTGACCAGATTGCTGTTGAAAAAACCGTATCAAATCTGAGAAACATTATTTTAGAGAATTTTTTTCTTAAAAAACGTATGGTTAATATTAATTTTACGCTGTATAATCTATACTTTTTTGATTCGGACATTGAAGTCTAGAGTTTGTAAGATTTTCATATTATATCTATTTGAGAGCAAACTGAGCTGTTTGACTGTAATTGCGTCAGTACGTCGCGTCAATGAGTCAATGAATTAAGAATGGTTTTGTAAAATATTGTTTAGTTTTGTTTAATACTTACTTTTAATAGGTACATGAAATACTTCGAGATACTAACGCAGTTGCATTAACATCCATAATTATACTAAAAATCATTTGGCAAATTCTCACAAAGTATTTAAAACAATCGGCACAAATATGAAAAAGCTCTTTCCTGTTTGTGCCGATAAATAAAATTAATCTTCAGAAATATGTAGACATGTCGCCTTTCATGGTAAGCTGTTTGTTCAGCAAAGGCTGGTACCTACAGTAAATTTATGTCCCCAATATGTTAAATCGTGGTGCTCCTTGTGACGTGCGTGTATACAATTTATTTACGAAACGTTTCACTGGACGTTGAATACTACGGTGGATTTTGTTTTTGTCTAATCGAAAGCGTTTGCGCACAAAAGCTTTGTTCGAATATTTTATCTGAGGCCGATATAAATTGGCATACATTACTTTGTTGCCGTTACAATATTATTATTAACCGCATATTTACAGATGAAAATGATTTTTATTTTTCTTGTAGAATGAAAGCTTTAGGTAGTTAGGAAAACTTAAATATGGGCTCCCGCAAAATCAATCGTTTACTAAACACACATAAATAGGCCTGAACTGTCTTCTTATAATGTGGCATTATCGTTATTACTGCTTGCAATTAATCAAAATGTGGTTAATGTTTTATTAAGCATAAACTAGACCATATTTTTAAAGCGAATAAAATAATTTTTATCATAAAATCTAACATAATGAAACCCAACATAAATCTTATTTAAAATCGATCGTAAAACATCCACGCCACTTTACTGCATCCTCATAGAAAACATAATCTACGCATGTTAATATTCAACATTCATGAAGACTTTATCAATGCCATTATCATTTTAAAAGCTCGTAATAATCATTCATAAAGTTTACGATGCCATCGAACGTTCGATACATTTTGTATAACGACGGCAAAAAATTGAATGTTGCCATATAAAATTTATCACTTACTGGTCGTTTCTAAGCAGGGTTGCCATAAAAGCGGAGCGAGGCACGGCCGGCTATCTCGATGATGTGCTATTAATACGGCAGATACGAGGCAGTTAATGTGATCGTGTATTAACCCGACTTTGCCCGACGATACCCCACGGTGGTTGACGATATCCGAACACAGACAACAAAGAAGGAAGCTCGCTTTGAAATTGTTTGGAAAGTTTATACAAAATTCCTGGCATATACTATTATGAAATTTTATTTTAACCTGGGTCTACCACCACCACCTTGCTTGCGCTTTTTGTATTTGTTCGTAATGCTTGGTTTGATAAATCGATCATCAATTTCAATTTATCTAAATCATATATCTAGTAACCATACGCTTAGGTAAGTATGTGAAAGTATAGCTGTCGCATGAAATATGAAAGGCTTTAAATTTTTTGCTAGCAACGTACTACGAACAAATAAAATACTCAATGTAAGTATTTGAAGTGCAATTAGTTTTACTAACACAAAAAAGCTATATTTTTGCAGTTTCTAAGAAAGTGAAAATGTAAAAATCTTGCTTTGTCTACTAGCTGAATCTGTTGGAAATTAAATTACATATTGACTGTGAAAACTAGAGTTCCTAATTTAAGACTAGCGTTATGTTACTATAACGATAGAGTCAATATTGAAACTGGAAGTATGACGAGTTTAATGACTACATTTATATGAAATAAATCTTTGTGATTTTTTAAATATTTTTCTCAATATTTTTACTAAATATTTAGCCCACTACACTATATTTTAACTGAGCTGAACTGAACTCGGTTAAAAATAGCTCAACTTTTTTTTTTTTTTTCTATTTATAAAAGTCAAACTTGATAGTTTTAACAGAAAGTTATAACTTTTATCATCATTTTCTAACACAAACTTCTTAGAGTAAAAATAAACGCAGAAAAAAATTTGGTTGCTTTTTTGAATCGTAACATAATATCAAATGAATTGCCTAGTGTGGGAATTGTAACTAACAAATTAGGTAGCACCTAAGTAAAGTCCCCGTCACGAGAAGCTATAAATTATGTAAACAAACATCTTTTACTAAGTAGACATTTTATACTGCGAGATAATAATAAATTGAACATATTCAATCGACATGAAATATAGACGGGTTATATGAAAGTAACAACCAATTTAATTTAGTCGGATCATATTTTAACGACGCAAAGCGCTATCGTTTTTGTTTCTTGGTACCGGAATGCGTCCGTCGCAGGGATTGTAAACTATCGGGACGCCATTTCGAAATAAACGCGTCATTCGAGTTTCGAATGCGTACGAGGTTTCATTGCTTTGCATATATCGCGGATCTGGTTGTTATTGTTAATTTTGTTATTGTTTCGTTATCACTTTTTATTGTTGTTAAGATATGGTTAATATAAGAAGTAGGTTTTAAATTGTGAAGTAATTGGTTAGGTTAATTGGTACACCAATGGTGATATAGCTTATATAGCGAATAATTATTCTTATATAATATATGTTTATTAATATTTGTTACTTAATAATTTATTAAATCTTAAACAAATTCATTTTTTTGTTGGTCCAAATGTTGTGAACTCCTGAACACTTGTTTACAAAATTTATAGCTTCTCGTGACGGGGACTTTACATCAGAATTGAAGGCTCGTAAAAATTTAAAAAATGCCGTTTTAAATGAAAATAATATTTTATACTGGTAAGACTCTACCTGCTACCGCGTTATGTTCCCAACGGTACGCGTATTAATATACCACTTACGGTTTTATGGTACAGGCTGCGCCGTAATTGTTTAGGGTTGTTTTATGTTACGACCGTAAGTCGGCTCGATTTAATAACTTCGATTATGAACTCGCTCGCTGGGTTTGATGATGTGGTCAGCGTCAGGAATGGTCAAACAAGGTTGATGGAGTTTGATATACGACTGACGGTGTATCGTCGTACAAGTTTGACAGACGATTGATAACTTTTAAATCTTCTACTTATTGCTTATGAACTCGTTCGCCAGGTTCCATGATGTGGTCAACGTCAGGAATGGTCAAACAAGGTTGATAATAAACCGTCAGTCAAGTTTAATAGACGACTGACAGTGTATCGTCATACAGGTTTGATAGAAGATTAATAATTTTTAAATCTTCTAATTATTGCCTAGAACTCCCTCGCTGGGTTTTGATAATGTGGTCAGCATCAGGTATGGTAAAACAAGGTTGAAGGTACATCGTCAGTTAAGTTTCATAGACAATTGTCAGTGCATCGTCTGATAAATTTGACAGATGATTGTCAACTTTTAAATACTATTGGTTTCTACCGTAAATTCATTAATTAAATGTCTTTACAAGTGCATCTACTAGATAATTTGTGTAAAGCTTATAATGCTTTCACAAGTAACCAAATAAATATTATTCATTACATTATTATTTACCTAACTATATTACTATGCGTGCTTTTGTTAATGTTATGTTCACTTTTTTAGGCACTTGGTTTCGATTATAAGTTAAGTTATACACATACCTTTAGGTTTTTATAATTGTTTTAAGATATTATTCTATTTTCTGTGTCAATAAATAATATTAAAAAAAAACAGAGTTCACCGGGTCAAAATACACCATGCCACGGTTATTCCAACATTTCATTCAACTTAAATGATTGCAGCACAGTTTCTGAATGTCAGTAACATCCAGTCATTTTAATTGTCACTTAGGCACTTTTATGTAAATCTGCGCTGACAGCTCCGCTGGGTGTCAGTCAAGCTAGCAGCTGTCAGCTCTGACATAGCTAAACGGTTAAACAATAGGGACCTATGATTTGACGTCTCATCTGAACGATGATAGAGCTCAGTTGTAAATGCTACCCGCGGTCACCCATCCGAAGATTGACGGTGCTGAACGTTGCTTAGAAAATAAAATAAAAAAGACTGACTTTACTAAGTTAAACTACACCACTACGCCGTAATTACAACATTTCATTCAACTAAAATGATTGCACAACAGTTTCAGAATGTCAGTAACATCAAGTCATTTTAATTGTCACTTAGGCACTTTTATGTAAATCTGCGCTGACAGCTCCGCTGGGTGTCAGTCTGTCTGGCAGCTGACAGCTCCGACACGGTGACAAGTGACAGCGCAGCGCTCCGGGTAATTTGCGACCGAGAGTGGCTGCAGCGGGTGAAATATTATTTTTTTTACATTTTTTGGTCGCGCTATTGCGTGGCTGTGTCCACTGTGCGTGGCAATATGTAGATGTTTTATTGGGTTTGATGATTTAAAAGCTAATAACAAACATATTCCGCTTTAGCACAAAATATTTAAACGCGTTACTGCTAAACATTGTCTAATGCGTGCGTAAAACTTTTGTGGTAAGACGGTAAATACTTGTAACCATAGAATAATAACGCCGAGAATGATAGTTGCATATCAAAAAAATCTCGAGAGTGAAGCATCAACACGATTGATGTATGCGCGAGTCATACGTATTTACACGCGGCAACACGCACACTACGATACAAGTAATGTTACTATCAGAATCAGATTACCCCAAAGAGTTGGGAAATGGTTTCAGAGCCTTTAGTACAGATTTTGCATAACTTATACTTGTGCGTTTGAGTGTGGCTCCAAACATTTCTGTTAGTTCTTCCTCGTTTTCACCAGGAGCGCTTTATTTAGCTTACCCCGTTGGTTTTCTTGGGTGAAATTTAGTCATTGAAATGTTACCCTTTTCCTGTCAACCGATTGCTCTTAAATTTGGTATACTTCCTTGGTTCTTGTGACAATAAAATTTTGTTTATTCAATATTATTGTAAAAACAAGATGGCCGCCGCTATAAAATGGCGGATAACCTTTTTTTTAATTCCATCAGTATGGGTATTACATGAAAGGGCTTTTTGTGTGGAACACAGTTTGTAGTAACAAAGTAAATCTAAAAACACAAAAATGAAATTGGTATTTTTTTTAACTACTTAAACCGTTTTATGTACTAAAAGATAAAAAATAACAATTCTAAAATAATATCGTGGGGCGCATCATACATAATGAAATCTTTCAGGCGAAGGCCTCACGATTTATTTTTGAGCTATTATTTTTTATCTTTTAGTACATAATTATAACCGTTTAGTTAGAATACGATTTTTACCAATTTAATTATTGTGTTTTTAGTTTTACTTTGTTACTACGAACTGTTTTCCACACGAAAAGCCCTTTCATGTAATACCCAGTTTAAATTAAATAAGTTGTGATTTTTGTCGCTTGCCTCCTGGACTATAATTGCCTACTTGATTATCGTATGAAATCTCTTTAAGATACCCGCATCTGTTCCATGTAAAGAAGTAACGTATTATGACGTTCCAAATCAAGACATTGTCGCTCTGTCATAACCTAAGGTCATAACCATCATGATTGTATTATGATGATAATGTCTCGCTTTGGTACTTACTTATCAAGCAAGTAGTATGAAAACATAATAATACTGATAATCCCGTGTCAAGGCAATGGAAGTATATTTCATTACTAATTTCAATTTCAATATGTGGGGAAAAAGTTTTACCCTTTACTTGCAACTTTTAGTCATTATGGCGTCTGTCGAAATATTGTGAATTTATATTTACATTGGAAGGCGTTTTACATCAAAATATTAGATAATTTGTAATGTGACATGTGGAATGTGATGTTGCATTGTTTGTTTTGTTTTGCCGATTCACTTTGGCACCCGTTTACCACACAAACCGTCATTTTCTATACCAATATTATAAAGAGGAAAGATTTGATTGTTTGTTTGTTTGTTTGTTTGCATTGAATAGGCTCCGAAACTACTGAACCGATTTGAAAAATTCTTTGACTGTTGGGAAGCTACACAATCCCCGGATGTTATAGGCTATATTACATTTTCAAAAAAATTAGGGATCCTTGCTAAAACTCCAATAAAGTAACTCAAGGTGTAAAAAAATACCTTATAATTTAAATATTATGTAATCTGAATATGTAAAAAGTATTTCATATTTAACTGTCATAGTCTATTGGTTATTGTTACCCTAGCAACCAAAAATAAGTATGTCACTTCTGTCAAATGTTTGAAATATAAACAGCTAACAGTTTACAGCAGCTTTAAACCTTAGATTATGCTTTAAACACATTTAATTATAAATTTCATTGCTTAGACACATATTCAGCTTTATTTAATTTAACTGTGTAGCTACAGGCCCGTTTCCGTCGTCATAATTCCTGTTCAACAGTTAGCAAATCATTTATGAGGTACAAAGGCAATTTACTTATATTTTCTACCATTTTAAAATGCTCAGAAGATCAAGATCTCAACTTTCTAGACATAGTTCCCAGGCAAGGCAACGGCATCAAAAATACGTCGTAATGAAGACTCTTCATCGGAAACTGAAAATCGTCTTGAAAGCCGGAGAGAATACGCGTCACAATCGCGTGCCAGAGAGTCGAGCGTTCCCAGAGGCTTGCCGAACAACATTAGAGAACCTCCCAAGTCCGCGCGCGAGAGTCGAGTACAGAGCGTTCGTAGCGGCTTGAAGAGCAAAATAATAGAAATATTCTAACTCGCACTACGGAATGAATCGAACTCTGAGCATTCCCAACGCCTACGAGATCAGAGAGAAAGACAGAATACGTTAACAACTAGAGTTCGAACTCAAATTTTAGCTCACAGTAGCAGATCAGCATTCAGATACGATCCACAAATAGATTATGCTCAACAGCCTTCCGTCCAAATTGGAACCATGAATAAGATTTGCCCTAAGTGTTTTGCAAAAAAATGGGACGATGAACCTAATGGTATATGCTGTGCACCAGCACGGGAAGCATGGCAAAGGGACTTATAGTCTTTCCACCATTATGTCCCGTCGAAGAGGAAATAAAGTATGGATTGACAATGACATCTGACATTAAGAGTGGATAAAATGGTTTTCTCCCCTTGCCGTGCTACTCGGGCTGGTAAAGTTAGTCTCCCCAATATTGAAGAGCCGCCACCACCAATAAAAAATCTTTTGTAAAGTAATCATTCACTAGCCGGACATTTTTTAACCAACATACGAAAGTACAAAAGTGTCTTCCAGATGACTTCGTTTGGCGCGAAATAAATCTATACCAATATTATAAAGAGGAAAGATTTGATCGTTTGTTTGTTTGCATCGAATAGGCTCCGAAACTACTGAACCGATTTGATAAATTCTTTCACTGTTGGAAAGCTACGTTATCCTTGGATGCCAAAGGCTATATTATATTTCTTAAATAATTAAGAGATACTAAAACTCCCATGTAACCCAAGGTGTACAAAAATTACCTAAAATATTATTTACATCGCGTGCACTGCGAAAACTATTGATGATACAATAAAATAATGTACTACGACTTTGTAGAGCTTATCATTATTTTCAAAAAGTTTCCGGACAGAGTATGTCTATCGATTATAGTTAAGCCACAATAAGTGTTTTTTATTTGAAAATTTTAATTGAAATGCCGCCGCAAGAAAAGGCTCTTTATATCATGGTATAATATTATGTAAACCTTTTTCAAAATAAACTACTTTATATTCAGGAATAATTCAGGACCTTTATATAACTTTTTAAGTTGTTCAATTCAGACATTTCATTCGAAAGATATCATGAGTTTAAAAATGTAAGTATTAGAAAAAAATCGCGTGGTCGCCGCTCACCCCGCTCGGCTAGCTAGGCATCACCATATTTTATCTCCGCTATTCCTGTAGGTACCTGTACCTATACCAGCCTTTTTTAATAGTCCACTGCAGGACATAGACCTACCCACGAAGTGTGATTGAGCCATATCCACCACGCTGGTCCAGTGCAGGTTGGCGAATTCATATAGGGCATCCGAGCATCGAATGTAAATGTAGCGTCTAAAGTGTTTTAAAAAGAAGACTTTCCTTTTACTGCTTACAATTTTGACGAAAGTATAAAGAAGTAATATGAAATAGACATGAAACCGCGACCGCGTTGTAATCTATTCAGTAGCGAGAGAGTCTACCTACGGTTGGGCCATATCCACCACGCTGGCCCAGTGCGGGTTGGTGGATTCCTATAATAATACGTAATCCAGTTTTTTCTACGGACGTAGGTATGCAGGTTGCCACACGATATTTTCATTCACGGAAAAGCCAGTGATGTGAAATTCCGTACCTAAGTTCCAAAGAAACTCATTGATACGGGATCGGGATTTGCACCTACCAACTCACGATTTTAAGATAGGTGTTACTACCACTAGACCACCACGGCTATATACCTCCTCTATCTACAGATTCGGAAAAGCTAACTTAGGCAACCGACATACAGACGATTTATAATTTCTGTGTTATAGTGATAGTGAGTGGAGTGAGTGTCCTGACTGATAGTACGTAAAACGAACGATCGATGGGCCTTTAAAGTTCTCGAATGTAGACAATGTATTGGCAAGTATAGAGAAGGTCTTCACGTGAATCTAAGATCTGGTCGAGACCATCGGAACACGTTGGATGCCAGCGCTTCCATTGGTTCCATCACAGCTTTTTGGGTTAGCAAGTTGAAGAGGCCTTAGGTAGGGCAGACAATTCGTAGAAGTAGAACTGATAGACAATATTGTACAAAGTACTCGAATGAAGAAAAGATCAAAAAAAAGTGTATATTAGATCGTCAACTAACTTACGTTGATAGAATCTAGACGGACTGCGGGCTGCGGGTCTCTAATATTATAACCGTTTAAAAACTCTGAAGCCAGGGATAGCCACCCGACCCATATGAAATTACTTTTATTTAGATAGGCAAAAACTATCTTTACTTTATGTAAATAGTCGAACAGATTAAGACTACGATTCGATCGATTCTACTGCAAAATTGATTCATTATTGACGGAGTGATCGCGTAACATAAGTACCTACATACAAAATGAAACATACAGTCGAATTGCGAACCTAACTTATTGGTGGATACATGGATGGACGCTGGATGCAAAATTCTTGCAATGGTTTTATTCGGTGTTATTCAAGATCTAAAAAGTGAGCCCTATATTAAGCAGTGGGTGTTCTATGGAAAAAATATTTGCTTATATGAGACTGTAATATGAAAACGCGCTAAAATAACTGTGTTCATGTGAGTGACATATCTACATTACGTGGTAGGTAAATAGGCACAATACTCATAAAATCTGTCTTCTTTAAACAATCGTACCCGGGCGAAGCCGGGGCGGGCCAGCTAGTAAAATATAAATTACGGGAGCTGTTTGTATCACGGTACGACTGTGAGTACTGCCGCGCGCCGCTCGCTTACAAAGCTTTTAAAGCTTTGTATTTGTTGCTTCACTTAGCGTGCTTGTTCTCGGTTTCTCGGCGTTATTATTCTATGCTCGTAACTATGAAATTTTTATTTGGCATATACCTATTTATTATAAAGAGTTATCGTAATTATCCAGCAAATACACAGATAAGGCAGAAATCACAGTAAGTCTGCACACGAAAAAGTTTTAAATAATGTAATTTGCTCAAAAAAATGCTCAAATATTAAATACATATTCAAAATGTAGGTAAGAGCTTTGAAAGGTTTACGTATTTACATGTAGTTGTTCCGAAAATTTTGTCTAGAGTTGAAGAACTGTTTGTTTGAAACTGCCTCGGACCAAATAAAAAAATCAAGACATAATGTTGTGAACAAAACAAGTGGCCTGCAAAACTACGTCTCGTCGTGAACAGACACAATAAAATAACACACACAAACCCGTACAAAGAAACTACGCCATGGATTTTCAGTTGAAATATGGCGGCGCAACACCGACGCACTCACTACATGTAGAAAAAACCGGCCTCATTTGTCTGTTCACGACATTCTGTCTTGATTTTTTAAATTGTTCTGAGGAAACTGCTGATATTTTCGCGATTTCGGGTTTGGTCCCATAGTAAAATTGGTTGGTAGTAACCACGTACCTAATACGCGAAATGAATGAAATGATGATTACAACGATATCCTAAAATATGTCTGTCGTAACATAGCCGCTTGACTATGATGGGTCGGTACCCAGAGAAACATGCGGTTTTTATTTACGATTTGTTCAAAATACGCCATATTTTATTGAAGAAGTGGGTACGCAATTTAATCTTAGAAACAACACTATTCCACGATATCTGCAATCGAATATTGTGACGTTTACCCACCAGCCCACACTATATCGAACAGGGGGCGGTCGGTCCAGATATTGTTATTAGTCCCATAATACGTGGCGAGTCGGCTATAATCGCATATATAAAGGATTAGATGAAGAATAAATATTTCTGATAGTTTTATATAGGGTGAAACAGCAGTGGCTGTGAAGACTGATAGGTGAATTGACAAAAACAGTGACTGGTAGAGTTATAAACAATATCGTTTTGACTTCTCCTGCACCTCTAGCAAGGCAATAATTATTTTTCAAAAAAAATGGCAAAACCGCCTTCCATCAACAACGTGTACAAAATTCGAATATTTCACTCGAATTATTTACATTATTCTTTATTTATCAAAAACGGCTCAGCCGATTTCTGTAAAATTTAAATGCGACTATCTCGGGAGTATACCATTTTGAACTAAAAAGAATTTTTCGATTCGGTTCAGAATTGGCGAAATTATCGATGTTCATCGTGTACAAAAATCGGATATTTCGCTCGAATTGCATACATTACTGTTATTTTTTTCAAAAACGGCTCAGCCGATTCCTGAAAAATTTAAATCGAACCATCTCGGGAGTATACCCTTTCGAACTAAAAAAGAATTTTTCGATTCGGTTGCAATTTGCGAAATTATCGATGAACATACTTACACAAAAAAAATACATACCCACGAACACAGAACCGTTTCCTTTTTGGAAGTCGGTTAAAAGACAAATTGTTTTTCTGCCAATTGGTTCCATTGGAGTGGAACATGATACTTCTGAAGTATGATTTATGTATCTGTCATACTTAACCATGTGAGAGGCCTTCAGGCGGCTTTAAAACTCTGACACCAGGACTAGCCACCCAGTTTTATGAAGTTACTTTAGTACGAGTATGATCTACCAATCAAAATATTTTTTTTTGTACAAAATGGCTTAATCGACTTTAACCATGTAGTGTATCACAATCCTTTCCCAGCGCAGAGCCTCTTGTTTCACGAAATATTATGTAGGTATCTAGCCATCCTCCAAATTAGTAATCCTAGGACGAAAATGACCTAACGCGAAACTTCTGCCTTCAGCAAATGTACATCGACGTCCTCCAAAATCACAATCCTAGCGGTTCCCAGTGCTAAAACGAAAAATACATGTATTAATTCCACTGAAATCTACTGATTTTTGAAAAACTACTAAAAATCTACCGCACTACCAAATTTACATCGAAAATCTACTAAAAACGTTGGCAATCTACTGAAAACGTTCACTCTGCGTAGGATTGAGCTGAATCAAAGTCACTTTCAGTAAATAAATTTACCTGAATAAATTCAAGCATGTACTACCTACATAGTAACAAATAGGTACCTACCTCGAGGTCTGCATTTTGATGCAGGTCATCTGAGTCAATTAAGTAGGTACATACATTATGTCAATTTCTATTGAAAAGACTAAAATTGACGTCAATAAAATAATGAAACGAATCTATTACCTGGTATTGTTAAAAACAACTAATTATAATAAACTCTGATTGAAATATTGAAGTGAAACTTCTAATGCGACTTCCAACAAGGTGACAACAACTAAAACAACTAATGCATAGTTTAACGCTACAATGGAGGAGGTATGAAATCACTGTTGCGTCGAAGTTTCACTTCTTCCGCGCGGAGGGACTCCACTTGCACTTTATAAGGTTCCGTACCCAAAGGGTAAAAACGGGATCTCATGAACCATGATAGCTAGGCAGCTGAAATTTGACATGATTTGACATTTGACACAAATTATGTATTTCTGTTGCCGCTATAACAACAAATACTAAAAACAGAATAAAATAAATATTTAAGGGGGGCTCCCATATAACAAACGTGATTTTTAGGAGTTTTTTGCTCGCTATTAATAACGGCAAGAGGAATAGGGCTCCCATACGGTACGGAACCCTTCGTGCGCGAGTCCGACTTGCACTTGGTCGATTTTATTTATTTAAAGTGTCAAACACGACCGACAATTTTTATAAGTGAAAAAAACCTATATTTCTTAGTCGTATACCTATTCGAAAGAATTCAATCACTGTTGTGATTGAATTCTTTCCTTGATTGAAACCTTTCCTGAAAAACAAAGAAAATTGCGTAATTAAACGTCTTCTCATCCGACATACCCCAGTGCCTCAAGTCGAAAGTGTTCGATCAGTGTGTGTTGCCAGTGAAGACTTATGGCACTGAAACGTGGTCTTTTACTATGGGCCTTATTAATAAGCTTCAAGTAGCCCAACGAGCTATGGAGAGGGCTATGCTCGGAGTCTCTCTGCGAGATCGAATCAGGAATGAGAAGATTCGCAGAAGAACCAAAGTTACCGACATAG
The DNA here is from genome assembly GCA_964007245.1 of Hypomecis atomaria. Lineage (NCBI taxonomy): Eukaryota > Metazoa > Arthropoda > Insecta > Lepidoptera > Geometridae > Hypomecis > Hypomecis atomaria. The sequence goes on from OZ023288.1 coordinate 20,022,067, forward strand.
CCTAGCGGATTGGTAAGTTAAAATGGCAATGGGCAGGGCACATAGAGCGGAGGACTGATGACCGATGGGGTCGAAAAGTTTTCGAATGGAGACCACATACTGGCAAGAGCAGCGTAAGACGTCCATCCACAAGGTGGACGGATGACCTCATTAAGACCGCAGGATCACGCTGGATGCAAGCCACTACCAACCGGTCTTATTGGAGATCCATAGGGGAGGCCTATGACCAGCAGTGGACGTCCTATGGCTGATGGATGATGGATGGAATCACTGTTAGTGCGCTTGTTCACGGCTGTTTATTTCACCGGAAAACGGACCGTCAATAAACAAACACCTACATTTTTCGCCGGATGGATGTCCGGTGCGTCAACACACGTTCATTAAAAACCATACACAACCGCGAATCCGCTGAAAAAAACGGTCCGTTGTCCAGTGAAACAAATTGCCGTGTGCAAGCGCTCTTATTACAGTCCGTTTGCATGTCTGCTTAGTTATATCCCTAGAAGTACTTTCAATACTAGCAATCCAAAAACATTACCCTCCTTTAGATATCGGGTAAAGAGACCTGCCTCGTCTATTTTCCCCGAGACCTTTTCATAAACATCGAACTAAAATTTCTCGAGCGCCACACTCAACCCTGTAAAAGTCAATACATAAGACCGAGTGGCCATAAGATTTTATACGCGCTATAACCGACGCGAACTGACGCGTAAATTCTTATAACATGGGTAAGTGTTCGAAATATGAATAGGAGTCTGTATCTTAGCTGTTAAAGAGGTTAGGGCGCGGGAGGAATTGGCTGAATCTTGAGGGAAGGAATTTAAAAGGAGGCCTATTTCCAGTAGTGGAAGTCCTATAGTTGAAATGATGACGACGAAATTTTGTAAACCTAGGTCGGGTGGTTATTTCTAATTCTAGGTAGGAATGATGAGAAATGCTAGCTTGGCATACGACAACGAAAAGAGTTTTTTTGACGTGTGAAAATATTGACAGATATGAGTATACTTCATCATAACTCTGTTTCGCTCTGACACGTCGAAATAAATATTTCATGGTGTGTGCGTGGCTGCTCTGACGTCCCGCTCAGGACGTTTCCTTTAGTGTTTTATGCATTTACCCCTCAGACAGAGTATATTCAGACCAGGTGTCATTATAATTTACTTATGGTGTCATCCGTGTCAAGACAACAGTCAGTAATTGTAAATGTTACGAAGACATCAGAAGGCCGACCGTACTGATCGTCGATTCACCTCGGTAAAGTAGGTTTGTATAGGCCAGGTGGCTAGCCCTGGTGTCAGAGTTTTTAGGCCGCCTAAGGGCTTTGACTTGGCTAAACGGTTAAACAATCGTGACCTACAATTAACGTGTCAACCTAGCCACGGCAGCGCACAGTTGGGAAATGCCACCCGCGGTCACCCATCCAAATACTGAAGTGCTGAAGACATCCTACTAAGTGAACAGAGACTTTATTCGTTAATCACCAGTGTTACTATAAAATCTTACTACCAGTAATAAGAATGGTAAATTAATTACCCTTCTTACTACTGAAGTTGAAAGTTGTTACAACAGCAATAAAAAATCACCAGTGTTACTACTGAAAAACTATAATGACAAAAACATACAAAATGTAACCAATATTTTACCACCGGTAACATTTTCTTCTTGAAGTCAAACATGACAGATGTCGAAGTGACAGCTGTACATATAGGTACGACTACTGCAAAGAGTATATAGGTATAATCATAGAGAGGGAAAAAAGAGCCCTCTCGTGGAGTTCTATGCCAACTGATTTTAAAACGCTATCTAAATTTTGATTCCTAAAAAATGTCCTGTCCTCCGCCTGTACTACCACATTCAGCTTGATACAAAGATACAACCCGCTTCTAATTTGTCTTACTAGGATTTTATAGGAAAGACCTATATCCAGCGGTGAACGTCCTGTGGTTAAAAAGGTGATGATTTACCAAATAGCTCCGGAACAGAAGCTATGTGTACCTATTTTATTATAATTATCTGGTCTTGAATGTCATTGGGCCAGTTGATAGCCAGTGGGTGTTTTGATTATGCATTTCCAATATAAAAGCTATAACTCTATAATAGTCCGATCCAACAATACTTTATTAAGGTTCCATTATGGAACGTATCGGTTTCAGTGCCATTCTCACCCACGTACACCCATCTAAGGCAAAACATAGAAAACAAATAAAATAAACAATAACCGTTGTATCCATTAGAGATAAATCAAATCGCAGCTAGCGATTGAGCAATAAATATCAATGAATTTAATGTTCCCGCGCAACACGCGATAACTGTCAAAGTGCGCCGACGCCATCTTGGCCGCCATCTTGATTTATGGACGTTTCGACTGTCGATAGATGATGTGATTGTAAATATGGATAGAGATGAGAATAGATGAAGGAACACAGAGATATTACAACTAGAGAGATAGCGCTGTTGTCGCTTGAGGCCATTCTCAACCACAAAATTGTTTAGAAAATCTTACCTAGAGCTGTCAAAAATGACAAATATGAATTGGAATTCGACAAGAATTTGAAGAATTGAAAAATTTTATAGAATCTGAAAATAATTTGAATTTGACACTATCCGGCGAAAAACACGGCAATAGTCACTGAATCGAAATATTTTCATTTCTCCTAACTCATGCCATATTAAATCAATGCATCTCTTTCAGATTCTCTCGATCGACTAATACAATATCCGTCTGGTATCTCTGCGTGAAAAAGAAGCAGCAGTGCACGACCATAATAATCATTACACAAGTAGTCGTTTTGGGTTATTTTCATGATGAGATGTTTTTTTATTTAAATTTTTAGGTTTTATATTCCCTGCATACTCCTCGCATACAATCAATGTCCTCACCACTCCCCACTAGAGATAGAAATCCCCGCAATTCAGGGGATTCCCCACAAATCGGCAACCCTGATATTATAATGTTCTGAAGCGTGGTACATCAGTATCTAGGTGCCGAAGTATAAAATTTCCATACCTCAGATTAATATTTTCTAGAACAGCAATTCAGTGACATTAACGACCGATAGTAAATATTAACGTTGCACAACCCACGATCCGCTTTTAATAGCTGTTTCAATTGATTCTACGGCGTCTCTACGAGCAATATGTCTCGGATGGATGACGAGGTGACAAGATATTTATATTACGAGAATTTTTGTCACGACCCCTGTATAAGTCCAAATTGTCCATTGTTTAATAGGCAATTGGTGTTCTCATTGTTTTATTGGTCAACTTTTTAGGGTTCCGTACCCACAGGTAAAAACGGGACCCTATTACTAAGACTTCGATGTCCGTCTGTCTGTCTGTCACCTGGCTGTATCTCATGAACCGTGATAGCTATTTCTGTTGCCGCTATAACAACAAATAAACGCTAAAAACAGAATAAAAGAAATATTTAAGTGGGGCTCCCATACAACAAACGTGATTTTTAGGAGTTCTTTGCTCGCTATTAATTATGACAAGAGGAATTGAGCTCCCATACGGTACGGAATCCTTCGTGCGCGAGTCCGACTCGTACTTGGCCGATTATTTACTAAAGCTGCATAACGCATCGTCGCAGTAAACTATTTGTTTACAATCAGGCATCAGTATTTTACTGACTATAAGTGGCACACGTCTAACGTTTTGCATTTTTTTTTTACATCAAAATTCTAAAAATATTTCTTCAATTCGACTGTAACACAATTTTATATTTTTTTTAACAAATGGTACAAGTAGCAGTACGTAAGTCTAGCTCTGAGGGTAGTGTGGAGGGTACCTGCGTATTATACCCATTTTTGATTTAGCATTTGTTGCCATATTGAGGGACTAGGTATAAAAATAATATGGAAAGTAGCAGTTTTTGGACAGCTTTTGGCGACTGAGTAACAAGTGACAACCTCATGTAACAACTCGTTTTGCATTAAAATCATTATACCTTTTCAATTATAATTTCAGGTTAATTAAGGCAGTGACCCACCTTCTTCACAATTATCTTGCAAAATACCCATAAATTATGAAGTAAGTAATATATCATGCAAATTATTTTGTTTATCGTTCAGCAATAAATTAGCGTTTTTAATTACTGACATAAATAAAATACTCAGACCTTTTTATTTCATTAACTGTTTGTTGGAATTTATTATGACATTTTCAAAAGTTATAATATTTTTTATTAGTTTTTAATGATTTTGTTTGTTAAATAGTTTCCAATGATGAATATAATAAATTTTTCAATTAGTGTCGTAGAACACTGAGCCTGGTCATTAGATGCCCTCTTTCCCCTACATATCTTTGATATAATCGAAATAAACTGTTTTTTTTTCTTCAATTTACGCTATCTGTCAAATTAAGAGATTAATAAATACATGCCTCATATACTAAACTAGCAGCCTCCCTAATTTAAAAAGAAATATAAAATAGCCTATGACACCCGGGGATTGTGTAGCTTCCCTACAGTGAAAGATTTTTTCAAATCGGTTCATTAGTTTCGGAACCTATTCAATGCAAACAAACAAACAATCAAATCTTTCCTCTTTATAATATTGGTATAGAGAACAACACCGGTTTTTAACCCCCGACGAAAAAGAGGGGTGTTATAAGTTTGACGTGTCTGTTTGTCTGTGTGTCTGTCTGTCTGTGGCATCATAGCGCCCGAACCACTGAACCGATTTCAGTTTAGTTTTTTTTGGATGAAAGGAGACTTAATCGAGAGTGTTCTTAGCTATGTTTTATAAAAATCGATTGAGCCGTTTAAGAGTTATGGTGGGTTAAAGTGGGGATGGAAGAACCAAAATTCTACAAATGTGCCCAAAATGGTTGTCAATTGAAGGTTTGTTGTCAAATATTTATGTGTCGGGGGTTTTTTATTTAGGTATATTATTACTCACGTATGCGATCGCGGCCGTGCCGCTGAGAATGCCTCATATAGATTTAGAAACTCCACAAGCTGTGATTGTTTGTGTGTTATTTAATTCACATAAATATATTAACAAAGCGTGAGCGAGATGGACAAATAGCGTAAAATCCTTACACGCAGCCAAAGAAAATATAATAATACTAAGTATCGCAGCTTCAACTGCTTGATTAACTCGCGTGATTAGTATCCTACAACAGTAGTAGTAGTAGTGAGAGGCCGATGTGGGCGTGAAGTTCTCGAATAGAGACCACAGACCAGCAAGCGCAGCGTAGGATGCCCATCGACTAGGTGGACTTACGATATATTATAGATCACGGGAACGCGTTGGATACAGCTTAGGCCGCTTTTAACCAGCCTTATTTGAAATCCATAGAGCAGGCCTATGTTCAGCAGTGGACGTCCTACGACTGATGGATAGATGGAACACTCATCTATTTATATCCATGCAAAAAAATAAATCGACCCGTTGCTTCGGTTCTGTGAAAGAGTAACAAACCTACAAACATACTATATAATTATCATAGAGGTGGAATGCATAATATTAGTGAGGACCAAAATTCACCTACTTACTTACTTCACTCCTTATAATTGTTTTTGTTAAGATGGATAATTACATCTTGTCTCAAATTTAAATCATAAAATATGCACATTTTAAACAAATTATGATTGAACACTGGCAAGAATACAAAATAATATGCACATTTATAAGTAAACTTCCAAACATATTAGAAAGTTTAAGTAAATCGACATAACTTGTCGTTAATATAGGAGAAGTCGCTGGTTCCCGTAGTACAGCCCCTGGCTAGTTCGGGAATCAGAGGCTTCATTACTTTACCTGTACCTTATTTTATGTCAATAAAAATTTTTGATTGAAACATTGATTGATTGAAAAAAAAACCAGTTTTATAACCTTGTTGATAACACACTTATAATATATGGAAGGTGCGAGTATACTATTTTGTTCTTTCTTATTTATGAATAATATTATTTTTCATCAACTTCTTATCCATCAACATGGAATTGGACGTAAAAATAACTTTGAAAAAAAATGTTATTTAAAGCTCCCTACATAATAAAAAAAAAAAAATACTAAAATCACTAAAAATTAACTTGAACTTAACCTCAAAATCTGGCTTATGAATTATAAATATTTACTAAACGTATGTTATAAGCAAGTGCTTATAACATACGTTCATACACCTCCTATTTTACCAACTTCCAAAGAGGAGGAGGTACTGCGTTCGTCTGTATGTATTTTTTGTGTATGTTCATCGATATTTTCAATTGTGAACTGATTAAAAAATTATTTTTTTTAAAAGGTACACTAACGACGTGCTAAGGAAGTAAAGCAGGAAGCTGGAGACAAACCGAACCGTAACATAAAATAACAAAGCTAAATACCTACAAAAGTTCAAGAACTATTGCATTACAATGAATTATTATTTACAACCTCATTCAGATAAGCAAGCATCTAATTACTCAATTCTCTATTCTAGTAGCAATTACTGACAATTTATATCAAGTGTTTAATACATCCATTAATAACGTCCCGATAATCGACGAATTTATTATATTGTGGGTAATAAATAAAACAAATTAATTGCGAAGTCATTGATTAATGTTGCCAATTAAAATGGAAATAAATTTAATGTACGATGTGCAACCTCAGCGACCTCTATTATTATCTTTATTTATTTTGCCTTTTCTTTTTAACACCCGACGAAAAAGAGGGGTGTTATACGTAAGTTTGACGTGTCTGTTTGTCTGTCTGTGGCATCATAGCGCCCGAACCACTGAACCGATTTCAGTTTTATTTTTTTTTGGATGAAAGGTGACTTAATCGAGAGTGTTCTTAGCTATGTTTTATAAAAATCGATTGAGCCGTTTAAGAGTTATGGTGGGTTAAAGTGGGGATGGAAGAACCAAAATTCTACATAGTGTGCCCAAAATGGTTGTCAATTGAAAGTTTGTTGTCAAATATTTTTGTGTCGGGGGTTTTTTAATTAGGTATATTATTATTAAACTGATGGTTTCATCTTAAACTATCAAATTGTGAATCGGGGGCTCTACAGGTATTTGAACCTAAATGTATGCGGGACCTAAGTGATCAAGGGTCCGAGTAAAAGCAAGCGCGACCATTGAAAATCTGCGTTAATGAGAACGGATTAGCGAAGTATGCGATTCCATTTCATTGGTTAAAAAATTGAACTTGGAGCTCTATGATTGAAAGCAGATATTTCACTTATACTAAGTATACTTCGAAGTAAATGTAATAAGATAGAAAGCAAATGAGCAAAAAATATATTCATACCAAAACTGTAGTTCGCGTCTTTTCTTTGTGTTTTAAAAGATTAGCAAAGGTCTTCCTAAGCGAAAGCGCTTTGCTACATGTCAGATTTTTTTAATAGTGTATACTCTCCTTGCTGAAGTGTCTATGAAATCGTGTTACCAAAAGTAGAATTCTGCAATTTTAGGATAATTAGATGCCCCAATAAGGCTTAGTATCTAACGTTAAGTTTGCCAACCCGCATTTGGTCTGAGTGCAAACTACGACATAAACTTTCTCGTAATGAGTAAGTACTTCTATTTACCGTGCAGTGGGACAGTCTGATGCCAAAAAGCTGTAGCAACTTTGCTATAAACATGTATTAATTAAATTAAACCAGCTTAAAAACAAAAGGGTCCGTTCCGCTCCTTTAATCTGCTCCCGTCGCTTGGGTTCAAAATTAAATCCGAACTGTCACTGAGAGCTGTCACTGTCAAAGTTTTTCTATTAACTTTTTCATAAGGATTTGACAGGACATTCATAAAACCAGCGACATTGATAGATCGCGCCGTCGTCGGACGACATCTCTTTTGAAATTTTCTGACGCTAATGATATTTTTACCCTTTTTCACTGGCATCACTGTAATTAAGAGCAAACTGAACGCAACGGGAATTTCAAATATAATGTGTTGTGGCTCATCATTTCTAGTCAACTTCTAAAAATATTATAGTTTTGAATTCCTTTCAACCCAACTAAGTACAAATTTATATCTCTGCTAGCGATAAACCAATTTACTGTAAATCTGTACTGTACTGTAACAGCCTTTTTAATAGTCCACTGCAGGAAGTAGGCCTAACCATGAAGGGTGATTGGGCCATATCCACCACGCTGGCCCAGTGCTAGTTGGTGGATTCACACACGCCATCAAATTTCTTCTCCGGACGTATGCAGGTTGCCTTATGATGTTTTCCTTCACGGAAAAGCCAGTGGTGTTCCATCCAAGGAATTCATTCGTACGGGACCGGGATTTGAACCCGCAACGCCACGATTGTGAGGCGGGTGTCATTACCACTAGACCACCACGGCTTATACTCTACTATGCGACATTTAAGTGAATTAATTGTTTTCAACCAATTTACGTTGCGTAAATATACATATTTCACAAGTAGTAGTTCTTCAAACAGTTGACCTCGCATCTGTATCTCTCGCCTGTATCTCGACTAGCTCTTCATCGATTTCGTTCATACTCGCAAACGCTTAGGATGTAGAATAATGTTGATACTAAATAATCTTGCTAAATGTTATGACAATCGATTACCTATTTAAAAAAAAACGCTTTAGCAAATTACCCCCATTTGAGAGAAATACCCCAATCAAATATTACCGATGTCAAAAAATATCCAAATATCTTCGAGCAAATATCTACAGAGCCACAGTCACTAAAAGTGGTAAAAATATGTCCGAGCGCCGTCATACATACCGACTTAGAAATTTACATTAAATAATTCACAATGACCCGTTTTCTCGAAGGTCGACGTTATGTCACCTAATTAGTGGTTGTAACCGAGCACTTTGGTATCGCGCGGCGTTGTAGTTGGCTTGCAATGGCCTTACGACTAACTAAAAAGCCTGCCCACTACGTAGGTTGGGCAGAGTTTTGGCTCGGACACTTTTTTGCACGATTGTGACTCTATAGATATTTGCTCGAAGCCAAATACCTATACATAAAAACCGTCAAGATTCGTTGAAAAATGTGACCTGTAGAGGAAAATCACCATGCAGACATAGGAAAACGAATACTTAGAACGCAGTATTTAGATCGCTATCTCTGCACATAATATATTGCGATGGCCACTTCCCACAAATTGCTCGCGTCTGTTTGTGACGCATTGTTATGGCGGCTTTTATTTCGCCTTATCAATCTGACGCTTTATCAGGAGCTTTTGGCTCGCTCTCGCACCTCTCCGGGAATAATACAGAGGGAACGTGGTATGATGTGTTTTGTACTCGAGTGGTACTGGTTATGAATGAGTGGTGAATGGGTCAGTGGAAAGGTAGTTCAGACATACCAGAATAATAGGTTGGGGGGTTTAATATTGAAAAAAAATAGTAGTAAAGTTTCGTTCGTAGAAAAAAAGTTTTATAAGTCGTTCGTAGAAAAGTATTCGTAAAAATAAGATTGGTTGGAAACGGCATTCATCCAACGTGATATTGTGGTCTTAACGAAGACTTGTCCACCTCGCGGGTAGACGTCTTACGCTGCGCTTGCCGGTACGTCTTCATAATATACTGAATAAGTTGGCTAACTAAGTAATCACTCCACATTCCCAAGTTCCAAGCATTAGATACTTACTCGAATATCAGAAGAGCTAAATCAGAAATACCCTAACACATTCAACCATCAGCCGTGGAACGTCCACTGCTGGACCTATGCCCAGCAGCAGGCCTATGCCTCTCCATAGATCTCTAATATGACCAGTTGGAAGCCGCTTGAATCCAGAGCAATCTTACGGTCGGAATGAAGTCATCTTTCCATCATCTGGGTGGACGTCTTACGCTGCGCTTGCTGATACGTGCATGAGCAACGAGTCATGAGATTTACTGGGTAACCAATCTATCACTCCTCTTATCCAAGCTAGAAGTATTAGCTACTCAAATATCAGTGGAGCTAAATCAGGAATTCCCTAAACAGATTAGGGTTGTCAAACGCAGTCTGTGAGGCAGTGACAAAATGCACAATTTTTACACTTACACATCCATCAGCCTAAGGACATCCACTGATGGACACAGGCTTTCCCATAAATCTCTAAAAAAACTGCTTGGAAGCTGCTTGTATCCAACGTGATCATGCGGTCTTAATAAAGTTATCGACCACGCGAATGGATTTCCTAAGCTACGCTTGTCAGTACGTGCACAAGCTACACAAAACATTAGCTACTTGAATATCAGGAGAGCTAAATCAGGAATTCCCTAAACAGATCAGGGTTGTCAAACGCAGTCTGGGAGACAGTGACAAAGGCGCGCCATCAATACCGGCCGTATCCCATTACGTCGGCGTCTGCTGGAGATCACCCCTATTGTCCGCTGATCCGTCGGGTGGCTTCAATGCAAACTTCCAGTAACAAGCGTCTTGGATTTGACTCGGAAAGTAGAAAATTTGGATGTGATAATGGAAATCAAGTCTTTTAGGCGTACATTACGGAAATACTTACTGCGTTGGCGCTGTGTCCCCAAAGTGGGTCTTGGCCTCCGACACTAAAATTCGCCAGTCGTCCCGGCGCTGCGCGGCGCTCCCCCAGTCCGGTTGCTGAATGTCGCGCAGATCCTTTTCCACGGCATCGAACCAGCGGTACTTGGGGAGTCCCACACGGCTCTGCCCGGTTGGTTTTCCCAGGAAAATATTCAAACAAATGCCTACTCTAGGTAAGGCACCGGCAATATCCCTGCTGTTGCATTTGCCCATTAAGCAGTGATCTCTTACTATCGAGGGGCCAGTCAGCTTATTTGTCACTTTGTCTTTTAAAATGCCTCATAAGGTAATGTGGTTGCTAGTGCATAATATTGACTCTAGTTTTTGCCAAACGCAGGAGCTTACTGGTCACGTTATAAATCCATACCATTATTGTACTATACTACGCCTTCCTGCCAGCAAGTACAAGTCGTCTTAACAAAATGGGGTAGATCTAAAAATGCGCAGCTACAGTACCTACGCTGGATATCAGTTACTATATAAGAGAATACAGATCTTACTATACATATAGTAGTTAGTTACCATATAGATAGTATATGAGAGGAAACTATTGTTCAGTAGAGGGGAACATAGTAAAATTATAATCAATAAATAATAGCGTTGCAGAAAATTCCTTCGAAATCCATTTGAAGGAAATATCGTTGTAATGTTGAATTGTGATTAAAGCTATTGGGTTTTGAAAACGGCTGAGTAGAAAACATAGTTGTCTTGCTCGTTTTCAAACTGAAACTAGTCCAAAGAGTTTTGAAATTTTATTTAAAATGTCTAATGATTAGATTACGTTCCAACCTTCACTCATAAATAAAGCAAGAGCTATAGAAAAAGTGTCCCAAAACTTTCAACAGCAGCTAAATGTCAATATACCACATCCTAAAAATCTCGATGAAAGTGTCTTGTTAGAAGTGCAGTAACAAGTGACGCGTGTCGACACCAGCACCTGCCGATACGCCGATATTGTGTGCACTATGATTGAATTCCGCCTCACAGCTGTGCCAGTACGTCTCATGGACACAGTCGTACTGTGTCGCAGTAATGTAGCTCGAGAAACCTTTGAGAAGCTGCAGGATCTGTTAGAAGAGTTATTGTGAAATGGGAGGATGTGGTATGACTTAGACTTACTGGATAATCATTGTCGTATGGACACTGTAGTACTGTGTCGCATTAAATATGGTTTGAGAACCATTTGAGAAGCTGGAGGATCTGTTAGAAGAGTTATTGTGACATGGAAGGATGTAAGATGACATAGACTTAGTATTTAGATAATCGCAGTATTGATTCTGATAACATTTCTGCAACTTCAGCACGGTAAGTAGAGTGATGTGGCACATAGTGCAGTGAAAAAAATTCAGATTCCCTGATACAAGGAATCCTAGAGAAAAGTTGCCACAGTTTTGATTTCTTCTCTGAGCGTCCCTTTGCCGCCTTTGTGTTGCTAAACTAATATTCTTTCACCAAAGTACCATTGTACTCCAAATTAATGTGTATGGCTAAACCCTATGTATGGCTACTACACACACACCTCGCCACGAATAAAATAAACGATCTTAAGTATGATCAATACAGAATATTCAAAAAAAAAATCGATAAGATCCTCTAGAAGTGACATTGTTTTATAGATTGTAAACGTAAAAAATACGTATTCAATATTTTTTGATAATCTAACTTACGGAGTAATTATAATAAAGATTTTTACCCAGTCATCACGCCTATTGATTACCAGTAGCCCTGTATATACTGTGTTGCCTAGTGTTGCCTATTGCCACACACATGACTAACAATACGGTAATTACGGGCGGCGAGTTGTTTACACCTAATCGCGAAATTTATGGTTTTGTGACTCAGGCGGCACCGGTCTTTGTGTGCGTTTGTTGTGAGATTTTTTTGGTGTTTTCGTAATAATTAAGAAGAATAGGGATTCTCGAACTTTACACTTGTTTACTTTGTCAGTCACAATGGCACCGAATATTCTACAGATTTCTAGAGAACCCTTATTCCGAAATAAATAGGGCGATGGTTTTCGTTCGTAGCAGTTATCGCGTTTTATACCGGAGCGAAAACATCTCGTGTTCAAGTGCGGTACCAGTGATTGTGAAGTGACTAGTTGTGTGAATATCAGTGCCAGTGTGTGAAGTTTTGTGCGAACCAGTTGTGTCGTGTGTACTGTGATTTTGTGCAATAAAGTGCAAAGTGAACAATCGGCGTTTTAACTGATTATCCAAGAACCCATCTCGTAACAATATATCTAACCCTAAAATGGCACGTATCTAAAATTTCACCAGCTCTCAGTCACCTATCATCGTTCAGGCCGATAAATCTCTCGGAACCGGCGGCTCGTATATCAGTCCGCATGCGATCGGTCGGTGCGATATTTGCGTCGTCGCATCGTAAACTTGTCGCGCGACACGGGCGACGCGCGACAAATGCGCGCAACAAACCGACGGCAAATTAATGAAGTGATATTGAACTTTGAGATCGTCTTTTGGTTCTTTGAAGTGTTGTGGTGGAAAAGGGTTATCTAATTTTATGAAAGTTACAACTAAGATGTCAAACTGAAGTGTCTAGTGATTTTTTACTTTATTTCGAAGTGTACTACATGTTTTTTTTTTTGAGATTGGCTTAGTTTTGACCTCATCTAACTGATGTTATGTAGATATGCAATTGGAGTTCTAGCATATTTTTTCTTTACAAAAGATACCTGATAAAGAAATTTAATTTAGAAATACGGACTTTTATTCCACTAAGAAGCTGTTCGTATGAAAAATATGGAATCAAAACGCTCGTACAGGCTATTTGTATTGCGATTAAATTCAATTCTCTTATTTTCACAGAACAGGAACTTTCTCTACCTATTTTGTGATTAAACATGGTTATTTCTAATCAATTAGTATCCTTTTAGGGGCTTATTCTGTACATCAAAACTAACAACTTTTGTTCTGCTACTTTTGTCAAAACTAAAAAAAACAGCTGTTCCATACATTTTGTCGAGGGTGAAGACATTGTTCTATGGAACAACAACTTTTTTTTGAGATTTACTAAAAGTCGTAGAACAAAAGTTATTAGTTTTGATGTACAGAATAAGCCCCTAAAAGGATGTTAATTGATTAGAAATAACCCTGTATAAGCATCAATCTATCCGTGACGAGTTGACGACGAATACCACGATCGAAGCAACTCGTTCGAAAAGCCAGGATAATGGGGTATTAATTTATTTCACTGTTTCAGTACGCAATTGGCCCCATAGTATGTATTTAAAAATAACGTGCTCAAATTAGTTTCACGTGGTTTAAAAGTAACTATTATTTTTGTAGTTTTTTTTATAATAGTTTTAACTCTTTACCAGGTTGCCCGCTACTGCAAACATTTAACGGTTTGCATGTCGACGTCGTCGGTGTTTGATCCCCGAGCAAACGCAATCCAAAACTAACAGGACTAACAATGTGTGCGGTACACAGAGGATTACCTCTATTCTGTTCAATGTATCGGGTTTGATACGTGATTGTGTCAAATAGGTCTAACTAAAACTAAAATATTGATGTATTTTTTATTTTATAGTGCTTTTCCATACTGGTTTATCTTCTAATAGCTGTATTGGGCAGGTTAATAATTGGTCTAATACGGGTGTCACAGGTGGCGTCGCCAAGGCTATAAGATGGTAGAATGATAAACACTTCACAAATTTGTCGTGGGCGTCAGTAGGCGAAATAGCTTATTTGGAAAAACGTCGGGCCTATGATCCGAAGATCCAGGTTCAAATCCTGCGTTCGCAACAATTTTTTTAAATGTTTATCACAAAAATAACTTTTTATAGAACTAGAATGCTTGAACCTCTTATTTAGTTTGTAATTTTACATTTATAATTTTGGGTACGAAGCGGAGGAGCGCCGTTTTCTTTTTTACTACAAACAACTAACTTTTTATAGAACTAGAATGCTTGAACCTCTTATTTAGTATGTAATTTTACATTTATAATTTTGGGTACGAAGCGGTGGAGCGCCGTTTTCTTTTTTACTACAAACAACTATATTTGTCATGTGAACCTTAGAAGTGGATTTATTTTCAAGGATCGTTCAATTCACTCTAATTAAGAACGCTCCCCGACATTCCCGGCTTTTTCTGGTATTTTAAGCCATCTTTGATCACACCTCTATCTCTGAACTGTACAGGGTCATTAATTTGTTTGCTCTGTACTAAGCCGAAAAGGGGTGATTAATACCGTCATTATTCAACCCGGTATTCTATAAAAAAAATCTGCTGTTTATACCTATACATATATCTCTTTAGTTTGTGGTGCAAGATATATTATCTATTGTATAAATCTCTTTAGTTTGTGGTGCAAGATAACATACAAAGTTTGTTAGTTATACCAAAACTAAATATTGCATGTCCGCTAGGATAAGCTTAATATTGCGTCTTAATATTGTTTTAACATCTAATTGTACACAGTTGAGAGCAATACAGGATATCTTTATCTGTACCATACTCAATTGCAACTCAGAATCAACAAAATGTATGCAATTAACAGATGATTTTTTTCTCGAGTACCCGGGTTGGCCCCATAGTAAAATTTGTTCAAAATGATGGTCCAAATCCTCTTCTTTTGGCTAATTACAGCCGTTCTAGATAATCTTGTATAGTCACTAGATAGTATAAAACAAAGTCGTTTTGCGCGGTCTGTCCCCATGTATGCTATACGGATTTTAATGCGGTATTTTTGATAGATAGTGTGATTCAAGAGGAAGGTTTATATGTACGAGTATAATACACCTTTGCAAAGCCGGGGCGGGTCGCTAGTATAAAATAAGTCACTGTTCGCGTGATCCGTCTATTGTAAGTGATTGCTTTTTTCTGATCTATTTAATGTATTTTAATAAGGTTTTCTAAGTATTTTGTAAAATGTTGTCCAAAAGATTATAGACACTTAGGTATTTATAAAATATACTAACTTTGATTTATGCGAAACCTGGGCAGGTTGTTGATCTGTAAATCATAAAACTGATTTTATTATCGTAGTCGATATTGAAAGCTACATTTCTTATTACTACTTTATTTTTGAGTATAAAATTTCGCTAGATATATCATAAAATATCAATTTTATGTTTGCTTTCAAATGTTTATTATTATTTTATCACAGTTGTTAGTTTAGTAAAGAAAACAAATGTTTTCTTTGTCTCTCGTCTCTTTTCAGCGGAGTGAGCGCTACCGTGGCTCGGATGACACGTTAAATTAACTTAGCCATGTCAGAGGCTTTCAGGCGACTTAAAAACTCTGACACCAAGGCTAGCCAGCCGGCCTATACGAACATACTTACTTGGCGAAGTAGGTCTTCCCAGTTGAGCCAGGTATCTGTGTAAGTATTAATATCATCATCATTTTAATATCTTTCCGTAATATATTTATCAAAACCCACCCAAAAGTTATTGGATAACCCTTTTTTATGTTTTTAATAATGGCATTTTAAATCTAGAAAAGGGTATTGTCCCAGATCTTTCGAAAATAAATTAGATTTAGATCCTAATTTGGAAAATGCAAGGATTTTCAGAGGCCTGCATCCTCATCATTATGAACAAATTTTTGCTAAGGGACTAACTACGAAATTGCAAAACAATTAACTGTTCCATACATTTTGTCGAGACTTATGAATAGATTTTGTATAGGATAGTTCATTTATTTTTCAAGAATTTGGGTTTAATTCCATGGTAAAATTGTTCACATTGATGACTATACAGGGTTATCCAGAACTAGTGTATTAAGCCGAAAGGGGGTGATTAACACCATCATTATGAACAGATTTAATCATATGAACTGAATTCGATCAAATAAATCAGTTGTTTCATACATTTTGTCGATTCCGATTGTTTATTTGAATTACTTGTTTCAGGTAATTTTCTGTAGTTAAACTATTTTAGTTATTTTTCTACTTGTACACCAATTTTAAGTTTTTAAAAGTAGTTGCGAGATACCCACTTTTTTTAAATTCAAACGGGTATCCGCACCAAACGCTAAGCATCCCAGCTGACTGAATCTGGGGTATTGTTGTACACCACCATGACAACGTAATACCAAAAATGCAGCTTTTAGAAAGTAGTTGCAATTTTTTGCGCTTACCTCCCGAGCTAAAAGAAAATAAAACTTTATAGAATTACGCTTTGTCACTCTATGTAGGTACGAGTACTAGGGAGTGCAATCTTGCAGCAAATCTTTAGTATCGGTATTTGCAAGATTTAAGAGGTATAATCTCGCAAGATCTCGGTATTTTGCGAGATCTCGCAAATCAACGAATTATTTTTAATTATTAGAAGTATTCTATTGAAACTTGGTAAAGTTATTATTCTAGAGGCGAAATACTTAAATAATTTACATATAAAAAAAACTGAATCATTTATTTTTTAAAATTACGAATTATTCTGAAAAAAAAAACTCCTAAGAAAACACAGCATATCTTAGGTGTCGTCGGCCAACTGGCTTCGGATGTTAAGTGCCAAATACCCAGTAGCAGAAAAGGCCCGTTCTTGCCTCTACGCTTGTTGGCACCACTGATGATAGGCATTGATACGCTGACTGCAGGTGCTGCCCTTTTTCCCCGCCTGATTCTAACAGTACTGTACAATCTTGCAAATCTTGCGAGATCACGCGCGATTTTTGGTGCACGATTAATCTTGCGGAATTGGTGCAAGATCTCGGTATTTCGAGATCTCGGAATACCGAGATTGCACTCCCTAGTAGGTACTAATAAAAAATAGCGTGAAATATTGTGTGATTTATTATTTCTGTATTTACTGTAACTGAAAAGAAATGTTGTAAAATCGTGCTTTTCCTTTCTTAGAATGCTTCAAGGAACTTTATCGAATTTTATAACAATAATATAACACGTGGAAATTTATTTAACTTTTTAAGTTCAATACAGGTCACCGCTTATAAATGAACCTTATACTACCTAGCATTTATTCTGTGGTCCAAGTAAACAAGTAACATAACAATTTACGAGAACAATATCAAAAACCCACCGCACTGCGAATACGTTCCAGAGAACAATAAAGTCGCGTTTAATACAATTACTCGTGTTATTTGTGTTTATTTTGTAAGTTGGGGCAAATGTTCGTCGGAGTGGTACAAGGTACAAGAGGTAGCGTTTTTATGACCACGAATTGACATAATTATACTATCATTTTAATGAATGTGCAGACGATTGTGCAGACTAGAATTTTAATGTTGAAATAATTAATATTTACAAAGAAATTTTCAATCAAATTTATGGTGTTACATTGTTTATGGCCCACAATGGCCACAGCCAAAGCCGGTATACTGCACCGGTATACTCATTTTTTCGTCAAGTTTCTTATTGAGATGGCGCAGATTTTGAAAAAGTGGTGGCGATATTATTAGCGTTTTATTTTACAGCTTAAGCGCGAAGGCTGACGTCTAAAGATACGTACTCACTTGGCTAGCCTAGTCAATAAGACTCCCCGATCCTGGAGCTACATGTTCTAATTGGTTACTCTGTAGTAATGAGTATCAGTGCAGATTATAATGAATTTTTTAAATTGTATTTTGGATTGGAAAAATATCTCGAGGAGAATCGATTGTACCTACAAGCCTTTTTTAATAATCCACTGTATGGCGAATACCTACCCACCGAGGGTGATTGAGACATGTCCCCAATGCTGACCCAGTGTGGGCTAGTGTATTCACATACGCCATTAAATTCCTTTTACGGACGAATGCAGGTTGATTCACGATGTTTTCCTTCACCGGAATGCCGGTGGTGTAAAAATCCGTTCATAAGTTCCTTAGAAACTCATTAGCATGGGATCGGGATATGAACCCACGACGTCACGATTGTAGACGCATGTTAATACCACTAGACCGCCATGGCTAAGAAAAAGAATTTCGGCAAGAATCGATTGCCTCTCGATTAAAGAAGCGGCCAGTACCTCGTAATAGATCTCTCTTTACCCTTGCACCCCGCAAGCCATAACCATACGTCAGTGTAATTTATGGCAGTCATTCTGCGAGCGTGCGCGACGCCGATTGCTAAGGAACTGTGTAAACGCCCGATTGACACGATTTGTGACACACATTTAGAGATGTTTTTCTTTTAACAAGCTGTGTCTTTATTTACAGGCTTTCAGACTTTAATAAGACAAAGCTGCTGTGCCTGACATTGTTAGCCTTAACTACATAGCCTTTCACCAACTTCCTTTATTCTTTCCGGCATAAAAGTTTGCTTTTGACACTTTCCAAACTTTAAACAATACTGAGCAAAAAAAATCTAGTCGATCCATTGCTCTGATTTCAAAATGTTTTTTTGTAAAATGGGCCAAGACGAGACTACAGTTCGTACGATTAAAAAGTTATCAGATCACATGTAGAGTCGAGCTTCTAACTCTACAGGACTTAACTCTATAAGCTACATGCCTTATCTCTATAAGATAATACTTCACAAACTTTACAAGTTTACACCTTAGTCAATATATGCGGCTTGGCTGTTTTGCCGTTCGGCTTTGGATGCCAAGACAAGCCAAGAGTCAGATAATATAATCGGCCAAGTGCGAGTCAAACTCACGCACGAAGGTGCCGTACTGTATTGGAGCGCCCTCCTTAAATATTTCTTTTATTTTAATTTAATAATTCATTTTTGAAGAAAACATACAATTAAATATTCTGTTAATATTTCAAGCGTCTATCAGTTACCATTATTATTATCGAGCGAAAAACGGCTAAAAAATCAGGTTTGTTGTATGAGAGCCCCCTTAAATATTTATTTTATTATGTTTTTAGTATTTGTATTTGTTATTCGTATAGCGGCAACTGAAATACAGCATTTGTAAAAAAATCAACTGTCTAGCTATCACGGTTAATGAGATACAGGCTGATGACAGACAGACGGACAGACGGACTGACAGCGGAGTCTTAGTAATAGGGTCCCGTTTATTTTACCCTTTGGGTACGGAACCCTAAAAAACGAAGAAAAAACGAACCAAGTCGAGTCAGATAAACAAACCAACAAACATAGTTATGCTTAAAACAGGCATATGCTATAAATCTTCTGCTGTTGTTCTGTACTTATTGAACTTTCCTCTTCTCATTAGAAGAAGAGATTTCGAAGGCTAATATGATGAAGCGTTTTTGCTGCACGTTTTTGATGCTGGGCATCAATTTCTGCATCTGTGCAGCATGGACAGCAGTGTGGACAGCATCCATGTGATGACTATTTGTAAGCCATCTCAAAGCTGCTGCACCAATTTCAGCAGTGAACGACCTAGGGCAGA
Organism: Hypomecis atomaria; assembly: GCA_964007245.1. Lineage (NCBI taxonomy): Eukaryota > Metazoa > Arthropoda > Insecta > Lepidoptera > Geometridae > Hypomecis > Hypomecis atomaria. The sequence continues at coordinate 20,041,783 of OZ023288.1, forward strand.
AGCTACATAATATTCGTTCTGTAAGTTTGCTAAGTACAATTCTCACCATTTTGAATTCAAATTCAATTAGAGACAAAGTTGCTGTGATGCAACTTTGACTCCTTTAACTCCTTAACTGAAGCCTTTTAAGCAGTTTCTAGCTATTATTGGTTCAATTTTATTTGCATGGATTGTGCACTTCAACTACGTAAGCATTTTTCATAAGTAGTTAGAGCCTCTGAATATTGTTTGCAATCTCAATTGAAACATCGAGAAATCCTGCAATTATTGTCAAATAACGAGTGACAGACACAAAAATGTCTTGTGAAAACTGACAATGCGCAATTATTAACATTTTTATCGTTTTAACTGTCACTAGAATACTTTCAGGCCACTTCAGCGCTAATTAATTGCTTAAAATATCTACGTATTACCTTCGCCGCCATTTTAAGTGTAACCAGTCAATTACGAGCTTCCTGTTAAGAAGGTAATAGTAGGTATAAATTGCAATGGCTGACATGTGTTACAGGGCAGTGCTAGAGATGAGATGTTCACTTTATGCCGATTCGATAATCGCTTGTGTTTATTTTAGCTTATTGTCTACTAAAACAAAATTAAATATAGTTTACGTACATGTGACCAATACTACTAATATTATAAACGCGACAGTTTGTATGATTAAATAATTTTTTCAGTTTTTTAATTTTGTTAACATACTCTGTTTATCATTTTTTAGGGTTCCGTACCCAATGGGTAAAAACGGGACTCTATTACTAAGTTTCCGCTGTCCGTCTGTCTATTCAAATTCTAAAAACAGAATAAAAATAATATTTAAGGGGCGTCTCCCATACAAAAAAAACCTGAATTTTTAGACGTTTTTCGCTCGGTATTGATAATGGTAACAGGTAGAAGCTTGAAATATTCACAGAACATTTAGCTATGAAAACATGTTTAGCTATTTTATTCAATTTTATAATAAATAATGAAATTAAAATAAAATAAACGTTTATGTTAACGTTATTGAAATCGGACTACTACGAAAAAAGTTTTGCGTGGTTACACATAAAAAAAAAAAATATACGCGTTGAATTGAGTATCTCCTCCGGTTTGGTTCGTCGGTCAAAAAATATAATCTCGAAATGTCTCGATCCACAAACAAAGTAACATTTTAATGGCGGTTATAAAAATATAATCTCAAAGTGTCCGTTTCAAGTACTATTTTTAAGGAAATATAATGGTTAAGTGAATTGCCTTAACAGTTCTTAATTCGCAGTTAATGATGCGGATAATTGCCTGACTTTATTTGCAAATTAAAACGTCGACGTCGAGAAATTGTGGTAATTAAATTGTAAATTACTCCAGCTCTAGAATTAGAGCTAATTTGAATGGTAGAGGAAGTTGATATCTACTTCAATTCTGCTTTTTTTGAAAACGTGTTGGTAAATTATGTAATTATTATACTCTGATATTTATTCTATTTATCTATTTGCCATGAAAATTTTCAGAGGAAATAGGTGTTTTTTTTTACATAATATTTAGTAAAAGTAGTAAAAAGTGGCCGAACACCGTCATCGACTTAGATACATTAAATAATTCACAGTATCCCGTTTTCTCGAATCTCGACGTTATGTCACCATAACTGCTTGTAACCACTTTATATCTTATCACTTGTAGCACTTTGGCATCGCGCGGCGTTGTAGTCGGCTTGCAGTTGCCTTACAACTAACTAAAAAGCCTGCTCACTACGTAGTTTGGGCAGAGTTTTGGCTCAGACACTTTTTTGCACGATTGTGACGATAGATATTTGCTCGAAGATGAATATTTCAATAGTTTAAGATTGAAGTGCACTTATTATTCTATGTATTTTTAGGTAGGTATAAACTGTAGACCAAAAATTGCATGAATGTTTACAAAATCAAAGCGACAGCGTCAGTACTGATTTTTTACAAAGAGTAATGATATATAGATAAGTAGCCTGATAGCTATAAAGAAAATTGAACCATTATTTTTTTACTACACGTTTAATTAACATAAAAACTTGATAATTTTGAACTTTCATTTCATTAAAAAATTACATCAAAGTGGGTTGAAATCCATTGTTACACTTTTCCTCCTTTATTCTGGCCACATTTTCGAAACACCAATTTCATCACGCCGCCGAAACCAAAACCTCCTAACTGCGCCGCGTCTTATTTTCATACATCATAAAACCCCATAAACGCCCCGCATCAAACTTCACTCGTAAATCAACGTCTGTAAATTCAATTTTATTCGACAATTAAACGTGCGCGCTTTCTCGCCGGCCGTAAATATTCGTAAATACACATAAATACACGTAAATACTCGTAAATACGTATTATCGTTAAAATGTCAGGCGCATTGTAAATCTTGTTATACGGTTGTTTAGTTGTCTTGTCGCGACAAAGACCAACAATGTAGAATGACGACTGTATTTCAAACTGTTTATGTTACCTGCTTCAAATTTGACGTCTATGTTTTCTTCGCATGAAATTGTACTGTAATTTGATACCACAGTTAAAACATACATACAGCTGTTCAATAAAACTATTGAACTAGACCAGTGGTTCCCGAAGTTTTCTGGGCTACGACTCGTGTAATACAAGTTTACAAACCCGGCACCCACTTCTAGGAAATTTAACCATTTGAATAAAAGACTTTTCAACTAGTTATTTAAGCCAAAAAAGTAATATGGATGGGAAGGATTATTCAAAGTATGAAAGATTAAAAAGTATTGAAGATTATTAGTTTTTTTTCCTATGTTTTGTCATCAACTTCAACTTGAGTTACTTTTAATCGCAGTGAGTTTTATACGTCTAATTTATTTCGGTATTTCGTTTTTAGGGTTCCGTACCCAAAGGGTAAAACGGGACCCTATTACTAAGCACATCAATGACGGACATCGGAGTCTTAATTCCGATGTCCGTCTGTCCGTCTGTCCGTCTTTCTGTCACCAAGCTGGATATCATGAACCATGAACCATTATTATGAACAGCTGAAATGTTCACAAATGATGTATTTCTCTTGCCGTTTTTACGTAAATACTAAAAACTGAATAAAATAAACATTTAAGGGGGGCTTCCATACGACAAATGTAGTTTTTGGGAGTTTTTTGCTCGCTATTAATAATGGCAAGAGGAATGGGCCTAAGCGGGCTCCAACACGGTACGGAACCCTTTGTGCGCGAGTCCGACGCACACTTGGCCGATTTTCTAGTATGATGACCCGCTCAATATTAGCTAGCGCCCCACTGGTGGGTCGCGAGCTACCAGAGACCCATAGTTTGGGAAACTCTGAACAAGACGAAACATGTATTTGTCGTTATGTGTAGTACCTTTGCCGGTTCCTAAATGTTATATCATTGCTCATCTGTGTATATTGTTGAGGTAATAAAACTTAAGGTTTTTGCGTTGTTTTTCTTTAAAATATCTTGCTCATCTATGTTAGTCTTGCGATGTCTCTCATGATGATTTTTGTTCGCTTTACGCGTTCAATAACCGAGTACAGTCAAACTTAGATAAGAGAAAGTTGAAGGGACCGCCATTTCATTTTCGCTTATAGAGGTTTTTCACTTACCTAGTTTTGTCGCTTTTACAGTTTCAGAAGTGGCTTCTTTCGTATGTGCGACTCAAATTATGCCCAATGACTTGAGATGATGCTAAATGCTTAGCCAAAGTAAGATGCTTTATGCTTAAGTTAAGTGAGCACTGGAGCAGTATGGGCTTAGCTCATCGTAGTTGTTAACCCTGAATTTTGATTAGATAGCGCCTATTTTTTTTTCACTACATTTATGAAGCACTGTTGCCATTTTGTATGTCTGTCTGTATATTCGCTTATATCTTCCATAAGAAAATTTATTCCGAAAGGTTTATAGCTATTATTTAAATGTATCCGGGCAAGGCCGGAACGGGTACCTAGTATTTTTATGACTAATCAAAAGCGTTGGAGTACTGTATAGTTTATATGATTATACTCAACATTATTGTTAAGTCCAGAAAATGTAGAGTACTAGGCGGTAAAGTAATTGTATGATCGCACGTAAGCAGGTGCTTACTGCCCTAGTTACAACATAATGAATTTATTCCGATAAAAAGAGTAGTTTCAGGAATTAACACGACGCAAGGGTTTCTTAAATTATTGTAATATCGTAGTGAAATTAAATGTAATTTCTCATGAGAACTAATTATGAGAGCTATGCACGATTTGTTTTGTTTAGTGAGAGACTTGCTTGCTTTTTTACACAAGAGGCGATGTTTTTATATTCTCGACATTAAATTACTCGAATTCAATCTTAAAAATGGTAAATATACCTACTGAATAAAAAAATCTGCTGTTGGCCTTTTTTGTTAAAACACATAGCATTTCAACTGAGCCCTATCTTGGCTCGAATGACACGTTTAATCGTAGGTTCCGGTTATTTTAACCTTTTAATTAACTTAGGGTAGCTTAAAATTCGAACACCAGGGCAAGTCACTCGGCTTCTTCGAACTTACTTAATTTTAAGTAAAAACACCACTATGTGGCGATCATTGTGGGACAAAGGTTTTGGTTCGCGAAATTGGGCGGAGGATAAGGGACAGAGGAGGTGACTCTCGCTCTGGGTGGTTCTTGGTGCATAGGATGTCTATCGTTATTCAGCGCGGTAATACTGCTAGCATTATGGGGCACCTTTGCACCAGGAACCGAAGGTTTTGTTAGGGCATATTCTAATTTGCAATTTTACAATTTTGAATTCTTTTTGACATTTATTGTTCTATTTGACCTACATAAATAAATCGATTAAATTAATGGTGAAAAATTCAAGTAGTAAAAACATAAATTTCTAGTCTGTTAAGTCAAAATTACTTTCTTAAAAAAAAATCGTGTTTAAAAGAAATAAACGGAAAACGAAAACAAAAGCACATTCCCAGACATAATTTTACTAAAAAATATATTCCATGACGTAATGTTTTAAAGTTCAAATAATAATTCAGAAAATATTGAAGCCATAACTAAAATTACTGTTGTTTATAGTCTCTGACTACGCCTTTGACTTATACTGCCATTACAATTTTAGTGTTGTCATAAATTTCAGTTTTAAAACGTTGAAATTGAACTATATTTACAGACTAGCTTTTTCTCATAGCTTCACTTAACTCATATTATTTGGTTTTGGAATTTTACATATACCTATTTATCTACTATCGGAACATTTATTTTCCGGAACGACTGCGAACACAATTTAAATTGATTTGGAAACAAATAAATATACTTTTGTAACAATAGAAAATTTTTAGGAATATTATTTGAGAGCAATAAAATTTTATGAATACTTGTAGGTCTAACTTTTATATTTTCAGTTTTCATATGTGTATCAGCAGCCTATCCGTCAACACTGTAACTTACCTACTTACGCTCTAGACTTTGGAGTTATTGATTGAGCGAACCAAGTGAGAAAGAGTCTCAGTTTTGACTTGAAAAATTTGCCTATGTCTTTCTGGATGTTGATTCTCCTCTACAGTCGGGCTAAGATGCGCACCACGAAATAATACTTTCGACGTAACAGATTTGTGGTGAAGTATAAATCGGTCGCTTTTTCACATATCGAAAGAGTTCTTTTCGTAGTCATATGTTTAGCTAGAAGGTAACAGTTTTCTACAATTATTAACAAAAATACATTCACAGTTTCAATGTGGTATACATGTTTTTTTGTCCGTGGCGATTTCCGATGGGGGTATTTCACTCAAAAAAAGGGTAAAATTAGATGAATAACTCTTCTTCAACAGATCCTGATAATATGTGTTTGGCAACATTGCTAAACATCTAAATCATAACAAGATTAGCGTGTCAAGATATATGTAGGGTTATGACGATTCAACTATGCATTTTATTATGAGATGTACGGATAACAACTAGCATTTTTATTTTCAGTTTTTACTGGTGTGTGCCGACTCAGTACTGAAACTTACGATCTAGTTACAAGACATTAAGTATTAAATTCCCTACAATTCTACAATGTAATAACAGTTCACTTCTATGTGTATTGTAACGAGTATTAACGACGATGGAGTAAGGCGCTTTGCACATGGAGCAACTAAAGTTGGCGCAACTATCAACTTTTTAAAAGTTTCCTGTAAAAAGTTGGTGGTTGCTAAAACATTTGCAGTAAAGTTGTCGCACTTTTATGCCAATTTGTGAGCAACTTTCATAGCTGAGTACCTCGATCTGGCATTGCCGGGCACAGGGTGAGGGAGGAAGGGTTTGAAATCGCCCGACGCGTTGCGATTGACGGTTTAGGAAACCAGCAACTTTAAAAACCAATATAAAATTAAGAGTTGCTAGTTGCAGCAACCAACTTAGTCATCGACTACAGCAACTGAAAACTGTTGACGACTTCCGGAACTCGAAACCTGAGTTGCTATGTGTGCGCAGTCTCATTAAAATATCTGTAAACAGTTAGTTGCCAGTTGCTGCAATAGTTGCTCCATGTGCAAGCGCCCAAGGTATCCGATTATGCGAAACTCCAAGTTTATGCCAAACCAGCTCGTAACTGTCAATCACGTTGAAATGTGCATTTTATGGCATTTTGGTCAGTTTATCTATGCTATATAAGAAAATTTATAGCTATTGTTTTTAAATTTTTATGTTCAGTCTGTTATTTATTTTTGGTCCTACTTGGTTTTTGCTTACGTAATGTTTTGCTAGCTATTGTTTGCTAGATGATATTTACTTAAGACTTTTTTTTTTGTTTCAATTAAAAAAACAAGTAATAAAGTAAATTAGGTATATTTAATTTGATACAAATAACTACATATAATAGTAAGTCAAATAAAGACATTCAAACCACGTTTATTGAAGTAATAATCTTTATTTTTTTATTTTATTTATTATGATAATTATTTGCCTATTAAACTTTGAAATTAACACTCTACACACAATGTCATGCAAATGCCACAACTAAGTATACGTAAAAAAATGTTTTTCGCTAAAAATGGCACCACCAACTTCCACCGTGTACAGATTTCGAATACCTAGTTTGCATGAATCGATTATAAAAATGGCTCAGCCGATTTCGATTAAAAATTTAAATGGACCTTGGGAGTATACCTGAGCATCCGAATTAAAAACTTAAATTAAAAATTTAAAAAACCCCCGACAGACTAGACAGCGTCCTACCACTGATAAAATATCTTATCTTTCATTTGACAACCATTTTGGGCACATTTGTAGAATTTTGGTTCTTCCATCCCCACTTTAACCCACCATAACTCTTAAACGGCTCAATCTATTTTTATAAAACATAGCTAAGAACACTCTCGATTAAGTCTCCTTTCATCCAAAAAAAAAACTAAACTGAAATCGGTTCAGTGGTTCGGGCGCTATGATGCCACAGACAGACAGACAGACACACAGACAAACAGACACCCCTCTTTTGCGACGGGGGTTAAAAATAATTTTTGAAGTGAAAACTTCTTTAGCGGCATTGTGCACTTTTTGGGATGGGTAAAAAATGTTTAACTCGCGTCAGAACACGTGACCTGATCGAAAATTCGTAAGAAAGAGGGAGAGAAGAGCGCCGGTGCGACGTACGAGAGGAAGTAATATACCCCTCTCATCTTCCGCGCGGCGAAAATGTATGCCTGTTCCTGCGCGGCGCAAGTCGCTTGCGCGAGTGTGCGTGTATGATACTCATATTGTATTTTACCACTTAAATGATAGTACTTTTATACTGATAAATAAAGCAATTCGTGAGAAATTATTCACTAACCATTCCAAAATATTCAAAAATGCACAACGTTCATGTTCAAGTTTTCACTTCTGCCGGCACTTCCGGAGTGCAACCCGTTGTTTTTTTAACCGGTTCACAATTGTCGAAATTATAACAAAACAATAAACATACAGACGAACGTAGTACCTTCCTTATCCTTTTTGGAAGTCGGTGAAAAATAATATGAATTAAAATAACTAATAATAAATTAACATACATTATACCCTATCGACCGCCAGGAAGCAAACCCGCACAACTACAATTTCAAACTTTTACAATCACCATTTAGAAACTCTTTTATCCCAGCAATATCATGTAAGTGGTCATTTCCATACGTTTTCCTATACTGTCCCGGTATCCCACTATCCCGCTATCTCAACATACAGTCCGCATTCAGAGCACGTGCGAACCGAGAAATTATCATATAAACAGCACTGGTACAGGCCATTAAGTTTCTAAAGGCTTTATAGCTAGAATATTTATGGATGTAAACGCACCTTAAGCGGAACTCTGGTCATACGTCGCTTTGACGGATTGGCACGCCATGAGAAGGAATTGGATGTGGTTTTTATGTTATATTTTGCTGATATTATGATATATATAAATATTTTATATGCAGAAATATAAAGAAGACTAAAATTGTTAAAAATATCATAAAAATAGCACTGAAGTTTTTTAAGGCTTTATAGCTGGAATAGTTACGGATATAAACGCATCTTAAGCGGAACTCTGGTCATATTATGACCAGAGTTCCGCCTAAGATGCACAAGCCACAAGAAGGGCTTGGATGTGGTTTTAATATCATATTTTACTGATATAATGTTATGATAATCATAATTATAAAATATTAGATGTAGAAAATAGAGAAAACTAAAATTGTTAAAAATATCATATAAATAGCACTGGTATATATCATTAAGTTTCTTAAGGCTTTATTGCTGGAATATTCATGGTTAAAACGCATCTTAAGCGGAACTCTGGTCAAATGTCGCTTTGGTGGATTAACAAGACATGAGAAGGGCTTGAATATAAAAAAAAAATCTGTATAAAATAATATTTCATAATATTATTTTTCACATATTATTACAAAAAACACCTACATACTTTCAATAGCACTCATAGTTATGAATAAAAATAAATTTCACACACAATTCTTCTAGAAGAGCCTAAAATCTAAACGATTCAATCGGTATCCAGAGTACGGCGCATACGCGACACAACGGACACTAAATACCGAGCCAGTTATTCCGGTGCTCAATCAGACGAAAATGTTTAAAGAAAATGCCATATCCACTTAACATCAATGCTACTCGTAGAAATACCAGCGGTAGGTATTTTAATTGATATGTCTCCGGCATTCGCAGTCGATGGCTATTGGAACGGTAGCGCCGATGGTAATGCAAGGGTTATTGATTAAACTGCCTGCCGTAAGTAATATAAAGCTTTTCACCATATCTAGAAGTTTTTTTTGGAATATTTTGACTGGTGTAGAACATAATTGTAAACTTATATTATATCAGTCACTAGACCAATTTGGGCTTTTCAATCTTTTTTTGTGATAAATGAAGATCATAAATTAGTTTTTATACGAAGCTATTTTCGTTTATTTATTTTTCAATAGAATTTCAAAGCTATACTGCATTAAAAATTTGACTCGAACGAGCGTGAGACGTCACAATGTTACCTGTAAAGTAAGTATGCTAAAGTAATGAAAAAAATCTAAGAAAAAACCTTTTATAATAGACCAGATACAATAAAACCAATTGATTGTCAGGACGGATGGTCAATGCCATGTTTGTATCTATAGATAAGATATACTCATTGCCATGATTGACTTGTACTATGGGACTAACCTTGAAATGGGTGTAAGATTCCGATGTCCCCTAATATTTTTTTTAAACAAAATAAAGTACAATAAAATTAATAAGAGCTTCTAGAGACTCATCAATAAAGCAATAAAGAACACTAGAAAGCTATTCATTATATGGAAATAAATAAACAAAGACAATACAAATTAAATCTAGAGAAAGCTTATAAGTAAGAGATAAATATCTATTTTATTGTCATAGTCGTTCGTCTATCAAAATAGAGTGTGGCACCTAATCTCAAAACAAAATTTTATTACTGCCCTGCCTAAGTTAAGACTACCCACAAAACTTAATATCAGGCAAGATGAGGTCAAAGGCAAGTTTGTCTTAATTATTAACGAAAATACTAATTAATTACATTAAGTATTTCAATCCAAATGCATTACATTTAATATGTATATGTGAACCCCTTTGTGCTTACACATAATATTCACTTTTTATTCCAAAGCTTATTCGTTACATTTCCGAACGTGCTGCGTATCATGACAATCTAATTTATCTGCTGTCAGAGCGCATAATGGCATAAACATGAATTCGAAAAAAATATGTCGCACATAAAATCGTGCGCCATATCCGTCAGCTACAGAAGTCTTAGCCTGGCACGTTGTAATTATCATTTAAATTGTGCCCACCGAGCTACCACTTGACGCTTGACAAATGTAATGGCGATAGAGCGAACGGTGACAGCGTTTCAAGAATTTTTATGTCCTCATATCTACTGTTTTATACGATCGTGTCAGCTCCCCTTTAATGTGCACGCTCCGTTATATCTACCACCGTATTGGATTCACTGAATTCTATTTTCAATGCAGTAAAGATTGTTATTGAGCGCTTCTAGATATAAAGTTCGTTCGTATATTAGCAGTTAAGAACCATAGTAGTTTTATTGATGACAAATACTTTCAGCACTCTTACTGCATTAGATATAAAGTCTAAAATTACACGGGGCTGCGATTGTCTCAATGATAGGTTTATATCTTCGAGTTTAAAGTAACACTAGATGTTTTGCTCGTAAAAAGAGCTGATAATTGTCATAGCTCGTTCTATTTAATTTCCATTGATTGTACGGTAGTTTCTAATATTTTTTATCGTGCTGACATTTTTATTGTAATGAATTTGTTTTATATTGTCATCGTTTCAATGATTATATCTTCGAATAACAAGTAGCTAGAGTCTGTCATCGTATTTATATTTAGTTATGGGTGCTTTAAAGTCGATATATTTAAATAAAATACTAATTTTTGTCTGTGATTTCAATCTATGTTATGTTCGCTTCATTTACGAGGTATTCAGGTTCAGGAAAAAAACATGGCTATAAAAATGAATGAGTAGTTTTAAAATTAATGTAATGAACGTATGTTTTCCGTTTGTTATTGAAAAAAAGATGCGTCAATAGCAACATAGTCATTATGTTTAGTACATTTTCAGAAATTTGTAAGGTACTTATGAATAATGTTAAATGGTTACTGTTTGACATTACTTGTTATTCTTATACAAATTTTGTTCATTAATTTTACAAAATGAAATGTTTTCTGGCATAAGAACATTTTTGCGAGCGATTGTACTTTTAAACCGACTTCTAAAAAGAAAGTGGTACTATTTTTGTCTGTATAATATATTTTTTATGCATGTTCATCGATTATATTCGTCAATCGTGAACCTATTTAAAAAAAATCTTTTGTGTGTCAATGTATTTGTTTTCCAATTTTGGACGTAGATATTTTGTGGTATATAGCCTGTTTTAAATATATCGTTGGCATCTTGGTCTCGGCAACATTAATAAGCTTTAAATATACTTTAACTTTATTTAAATCTTACAAATAACTTTTCCCTAAGTGTCATTAATTCTGTAATAGTGTTAACGATTCTGGTTTCCTCTATCGATCACTGCATCGATAAGAATGTTAGATATGTGCCGAGATATCGATATTAATCGTCTCACTATTAAATAAAGAACTCGAGAAGTGACACAACTTTGTCGTGTAACTCGACACTTCTGACTAAGGCAGCGACGTATTGAGTTGCTTGTTTATTTCTGAAATTATTTGACATTTTTTACTGATAAAATCATTGAAAAAGTTTGATTGCCAAAAATCTCGTAAAGGTACTTTTATGCGAAGTTTGATTTGTGTCGTTTTTGTAGCAGGTGGACGAAAAGTTTTCCTGAAATGTTGTATCGCATTATTGGTTATGAAACTTGTTTTGCAATTAGAAAAGTTTTTTTAACCTTTTTTCTTCTTTTTCTATTCTTTGTTCTTGCGTATTTTGTTTCATGGATCATCATCATCATATAAATATATTTTTAACTAAGGGAGTATTTTGTAAAAAAGGCACCTGCTTAGAACACTTCGAAAAAAATGTTGTAAAAACCCGCTGGAACGTTGATTTAATATATTTTGAGGATTTTTTCTATCCGTGTTACTTCTTGATTACTAATTTGTGGTCTCACTTGAAGAACTTTTAGTCACATCGGTTATTAGTTTTACAAGCTATGTATCCTTCTTTCAGTCACTGTCTTTGTACGTAATGTATATGCATTAAATAAATAAAAAACAGTACAAAAAAATTGTTGTCTGTAAAGTTGGTTTACGGACGACGATTTTACGTAAAAACGTTATAAGCGTCACAAACCGAACACTTTGGCCTATCATGCCTCTCTACTTATCGCTTTTTCTCGCGCTCTCGCTTGCACGCACGGCTCAGGCAACGTGACGTTGAGTATTGCTTTTTTGTGCGTGTAGCCGACGGTTATCGATTTATAAAACTTTATCACGTCAAAAAAATCACATAAATCTATAAGGGTTTTTTTTTTTAGAAAAATCGAAATTTAATCTCTCACTACACTCCATACCTTACCAAATACCGCCAAACAAACTAGCGTGGATAGTAATCGACAGGGCCGCGTTACCGACGCGATCGGCCGATAGCCACCGGTCGGTAATGCGTTACGTGCGATCGAGATACGGGCGAGTTACGATCGAGAACTGATGGTAGGATGGCGCGGCTACTTGAGATGTTCAGGCCGATTGTGGCGATGTACTTTTACTCAGAAGGACGGGAAGGATACTTTTACTTTTAATTCATGTTGAATTTTAAGAAATTCAATTGAAACCAAAATAAAACTTATACGATTTTTAACCTGCGTTCCAGGTTGATGAAGCAGCGTTGTGAGATGATTTGAAAGCTCGCAAGGCAAAGAAAAAATAGATAAAGGAGATAATGCAAAAATGTAAAGAGCTTGGGCCATTATCTTGTACAGTATTTAATTAATTGCTTTATTTGTTTTTGGAAAATGACGTAAAGGTTAATTTAGTTTTCCATCTAACCGATTCTGCTGAAGTAATAAACAAAACCACTAACATAACATAAATTCATCAACCTAAAAATCCACAAAATTAAATTTTGTTATAAAAGTAAAAGTAAAATTTATTGCTCAAACTGTGTAGAATGGTGGTGGGTACAATTTTCTTAGTATCAACAGTCTGTCCTAGCGGACATGCAATTTTTGGCTTATACATAAATAAATCACAGAAGAAATCCTTTTGATATATGTATTATTATGAGGATTGAAAACATAACATTTCAAAAAAAAACCTTTTCATATCAGTCAAGCGATTAAGTACTAAAAATATTTTAAAACCAAACACTACCAATTCTTTAAATACGTACCATGTTTCCGTTTGGAATAATGTAAATTTTTTAATATGTTCTACAAAATATAAAACGATCTATTTATGAACATATTTCTACGAAGTCGTGAAACTTTCTAAGCTATGATATAGCTATGATGACCTTGTTCCAGTTGTGTTTAGCTCTAATTCGTATTCTAGACTTTATGACTGTTGTTATAACTTCGAAACAATATTGTTTCCAAGTTCCAACGCTGTACTGAATTGTTTAAGGTAATTGAAATTAACTCACTATCGTATTATATTGTTTTTGTCTTTATATTAGTTAGATCTTACCTGTTTTATTACGGTAGAAGAGTAAAAATTGCAAGAGTGCATGAGTTGTTGCTTTTTTTTCCCGTAAATGTTTTTATCTAAGCTTATCGTATCTCAGTGCTGGGTAAAGGTCTTCTAAATTACTTTTCCAGCACCTTGGTGTTCCGCAAACATACCTATATAAAAATGAGTAGTTACTATTTTATCTTGTTTTTATTCATTTCGTTCATCGTCATCATTGTCACCTAAAGCTTATTTTTTATCTCCGATTTAACTTTCTTCCTCTTCCACATTTATATAGACATGTTGTTTTTAAACTTTCGCGATTTGAACACATTGTTATTATGTACTACGGGACTCATCGCGCACTTAAATTACGAGATAAATAAATACCTCATTGTCCCGACGTTTCGACCCAGTCAACCCGTGACCACGATCGATGCAACTCGGTTGAAACGTTGGGATGATGAGGTATTTATTTTTATCGTAATTTGAGTGCGCGATTAGTCCCGTAGTACATAATAACAATGTGTCCAAATTGCGAAAGTTAAAAAACAACATGTCTATATAAATGTGGAAGAGGAAGAAAGTTATATCGGAAATAAAAAATAAATTTTAGTGAGCGATTAGTCCCGTAGTACCTTCCATCAGCCATAAGAAGTCCACTGCTGGACATAGGCCTCCCCTATGGATCTCCAATAAGACCGGTTGGAAGCGGCTTGCATCCAGCGTGATCCTGCGGTCTTAATGAGGTCATCCGTCCACCTTGTGGGTGGACGTCCTACGCTGCGCTTGCCGATACGTGGTCTCCACTCGAGAACTTTCCGACCCCATCGGTCATCAGTCCTCCGCGCTATGTGCCCTGCCCATTGCCATTTCAACTTGCCAATCCGTTGGGCTATGTCGGTAACTTTGGTTCTTCTACGGATCTCCTCATTTCTGATTCGATCTCGCAGAGAGACTCCGAGCATAGCCCTCTCCATAGCTCGTTGGGCTACTTGGAGCTTACTAATAAGGCCCATAGTGAGAGACCACGTTTCTGTGCCATAAGTCATCACTGGCAACACACACTGGTCGAAAACTTTCGACTTGAGGCACTGAGGTATGTCGGACGAGAAGACGCTACGCAATTTTCCGAACGCTGCCCAGCCGAGTTGGATTCGGCGATTGGCCTCTTTCTTGAAGTCGGACCTACCTAACTGGACTACTTGTCCTAGGTAGACGTACGAGTCAACGACTTCAAGAACCGAGTTCCCAACAGAGATCGGGGTGGGTACAACATGGGAATTACACATGACTTTCGTCTTGTCCATGTTCATCTTAAGACCCACCTGTTGAGAAACCCGATTTAGGCCTTCGAGCATCGTGCTGAGCTCTTCCATCGATTTTGCCATGACTACTATATCGTCGGCAAACCGAAGGTGAGTGAGGTATTCGCCATTGACATTGATGCCGAATCCTTTCCATTCCAGGAGCTTGAAGGCGTTCTCCAAAGTAGCCGTAAACAGTTTCGGAGAAATTACGTCTCCCTGTCTTACGCCTCTTTTTAAAGGGATCGCCTTGGAGCTCTCTTCCTGTACTCGGACCGACATAGTGGCGTTATTATACAAGCACTTCAACACTTCGATGTACCGATAGTCAATACGGCATCGTTGGAGAGACTCGAGCACAGCCCAAGTCTCGACCGAATCAAAGGCTTTCTTATAGTCCACAAACGCTAAGCAAAGAGACAAGTTATACTCTTCGGTCTTCTGTATAACCTGCCGCATCGTATGAATGTGGTCCATGGTGCTAAAGCCCTTTCGGAAACCGGCTTGTTCGGAAGGCTGGAAGTCATCAAGCCTGCGCTCGAGACGGTTCATAATGACCCTTGAAAACAGCTTATAAACATGGCTCAGAAGTGAGATGGGTCTGTAGTTCTTCAATAAGGTGTTGTCACCTTTCTTGAAAAACAACACCACCACGCTTCTGTTCCATGCTTCTGGCGTGATGCCCTCGAGGACGACGGTGTTTAGTAGTAGTACCTACATAATTATAATGTTGACATAGACATTCAAATTTTATACCATTTTCTATGTTGGCATTAGTGTCAACATAGAATCGAGTAGATTTTTGAACCTCTTTATAAATCTACACTAAACGGAGCTGAATTATAAAAACTTTTAAAATGAAATTTTAAATAGAAGCTTAAAATAGTTGAATTTTGAGCCTTCTTCTGTAAATACTTTAAAACAAAATAATTTGACTGTAAATTTTAAACATCTTTCTACATAAATACTAAAACATATTTATTAGTAAAATTTTAAATTCTCTTCTCTTAATTATACACACTAAAAAATTCAATGGAATTTTGAACTTCCTTCTTCATAATTATACACTAAAACATTGAGTTGAATTTTGAACCTCCTTTTACATATACGAGTACCCATCAAAACGAGTCGAATTAAGAAACCATAAAAAGAAAATAGAAAAATATTTTATGAAGTCAGCTGAAAAATTCATACCTTGTATACCTTTTTTTTTTTTTTTTTAGCCAGGGGAAATCTTTTATAGATACCACCACACCTCGAGGGCAGGCGGGTGGTTATGTGGGAGTCCTGCCGACTGGACAGTATACCCACCAAAACCCCTGGGTGTTCCACCACTGCGCCTGGTGTCGGGGCTACGGGCACGCTTGCGCACTCCTCCGCGGCACCCGACAGCGCTGGCCCAACTCGGGCCCCACCACGGAGCTTGAGCTCCCGCCAGAATGACGATGTGTCGAACACCAGACACATTGCCACCCACCACCTGGGACCAACCAGCACTGGGCGTCAGACAGCACCCGTGTCCGACAGCCCTGGTCCCGATGCAACGGGTCAATTAAAGTGGCCCCGCGCCTGCCACTACGGCTGCAGAGGATAGGGAGAACGGCCGTCGCGATACCGACACTCCTCTTCCCCTGCAGCCCCACCGCCTCCACCAACACGTTGGCGGCACCCGTTAGGGCCGCTGGCAGGACGGATAGACAGCGGCACACTCGCCGCCCGTCCATCCCGTCGCCGCCCCCGCCTCGATGGGCTCGGCCGCGGTATCGCGACGAGCGCGACACCGCAGTCCACCTCAGTCGACTAGCGACCTACTGGCCAGCCTCCGCACGGGCTTGTCGAGGCCCAAGACCCGGAGAGGCCGGCCCCACCTCGGGTTCCTCTTGGTTCACCAGGCTGGCGAGACCTGGCTACTAAGCCCCCCCGCCACGACAAGGCGGGAACCCACTCGGGGGGGATACCTTGTATACCTGGCTTAACCAGTGGTATTTCTGTAGCTTATATGTATCTAGCTTAATGAAAATAGCCGTAAATATACGAGGCAGTAATGCACGTAAACACAATTTCTCGTCAGATTTATGAATAGCGTCTGAAATATACTCGGTTTAGTGAATGAAAACATTGTAAACCAACCGAGTTGTAGGCGGAGAGCAGGCGGCTGGTTTTGCTAATGCATCCATACATCCATCCATCATAAGACTTCACTGCTGGACTTGGGCCTCCCCTATGAATCTTCAATAAGACCGGTTGGTGGCGGCTTGCATTCATCGTGATCATGCGGTTTTGATGAGGTTATCAGTCAACCTTGTTGGTGGAAGTCTTACGCTGTGCTTGCCGGTACGCGGTCTTCACTCGAAAACTTTTCGACCTCATCGGTCATCAGTCCTCTGCGCTATTTGCCCTACCCACTGCTATTTTAACTTGCCAATCCGCTGGTCTATGTTGATAACTTTAGTTCTTCTACGAATCTCTTCATTCCTGATTTGACACGGGTGAGGCCGCAGGCGTAAGCTAGTTTCTTATAATAGTGTGGTTAAGATTTATAGTATAAACATTTCTTGACATAATAAAAGGACAGCAAAGTTTCATACGTAAGTACCTACTTATAACAATCTTTAAAAGTCGTCATATTACGTATTAAGTTAAGTGATAGCAACGTCACACACAATTTTATGAGAAGGACACAATTTTCCTTTCTTTTGTGCTATAAAAGTCATCATTTATTTTGTCTAATCAAATATTTATAAAAACCCTAACGTTAATCCCACTTAAATTGTAACATAATTTTACTGTCGAGTTTTGACTTTTATTGCCATTATTAATTTAAGACAATACGAGTGACACATTAAGCCCGATTACAGAAGCGCCATCGTAATTATATTAGCTAAATAGCATAGTTCTGTTTCTTTTTCACTTTAGGCATTCGATAGAGAGAACGCTTTTTACCTTGCTATTACATTTACGCTGGCGCCTCTGTAATCGGGCTTATTGTTTGCTGATACACTGAATTTTTAAAAAACTAAAACTTAGAGAACCTCTCAAACTCAAGCCAACGGCTCTCCGACTCTGACATAGAACCGTAAAATGTTCATTTTATAGACGTTTTACCGTAATAAGGCGATGTGGTGTTACGTTAAAAATGGTTTACGGTTTCTTTGTAGTAATTCGTTGAGTTTAGATCCTGATTCATCAGATACATTATTCTATATAAAGAACACTACGGGAGTAAACAATAATATTTATGCTCTGAAAATATTTCCAAATACATTACAGGTTTGAGTTATGAATCGTAAAATGCTGAAAATGAAGTCCATATTTCATGGTTGTAGTGTTGTCGAACGATATACGCTATTTTACATTATAACATTGCTTACTTTGTGGATGAATTTCAAATGATGCTTTGATAATAATATGTGTACTTATATCTGAATCTTCACTACATAGATAAAACAAAGTCGCTTCCCGCTGTCTGTCTGTCCCTATATATGCTTAGATCTTTACAACTACGCAATGGATTTTAATGTTCTTTTTTAGGGTTCCGTACCTAAAGGGTAAAAACGGGACCCTGTTACTAAGACTCTGCATTATATTTAATCTGTGTACCAAGTTTCATCAAGATTAGTTGAGAAATGCGACTTTTAGAAGACAATCAATTTTTTTTTTAATTGCATTTATTCCATGTTTGCCTTTGAACATCCGGGCTAGTGAAAAAAATAAATTGCCAATTTCAAAACGGAGACGGGCCACTCGCTTGGTCAGAATAGAAACCTACTATCATACTAATATTACCTCTATAATCGCGAATTTTGTGAGTATGTGTGGATGTTTGTTACTCTTGAACGCACAAACGGCTTAACTGATTTGGATGACGATCGGTATGACGGTAGCTTATTTATTTACATATATTTATTTATTTATATTCGTTTATTGCATAATGCACTGTTATAACAAAAGTAAGCTAATAAGCTTAGATCTTGGATTAACATATAGGGTACTTTTTATCACGGGCTAATGCGGGTAACACCGCAGGGCGCAGCTAGTACTGCATAAAAGTTTTATTTTTGACAAAAGAAGTACTCGTAATCTTTGCATTTAGTTTTCTCAACGTTTCGTGTTAGCTTCACCTGAAAATGTTTTGACAAAACCATCAGGTCAGGCGATAGTCAACCTACAGTTTGCAGAAACTGAAAATCATGAGAACACAAATATTTAAAACTCGGATGTTTATGCCGTGACTCCACCAATACTTAGAAATATACGAGTACAGCTCGGCATTGCCCAGCTCCGCTCCACTCATTGGGCAGAATAAAGCCCAAAAGCAATGAATGAAAATATGGCATTTCTGGAATGATTGCATATTTATACAGATATGCACTGTAGAAAGAGAATACAGTTTTTTTTTTTTTATTTTGTATAGGTTTGCGTTTGACTACACACTGCCTGATGTTAAGCAGATATGCGGTCTAGGATGTAACACGCTTACCTAGAAGATACCTATTTACTCGGGATAGAAATAAAATCGGTCAAGTACGAGTTGAACTCGCGCACGAAAGGTTCCGTACTGAATGGGAGCCCCCCTCGAATATTTATTTTATTTTAATAATTAATTATTGAAGTAAACATACAGTTCAACATTTTGTGAATATTTCAAGCATCTAACTGTCACCATTATTGATACCGATCGTAAAACGGCTAAAAAATCAAGTTTGTTGTATGGGAGCCCCCCTTAAATATGTATCTTTTTCTGTTTTTAGTATTGGTTGTTATAGCGTTAATAGAAACACATCATTTGTGAAAATTTCAACGTTCTAGCTCATGAGATACAGCCTGGTGACAGACAGCGGAGTCTTAGTAATAGGGTCCCGTTTTTACCCTTTGGTTACGGAACCCTACAAAGTACTCTCTCTATACTTACAGAATATATTACGCACTCATAAGACTTCGTGAGTCAAAGAGAAGGCAGAGTGTCTTGTACATTGCAGTTCATGAGATTATGGCTGTACTGTACTGAACTGTAAGTACTGTACCAGCCTTTTTAATAGTCCACTGCAGGACGTAGGGTTACCCAAGAAGGGTGATTGAGCCATATCCATCACGCTGGCCCAGTGCCGGTTGGTGGATTCACATACGCCATCGAATTTCTTCTACTGACGTATGCAGGTTGCCTCACGATGTTTCCCTTCACCGAAAAGCCAGTGGTGTGAAATTCCGTACAAAAGTTCCAAAGAAACTCATTGGTACGGGACCGGGATTGAACCTACGACCTCAGGAATGATAAGCCAGGGTTACAACCACTAGACCACCACGGCTTACCACTAGACCACCACGATTATGGCTAATTACAGTTAAAGGGTGGTAAATTGGATTCGTTCACCCGTTCTACGAGCTATCATCAATTATTGTTTAATTGACAAAAGAAAAAATACGTGTCTTATATTTTTGGATAACGTATCAGACGGACTAATTATATTTTTTTAGTAAACAAGCCTATTCTGTAAAGCTATGTTTTAGTGGATTCAAGGTCTTAGAAGCCTACCTGTCTCAAACCGACTTTCAAAACGTTGATATTTTTATGTATTTTTACCGATTTTCGAACATCAAAAAACCGGCTCTAAACAGTTTGGTTACAAAGTCCTAACATCCCGCCACTAATTGCATTCAGCCGGCTTATTTACAAAAACATCGTGTAATTTGTCCATCAAACTTCCATTACATTAAAACGTTCCGTCGGTTTGTTTGTCTGTCTGTCACCCGTTAGTGGGTAAACGTCAGAGTGGCGCCACCTGACAGTCACTGAGGAATCATTTTCGACTGTTGAAATATTGCCACCTTGTCATAATAAAACTAGCCTTTACGAAAAACATTTTCAAGAAGAGCTTAATTAATTTTGTTGTGACAAAGAATTATTCTGTTCTCCAGGCGGTAAATCATATTTTTCACGTCTTCGAGTGATGTTGCTGACAGGCCAGCTTTTAGTCTTTTGAAAATAAGATGATTACTTTGTAATCTTCAGCACGATTGTCGGTAAAGGTTTTTAAAATTATTACATTATTAAAAAAGAATTTAACCGCTTTTGCTTCTTGTGTAGTAGTAGTGACACCCGCCTTACAATCGTGAGGTCGTGGGTCCAAATCGCGATCTCGTACCATTGACTCGGAGTTCTTTGGAATTTATGTACGAAATTTCTCACCACTGGCTTTTCGGTGAAGCAACCTGCATACGTCAGTAGAAGAAAATATTCGATGACGTATGTGAATCCACCAACCCGCATTGGCCAGCGTTGTGGATATGGCCCATTCTCCCTTCATGGGTAGGGCTACGTGGACCTGCAGTGAACTATTGATTGGCTGATACAGTACAGTATAGTACTGCTTCTTTTGGAATTCTGTAAAAAAACACCCGCTCTTTACCACCAACTCGACTGTTAGTAACTGACGTTGCGGTTGAAGATTTAGAAGATAGATACCACCTATTCACTCTGATTTGTCAAAGGCTTTCAAGTTGCTTTTAAGATCTGATATCAGGACATACAAAGTTGTAGGTATTATCATCATCATCATCATCATCTTGCCCTTATCCCACTAGGTGGGGTCGGCACTGCACGTTTCCTTTCGCCACTTCACTCTATCATTCGTCATCTCATCAAAAACTCCGTTCTCTCGCATATCGTCTTTCATACAATTCATCCACACTTTTTGATGTACAAAGTTGTAGGTATATGTGTAGATTTTTATGAAAGTACGGTGCATAAGTAATTAAAAATATATACAGGGTTACTCGTAAATAACCAATTAGCATCATTTTATGGGCTTATTCTGTACATCAAAACTAACAACTTTTGTTCAACGACGTTTATCTAATCTCAAAAATCCATAGAAAAATATGATACACTCTCGACAAAAATGTATGGAACAGCTGTTTTTTTTAGTTTTGACAAAAGTCGTAAAACAAAAGTTAGAAAGATTTACAGATTAAGCCCCTAAAAGGATGCTAATTGATTACCAGTAATCTGTACAATATTACGATAATGTATCATATTATCATGCATACATGTACCTAATGATAAAAAGATCTTGTAACTATGCAAGTTTTATTATATCAAGTAAAAATCAAGTTATTAATCTGCCGTGCCTTTGACAGCTGCGATTAATTTTCAAAAGATTGATGACTCTTCTTCAAAAACATATTTGGTTGGTAAATATTATAGAACCCTGTGGTAATTAATGTTTACCATCACAATCTGATCATCCTTTCTTAATTAAAGTTTATTTATTGTGACAAAGCACTAAAAAGATTATTGTGGAGCTGCGTTTTATGAAAACACAAAAGTTTAGATACCAAACCTTCATCGCATGTGTTTACTATTATAGCTGAAAGAGGGCATATATCGTCGCACACACCTCCGGTTGTCAGCAGTCATCAAAGAATGAGAATTGAAAAACAGATGGGCCTTATGAATATTAGAATTGAAGTTTTCGGTCGTAAAAGAATTGCAAATTGACTGGATAAAAGTGGGGAAATTAAAAAAAATAGGAGAATATAGCTTCATTGCATGTTTTGTATCTAGTCATACGGAAGGCCGGCGTTCAGCCAGTGGATTGAAACGGCTCGTATAGATTGTATTTTGATGATGCTATTTAGGGTTCCGTACCCAAAGGGAAAAACGGGACCCTATTACTAAGACTTCGATGTCCGTCTGTCAGTCTGTCCGTCTGTCCTTCTGTCCGTCTGTCAGTCTGTCCGTCTGTCTGTCTGTCACCGGGCTGTATCTCACGAACCATGATAGCTAGGCAGCTGAAATTTTCACAGATGATGTATTTCTGTTGCCGCTATAACAACAAATACTAAAAGAAAAATAAAATATATATTTAAGGGGCCTTCTTGACACTGCGATCCTCCCCCATCCTCAGCAGATGGCCCAACCAGCGAAGTCTTTGGGCCTTTGTTTCGCCTATAATATTGGGTTCAGCGACCAAATCCTCTATTTCGGCGTTCTTCCTTACTCTCCAGCTACCGTCCTCTCGTTGGGTTGGTCCCAGGATTTTCCGCATAATCTTCCTCTCCGCTACTAAGAGTTTATTCTCTTCTTTTAGGGTTAATGTCCAAGCTTCACTCCCATACATCAAGATCGGTCTAATGACTGTTTTGTATATGCGGATCTTAGTTTTCCGGCTTAGAAGCTTGGACACGAGTACTTTGTGTAACGCTGCACTACAACGGAGGGCGCTGTGAATCCGGATGTCGATTTCCTCTTCCCTGTTGTTTGTGTCCGTTATAGTGCATCCCAAGTATTTAAACTTTGCAACCCCGCTAAAAAAGAGATCTCCAAATCGTAGGTCTTCCCGCTTTTGTCTGGTGTTCTTGTAGCGTTTGACGTGGAGGTATTCGGTTTTTTCCTGGTTTATTCTGAGCCCAACCCTGAGAGCTTCAGCAGCTAGAGTTTGAACTGCTTCCACCACCTCTTGCTTAGACTGCCCCAATAGGGCGAGGTCATCGGCGTACCCTATCACCTTGTGTCGTCCATTAAGTTGCACTCCGCCTTCCAGTTCCAGCACTTTCCTTATAACGAACTCCAGGGCAAAGTTGAACAACATAGGAGACAGGGCATCTCCCTGTTTGAGGCCAGTAACTACTTCAAATTCCTCAGTGAGTCCTTCTGCAACTTTTACACGCATCTTGCTTGTTTTAGTGGTAAGCTTTATTAGCCGAATCAGCTCATCGGGTACCTCGAAATTGGTAAGTATGGCATAGAGCGACTCTCTGTCCACACTGTCATAGGCTTTACTGAAGTCCACAAACAGCGAGTGAATGCTCTGTGCGTATTCCCATTTCTTCTCCATTAGCTGTCTAAGGAGGAAGATTTGATCCACGGTGCTGCGGTTGCGTCGGAACCCACACTGATAGTCGCCTAAGATTCGTTCAGCGAACGGTTCAAGTCTTTCCAGCAGCACATAAGATAAGACTTTGTACGCGGCCGGTAGTAGCGCAATGCCTCTGTAATTGGCACATGTCTTTCTGCATCCTTTTTTGTGGACAGGGCAAATGACGCCTACGTTCCATTCATGAGGATGTTCTTGGGTCCAAATCTTAAGAATCAGCTCATAGAGTGTTGTCTGTATAGTGCCTCCACCGTACTTCCATATTTCAGCATGAATTCCATCAATGCCTGGAGCCTTATTGTTTAGTCTCATTATCGCTCTCCTCACTTCATCGAACGATAAAAGACCAATTTTGGCTACATTATGGTCTCCATTCGCGTCAATTGGTCGGTCGGGTTAGGAGCAGTTTAACAAACCTTGGAAATAGTCTCGCCATCTCTTTTTGAGTTCCCTTCCCTCAGTTACCAGGTCACCTTTTTCATCCAGAAGAAACTGCGTAGTAGGTTTGTAGCCTTTCTTAAGTTTCTTAGTATCTTGGAGTAGCAAGCGGCCGCCGACCCGTCGGTCGGCCCAGATACCGCTGGACTGACGCCGTGCGGTCCGACCTGCGCGAGCTCCAGGCAGATGAGTGGGAGGAGACAGCGCTAGATCGTGACCAATGGCGTTCTCTGGTGTCGGAGGCCAAGACTCATTTTGGGTCGTTGCGCCAGAGGAGTAAGTAAGTATATTTAAGGGGGGCTTCCATACAACAAACCTGATTTTTTAGACGTTTTTCGCTCACTGAAATTTTCACAGATGATGTATTTCTGTTGCCGCTATAACAACAAATACTAAAAGAAAAATAAAATAAATATTTAAGGGGGGCTTCCATACAACAAACCTGATTTTTTAGACGTTTTTCGCTCAATATTAATAATCGTAACAGGTAGATGCTTGAAATTTTCACAGAATATTCAGTTTTATATTCACTTCAATAATAAATAATAGAATAAAAATTTAAGGGAGGCTCCCATACAGTACGGAACCCTCCGTGCGCGAGTCCGACTCGTACTTGGCTGATTATTTTTGATCGATCATACCATACCTCAGAGGTGGCTTAAGTTTTATCGAAATCGGTTGCTGATCAACCTAAAAATCAAGAATAAAAACAATAAGTTGTGAAAAATTCTTTTTTTTAAATACAAGTTTTCATGTAGCAGCAGAGTGCTAGCCAAGACAAGTAACACGAGCCCAAACACGACAGGTCTATCTTGTTTAGTGCAGGATTTTATGATTTAGGATTAGTTTAGGCTCCCATAGCCTCCTTCTGACTCCATCATCAGATCATCTCCATGGTACTATATTATTGCATTGTCACACGATATACACATGCGTGCAAAATTTCAGCTCAATCGGAAACCGTGAAGTTAGTCAAATTTAACTTGCAAGATTCCACCCGAACTTACATTCAAACATAGGTAGGTACATACATCCATTGCAAGTTAAATAAAAGCTTGTAAAATGGCATAGGTACATCAATTCGACCGAACTATTTTACCTACTTTTATAGGTGAAAAGGTGAAACATAATTAGGTACTATGTGTTTTTTCTGTGTAGGTTCATAATAATAGCGCATCTGCACCCATCGTCACTAATCTTTGCCTCCGCTGCACAGACAGACAAGTTGTTTGTTTTACATACAATATTTACGGCACCAATTAGGAGCCTAGCTTATTAACTGCTGCACGAATTTATGCCACGAAATAACGGCTTCACTCTGCGGTGTTTATTTTCTTAGCTGCTCGGTGACTTACAGCCTGCGAGGCAACGGATTTAGAACAAAGTGCTGCTCTTATGTGCTTGAGGTAATGTGTTCAGATATTTGAACGTCAAAGGCATTTAAAGGCAATCCTTTTCCAACACCCTTGGCATCCTACCACACGGACACAGCATTTGTTACGATTGTTAGCCTCTGTTTATTTACTTATTTTAGTTGTATATAGGTAGGTTTCATATTTATTGTGCATATGTATATGTTAGGTAGTTTAGAAAATAGTCCAATGTTTTTTTAAGTTATAAAAATGAATTATTATTTTTAAAAAACTTAACAATAAGTTGGGTCTGTCCAGATGTACAATGACGTGTGTATCCTAAATCTATCCATCTAATTGGTGGATGGACTTCCACTACTAGACAAAGGCATCTCTTATGGATGTCCAATAGTTTGTATCCAGCGCGATCCAGTGATCTTTGTGAGGTCAGTTTTCCCCCTCATAAGATAAAATAAAATAACTTTATTGATATTAATAAAACCTAATGTTACAAAAAATATTGCATTATATTGATTCATTTACATGCTCGTCCGGTTTAACATTTTTTCACATTTTACTAATAATAATAAAAATAATAAATACATACTAAGTTGCACTTGCCGATACGTGGTCTCCATTATGTTATCCTAAGATCATTGTCTAAGTATACAGGGTTATTTCTAATCAATTAGCTTCCTTTTAGGGGCTTATTCTGTACATCAAAACTAACAACTTTTGTTCTACGACTTTTATTAATTCTCAAAAAAAAATGTTGTTCCATAGAAAAATATCGTTCACCCGCGACGAAATGTATGGAAAAGCAGTATTTTTTTTAGTTTTGACAAAAGTCGTAGCACGAAAGTTGTCAGTTTTGATTTACTAACAGAATAAGCCTCTAAAAGGATGCTAATTGATTAGGAATAATTCTATTTACCTAAATTTTTGCAGTCTCTTTTTGCCATAGCATGACAAAGCATGATTTATCATAATAGAGAAATGTTATGTTTGCGTCTGTAAACTATTTTTCTAGTGTTTTAGGGGAGAGATGAGCTTGCGTTATCTTAAATGGACTATTTCCTCAGAATATTTGCATAAAACTCTACACAAAAAGACTGTAAAGACACGTATGATATCAAAATTCAAAGGTTTTGGAGAGCCCCGGACCTTTATACAGGATGAGGACAGGAAGCGAAGGGCACATGAACAGGGCTCTTTACGGCTCACCCTTTGACTGATAAGGCTATCTGATGCCTATCGGTCGGGGCTTCCGGCTGTGACGGAAGGTACGAAAGGGTAGAAGGTATTACATTTAGAGTGATAGACTGAAGATAAATACATATACCTAAGCAAACGTGCTTAGTAAATTCGTATAGTCCAAGTAGTTAGCTCTGGTGTCAGGGAGTTTTTAAGCCATCCGAAGGCCTCTGAAAAGAAGTAGCCGGTGGTCTAGTGGTAATGACACCCGCTTTACAATCGTGAGGTTTCAAATTCCGGTCCCGTACCAATAAATTTCTTAGAATTTATGTACGGAATTTCACACCACGTGCTTTTCGGTGAAGGAAAACATCGCGAGGCAACCTGCATACATCCGTAGAAGAAATTCGATGGCGTATGTGAATCCACCAACCTGCACTGGGCCAGCGTGGTGGATATGGCCCAATCACCCTTTGTGGGTAGGCCTACGTCCTGCAGTGGACTATTAAAAAGGCTGGTACAGTACAGTAACAGGAAGGTACAAAGAACTTATAAAATAACGAAAAACAAAAAGCGTCGAAAGAGACTCACCTCAGCTATAAATGTTGAGTGCTGGGAGGACCCAACACTCAACGTAGTAAGTTAATTGGTAAAGTCCAAGTAGCTACCCCTGGTGTCAGAGTTTCAACCCATCTGAAGGCCTCTGATATGGTTAAACGGTTTAAATAACCGGGACCTACCATATAACGTGCTGTAATGATGCAAGACTGCGATAGTAAGTAGTGAAAACTTTAAAGATTTTTTGTTCTATGATGGCGTTTTTTTGTAGAAAGGAGACTACTCGGGCAACTTCAGCCTTTATCACGACACAGATTTGTACAGTGATTCTAAAAATATATATAAAATGAATATGTCACTAATCATAGTACTTACGGCGGTTGTCCATGCAGGCTACGAGTAAAACCCCAGCACAAATGCTACGGCTGCACTACAGGTACTTCGATTTTTATTCATCTTGTGTTATTTTGACTCACCCATGAAAATGCTGTAACATTTTCAGCCAACTAAGTTTTCCACTACAGTGTACAATGTATTGTACAAGTGATTGTGTAGTCAAAGATGCTGTACAAACACAAAGCCTGGATTTCCGGAAAACGCCAGATTCCTACTTAAGTATCCATCACATTTTTTTTGCTCTGCGAAATGCAAAAAAACACCCCCTCCCACGCCCAGTAAATTAAACACAACACTTTATTAACAAGAAGTCAAACAAAAATATAATTTAACGTCATTTTAACGTGAAAAAGTCGTGAGAGATGCGTAAACAAGTCTGACGGGGATCCATTAGATGAAGATTTCGCGTTCGGCCGGACAGAACAGTGTTGCCATATTGTGGATTTGGCCGTATTTTAGACGCTAAACCACCGAAATCGGTTTTTGTATGGATTCTATACGTATATGGATTTTTATACAGATTTATGGTGCAGCGGATAATTCAATTTAAACAGACTACTTTCTTAATATACTGCAATTTTGGCGAGGAACTTTGGTGAAGGCTGGCTCTACACTCTACACTACTCTACAGGATGATATTCTCCCTTGGAATCTTATTAGACGTCGTTATTTATTGTGACAAAAATACAAAACTAAACACGTAACATACAACTTACATGAGATATTAAACCTAATTACTAATTTAATTACAGCTAAAATAACACAAAGTATTTAGTCATACGGATTTCGTACTGATTTTTTGTACTAAAATACGGATTGCATACTTTATCGAGATGTCAACACTGGGACAGAATGACAAAGAGGAGGTGGCGAGATCGGAGAGTGGATATCCGCTGCTACTTGGCACGGGCCGAGGAAGTTATTATGCGTTTTGGATAAAGTCCGAACATTTCCATCCACTGCTGGACATAGGCCTTCCCCATGGATTTCAAATCTTTATTATATCGTCAGTCCACTTGGTCGGTGGACGTCCTACGCTACGCACGCTGGTTATTTTATTTATTATTTTCGCAACACATGGCAAAACCGACTTCCATCGTGTACAAAATTCGAATAGTTCGCTCAAATTTACTCGTATGTATCCAATTTTTACATTAGGTATAATTGATTATTCAAAAACGGCTAAGACAATTTCGATAAAATTTTGATGGGACTATGTACCTCAGGAGTATGCCCTTTCTAACTAATATATGTATATATATGAGTATATAGAAGAGACGGCTAGAAGATTTCACCAGAAGACTCCATGTTTGTTTATCCGACTAGGTATATGGTGATGACAATGGTATTTTATATCACAGTTACATAACTTCGACAAATTTTGGAATTTAATCTAGAGGTGAAGTGTCTTAATTTTAACGCACGCACTTCTTTCATTTAGAAGAAATATACACATGCGTTTTTAATTGCCGCTAGTTTCAAATGGGCAAGGAAAACATTGTAAGAAATCTTTAATAACTGTCTGAGAGATTTACTTTCTCTCAAATACTTATGAGAGAATGGTAGTGTCGCATTTGGGCAGCGTGATGTACGAGTACTATGGTCTCCCCTTTTTTTAAGAGGGAACCAGAAGTGATCAGAATAAGAGATGATAATACCTCTATATTATCATCTCTTATGCTGATCACAAAACTATATTTTATGATATTGTGCCTTTAAACTTTTACTTTCATACTTAAGAAATATACAGGGTTATTTCTAATCAATTAGCATCCTTTTAAGGGCTTATTCTATAAGTACATCAAAACTAACAACTATGTTCTACGAATATGGTCAAAACTCAAAAAAAAAAAAGTTGTTCCATAGAAAAAATATCGGTCACCCGCGACGAAATGATTGGAACAATTATTTTTTTAGTTTTGACAGAAGTCGCAGAACAAAAGTTGTTAGTTTTGATGTACAGAATAAGCCCCAAAATGGATACTAATTGATTGGGAATAACCCTGTATATGTACCTAGTTAAAACCAGGCTAAGTAGAAACGTAGCAATAAATCGTTTAACTCTAAATGCCCCTTGCTAAAAAGACTATACTAACAATAAATAAAGCTTTACACTTAACGTCATGCCAAACATTCTGACGATAATTTGACGGACAGTAAAATTAAAATTTACCACTTTTTTGGACGTCTGTACCGTGTCATGGCGGCGGGCGGCGAGATCAAAGCTGTCGGCTCCTTTGAAGTACGGACATCAACATAAACGCGTCGTAAACGACACGTTAAAGAGCGAGTGCGGACAGGTACGCTTTAGCTGAAATTTATGAAATTTTGAGATAAGTGTACCTACCTGCTGGACCTGTGGGTTAGTTTTAGTGGAAATGAGATTATACGTAATCGGCAACTACGATAATTTCCATGGGCTCCATACTAATAATACCACTCACCCACTCAATAATACCAATAATACGGTAATAATACTCGTTTTACAATCGTCAAATCATGTGTTCAAATCCCGGGCACGTACTAGCGACACAACTTTATAATTTTAATTATTTGACGCTTTCAATAATTCTTTTTCAAATAATTGTTTCACGCATCCCGTTTAAATTCTGGTTTCATCCATTCAACTGCTTGCCTGGAAGAGATTGCTCTTAGCGATAAAGCCACCACTTCTGGTATTGGATCTGTATCTGGGTTTTTTTTTCTTCAGTGTGCACAGTAAAGAGCAAATGTGCACAATGAAGAAACAGAAGACAGAAGCAAACAGAAGACTATAGCACTGTATTATAAGAATAAGGACTAACCATCTTGCCATAAAAGATTTAAACAAGCTTTAAACACTGTTAAACCGTGCAATTTGTAGATGAACGTTGTCTAAAGCGTGCGTAAAACTTTTGTGGTAAGACGGTAAGTCTTTATTCTAAGGTATTAACTATCCATAGTGAGTGCTTTCAAATGTATGTACCTATCCACTAATTTTCACACTACTGAATTTTCGATGTAAATAATTATTTTTCGCAAAAATGACAAAACCGAATTCAATCGTGTACAAAATTTGAATTTTGAACTGAACCCAAGTTATATAATTTGAAAAATAAATATTTTTCATGCTAATTTCTTAAGTACTTAACTTACAGCGCGTTGAGCGCACGTTTTTACCTATACAGAATCACCTTGCAGGCCTATGTCTAGCAATAAATACCTAATTTATGGTTATTAAATAAAAAGCTGAAATAACAATGGTAATAGGTATAGGTATATAACATACGAATTACATAATAAAGAGGAAAGATTTTATTGTTTGTTTGTTTGCATCGATTAGGCTCCGAAACTACTGTACCGATTTGAAAAATTATTTCACTGTTGGAAAGCTACACCATCTCCGGTAAACATAGGCTATATATTTTATAAAAAAAAAAAAAAAAAAATTAAAAAAAAATAGGGATACTTACTATTTGTCTTTTTTAGCTAATCGTACCCGGGCAAAGCCGGAACGGGCAGCTAGTTAATAAAATTCTATCAAAACGCATACGAATAGAAAATTGCAGATAAAACTTTGAAGCTCCTTCAGAATAATAATTTATCATTGATTTACTTTAGACGTAATTTATTTTGTTTAAAAGCAATAAAACAAATTAATGACCAATTTACATGATATTGAATAGCATTATATTTAAATGCGAAATAATAAAAACATTAAGAAATATTATGGTTGCTGTTAACATTAATAAACCATTAACAATAATAATTTGCGAAGAAAACAAATATTTTTATATCAACTGAAACAAATCTGATATATCTATGTAAATCATTTATAATATCGCAATAACTCTAGCCAAGTTTCCAGTTTAATGTATACTTTTGATAAAATATATTTAGGCATTACAAGATTTAAATGAAGTAGTATGTTTATCTTTCACGACTTATTAATTTAAAATGTAAATGATTGAATAAATACATGCCTGCCTGTGACTGCCTCGGTGGCTCAGTGGTTAGTGATCCTGACTTCTGGATCAAAGAGGCGTGGGTTCGATCCCCACCCAGGGCAAACATTTGTGTGATGAACATAGGTGTTTGCTCTGTGTTTGGGTGTTATTTAGGTACTATCTACGAGTATATAACATGTTTTAAAAATATGTAAAAGTAGTAAATCAGTCTCTGGCAGCCATATCACAAGCTTTGCTTAGTTTGGGGTCAGAGACCGTGTGTAAGATGTCCCTTAATATTTATTTATTTATGTAGAAAAAAATCACGTGCATTTATTTGGAACAGGTAACTACTTACTTTGTCAATTACATATTATTTAGACACAAACTTTCTTCTTGTTCAAATTATGTAGCCCAAAAAACTATGGAGAGGGCAATGTTGGGAGTCTCTCTGCGAGATCGAAACAGAAATGAGAAGATCCGTAGAAGAATCAAGGTTACCGACACAGCCCAGCTGACTGGCAAGTAGAAATGGCAGTGGGCAGTGTCCATAGCACGGAGAACCAATGCAGTCGAAAATTTCTCCAGTGGAGACCAGGTAACGGCAAGCGCAGCATAGGATATCTGCCCACAAGGTAGACGGATGATCGCTTGCGCTGAATGCAAGCCGCTGCCAACCGCTCTTACTGGAGATCTATAGGGTAGGCCTATGTCCAGCAGTGGACATCCTACGACTTGTAATGAATTATGTAAGTGTTGTACTCATGAAACAGGATTAACAAGTTGAAATGCTATGCGCATAATTTCCGTTGGAATGTCGCTAAAATCACGGTAACACCTATAACACACATAGGCAAATGATAAGTTTTTGGGTTCCGTATTGCAGGTAAGGGAACCCCCTTAATATATATTTTATTTTAATTTATTTACATATATTTCAAGTGAATATTCTGTGAATTTTTCAACCATCTACCTGATGCCGATATTAATATCGCAACAAAAAATCACGTTTCTTGTACAGGGGGAGCTCCCCTAAAATATGTATTTTATTTAATTATTAATTATTGAAGTTAACACACAATTATATAATCTGTGAATATTTCAAGCGTCTACCTGTTGTCGTTGAGCGATTGAGCATTGAGCGAAAAACAGCTAAACATTCAGGTTTATTTATTGTATAGGAGCCCTCCTTAAATATTTATTTTATTTTGTTTTTAGTATTTGCTGTTATAGCGGCAACAGAAATACAGCATCTTAGAAAATTTCAACTGTCTAACTAGCACGGTTCATGAGATACAGCCTAGTGATAGACAGACGGACAGACGGACAGCAGAGTCTTAGTAATAGGGTTCAGTTTTTACCCTTTGGGTACGGAACCCTAAAAATGGGTTATTTTTAAAGCTCCGGAAAAAACTCCACTGATCTTTTCACACGCTTGAATACTGACAGTTATAATATCGTCCTGTTGCCAATAGATGGCGCTGCTTGTTTCTTTGGCGAATGAATGTAGTGTTATCGTGTACTAATACTGTATAAGGCCATCATTATGAACAACTTAGTATGAGGCCAACTCGCAATTCAAGAAAAAGACATCAGTTGTGTGATTATTAGTTACTTTTTTACCCTGTCCGCCTTAAATCAACTCAGAATTACTTCAAAGCAATTAGTTTTTAAAAGGAGGAGGTTATAATGTTCGTCTGTACCTATGTAAGTATTTTTTTGTGTATGTTTATCGATATTTTCGCTAAATGTGAACGGATTAGAAAAATTCCTTATTTATTTCGAAAGGTACCTATTCCCGAGGTGGTCTCATTTGAATTTTATCGAAAGTGATTGAAAACTCAACAAGAATTTAAAAAATCTATAAGTAGTATCGATTCGAGCGAACAATTCGAATTTTGTGCACGATTGAAGCCAGTTGTGGCATATTTTGCAATAAGGAAATAAATCTTTTACAAGTTACCTACAAATTATCAAGAAAGAAAACCACAAAACACCACTTCCACCTACAACAACTAACCACTTAGTAACAACTAGGTAATTATTTGATTAATAAAGCGACGTCTGTCTTGTAATTAGCTCATGACGGAATTAGTTTCTACAAAAAGCTTCAAACCTTGATTTCAATAAATTCATAATGACTAAAACCACAAAAAAGCGTTAATTTGAAGAATAATTATAAACATACTTTAAAATAAGTTATAATCATTAAAAATAGAGATTCGTGATAATCAGGCAACCTCTAACGGTTTACGAAACAAAAGCCTTGAGAGGAATCATTAAGTTTTATTGATATGGCGAGCTGCGATGTTCATATACCCATTAAAAGATAACATTATTTAACTTGTATAATTTTCACATTTTTACAAAGGTGTTAGATTAAATCTGCTTCCCTAATGATTCTTGTTTGCTCGTATCTTTATAATGTGCTTTTTAATGCACTGACTGAGCATAATTTTAGATTCTCAGCCCCGAAATTAGAAATAAATAAATTCATATCATATTATGTAGCAGCTTCTTTTATCTTTATAACTTTTTCGTCAGAGCATAAAACTGTTGTTTCTGAATTCATCATATTTATCATATCTTCTGCTCTGTCTGCTTTTATTTGTTGCAAATTAAAAAATGAATAAACCATATAACGTAACAGTACCTACCTAAAGCTTATAGTACCTTGCAGACATTCTCAGTACTAAAAATTCACTAATAATGTGATGTTCATTGCAAAATAAACATTAAATTACTTATTTTTTAAATTACAAATTTTGTAAAATTACGCTTGTGTTTTATTTCTAAAAGTACATAGCCTTTCTCAAGTCAACTAAATTGCTTATCGATTTTCAATTAAGTAATTGTGAATGTACAAAATTAACGTGACCTAAATGAGAAACAAAGGAACAACGTCAAAAGAATTACACTGACGTGACGTTGTTAAAACAAACGACATTAATTATGACAGGACGGTGGTGCGGAGGCGTCAACAAATGGTTCGACTACCCCAAACATTGGTCATAATATTTCAACGGTAGTAAATGCAGCGAGCCGCGTGATGTATGGCGACAGACAGACAGATAAATTGCTTATAATTTATTGTAGTGGAAGCCGCAATGGTCCTAATTACGTACGACGCAGCACGCTTGACTCACACTGTGTTATGAACGGTGGGAAAAATAAACTTTATTATGATTATTATTTTCGAAACGGTCTCTGTTTGAGAAACGATGATGGAGATACGACGCGAGAAGATATGGATTTAATTGGGTGTGATTAAACTGAAATAAGTACCTGCTTCAATCTGTGCTAGCAAGACAGAAGTTATAAATAAAATATACCTACCCAAGAATAATAAATATGCCGATAACAGAGACTAAGTAAGAATATTGGTACTTCTGTGGTGTGAAAATTGTCAATTTTTTAGCTATGAAAGTCCTATAAGTTAGACCGAATTTAAGATAAGAAATAAAAAACTTTATGAAATTAAATATTTACGTATATTTTTTTCGCTTTATGCCTTTTAACATTACTTGTAATACAACAGATCAAATTGCAGGTAAGTGTTTGATTTACATTAAAATGTTATACATAGGTACATGCACGACTTGTTTATAATTTTGTGTTGTTGATGATCAGTTTTTAACCGTGATCTACAATTAAATGTTTCAATATAAATGACAGTGCCATATAGCAACTTTGCAATCTATTCAAAATGTAAAGTTTAAAAAATAAAGTGAGATTCTCCAGTTTTCAAACAAGATGAAATCGAATGAAAACACGTTAACACTTTGCCTTTGACACAAGCAGTCTCTTACACAAACGTACTTGAATCTTCAAATCAATCAGTCAACACTCATCCTTATCATAATTTACAAAGATATGTGATCGAACAATGTGTCATCAAAATATTAAAAAATACAAACACAAAATAACAATTATTTTAAGCAACAACTTAAACTACGAAATTAAATTACAAACTATAGATTTGGTACATAAAATTTCGTTAGACTAACTAGAAAATCATTGTTCACGTTCGCGGAGCCACGAAGCGTTCAGTGCACTAATTTACGATTACTACGATAGAGATCACAGCTGTCAAGGCCCCCGCGGTCGGGAGCACCACGTCTGTAGATGATATGACCCGACTAGAAACACGAGAAGCACAAGTTTTTTGTTCACTGCACTCGGTTCCGAATGTCCTTTTGGCATGGGCGTTAGCGATCGGCGCCCCCCTTCTTGTGAGCGTGGAGCGCCGACGGTCCTCAAGGGTGAAGCGGCCGCGGCCCGAATAGTGGATATGAAGGGAAATACGCTGCGAGGGACGGATGTGGAGCAAGCGGGAACGGTAACGGCGGTGACGACATCATATGCGACGGCTTGCTGTACGGGTGAAACCTAGGCGTCAGCGGAGACAGCGGTGGAGTCGGGTATGTCCGCTGCAACAGCGGGTGCGTAGCACTCAGCATCGACAGGCTCGGGCTAGACTCTCCACTTGCTGTATGCGATCTTAGGTGTTGAAGCAGTTCCTCAGATGTTCCAAATCGTTTTCCACAATAAGCAGAATCACCAGCCATCCAGCTACAGACGTATGGTAATTGTGAAGCGGCAGCTAAAGCTGCTAACTGTGCGTGAGCATACGCCGCAGCTGCAGGGTGTCCGGTTGGTAGAGAGAATGGTGTTTTAGCGTGATCACACTGAGAACACCCAGCAGGACATACAGCAGATTTGAGTAAATGTGAGCTGAGAGAACAACCAGTGCAGTATGGGTCTCTGCAGATGCCCAGGTCACCTCCAGGCGCTTTCATTCTTGCGTAAGCCAAATAAGGATTCAATCCATTTTTTAATGCGTGATGTTGAGCTGCCATTAAACTACTGGTCATCAAGTCCATTGGTAGTGGAAAACCTGTTGGCTGTAACCCATTAAGAAAGTGTGACGATGAAACAGGTATACTTGGTTTGTAGCTCGATGGTTCTTTGGTATCTGCGCTTGACGCCAGAGAGGTAGGCGTGTAAGGTAACTTTGATGCTGTCGGACTACTAGTAGAGTCGGAGCGAGATTTGGTTGGTGCCGGTGAATGTAGAGGGCTAGATCTTTCTTCTGACTTTTCAGAAGGCGTCTTCCGATGAGCAGGTGGAGGTGTTCTCTGTGAAGATGAGCTTTGATTACTTCCACATCGTGCTTGGACTGGAGTATTGGAGGCACTGCTCTTCGAAGATAGCGGTGTTTTAGCATTTACTGAAGTTCTATCTTCCGGAGTTCTAGTCTTTTCTCTCGCTGTCAGGCACGATTCGTAAGGCTTGAAACTGGGTTTGTTGTCCAAATGGATCACTTTGTCGTCGTATTTCTTGCTGGCTTTTTCAGCGGCGGAGATCAGCTTGGGGTTCGGCGAGTCTGCGCCGATGGCGCTGCAGGTTTGCGCAAGAAGCGCCAGCGGGCTCTTTTTTGCGTCGAGCTGCAACAAAGAGATTTATGGAATGAAACACCGGGTGAAGGTTGCAAGTGACGGGAGTACAAAGAGACCGCGGGGGAGCGACGGGTGGCTGGGGGAGGCAGGGGTCCAATCACGCGGCCGACGCGCCATTATCCGCGCGTCTGGCACCCGTCGGCTCCGCTTGACATTTCACTCGGCTCCCGCATGATGTAATCTCGCAGTGAAAAGGGCAATTTGTGCCGCTGAATTTGCGGCGCGCCTGAACTTGTGGCGCGTTGTCACGTCTATCGCCGCGGGAATGACGCGCTGCAGTCACTTGGGGGACGCTTTTTGTTCCGTTTGTGATATTTGTTTTTTTAGTGTTTTGTAACTATGAGGAGCCGCAGCTAAGTTTGTTGATGCAACAAAAAACTAATAAGATTCTATTTTGTTTTGAGAAAATTGGACAAGTTTTGCTGCTCATTCTTCGAGTCAAGTATTACTTACAGTACCTACCTACTTATGGTTACTTTATGACACCGTTGTTGTCATCGATTCATTCTTTGTTAGTAAATGCTATATTATTTACTAGTAAGGCCTTATGTATGTTAACTGCCCAATTTAAGATAGGTACTATATGAGCAATTTGTCACAAAATATTATTTTTTTATAAAATCTGATAAATTGAAAATTTTCTTACATTTACAAGATATTAGTATTAAATAAATTGAACCCGTATTTCACGAATGCTTTACTTTACAATGTAGAATATCTTATACTAATGTAGAGTAATAATTTCCTACGTCTTATTAATCACATCTAGTGATCCGACATTTTATTTCATTCATTACTAAGCTGCCAACGAAATATTTAAGATTAATTTTCCTCCTTGACTTTCCTAACGTTCAATTTAATAAATAAATTTTGGATCTTAGCCAATTATTCTAGTATCCAAAATACTTTCACTTTTAAACGCATTAATTTTCGTGTTTTAAAGTTTATAGAGAGCTTTTCTACAAGTTTATGAAATAAAGAGAGAGAGAGAGAGACAATTAAAATTGTTGTTCTCAAGTACTCGTATTCATACGTCTTGAAAATTGTTTTTGTAAACATAAAGACAACATAAAACAACTAATACTATTGAAAATCTATTAGAAAAGTTTATATTTAGCAGTAAACATTTTGCGGCAGAAAATATGATGATTGTAATGATGAAAAACTTCAAGGAAATGATACTAAAATGAAAAGAGCTAAAGAAAACATCAAGATAGGTAAGTCGCTCGAGATATTTTAACTCAACATACTCACTTCAATTTTACGATCTTCTACACATGTTTTGAACAATTCAGATTGTTCTTTAGACCTTCAAGGGTCTTTCATTTGCTTTCTATGTAGTAGTAGTTTATGTTGTTTTAGCCTATATAAGTAGTGTTGTATTTTGTGGCACAATAGTTAATAAGAGCGAGATTTAATATTTATATCTCATGGCAACTATTGTCTTGATGTTATTTGGTAAGTTTTACGAACTAATTTGTATTTATTGTCTTTTGAACTCCATGTGCTTAAACCTGTAAGATATAAATAGCCGAAGAAAGATTTGTGAAATTTTGTTAAAGTTTTTCAACTGATTGTGCATTCTATCTACTTGACTCTTCTACGTGTCTTGAGATTATCAATTTACTTTCTGAGTGAAAATTAAGCCACAGGTAAAGCAAAAAGCTAGTATAAGTTCTCATAGCAAGAAATACAAATCCTGTGATTTGTGCACCTAATATTGTACGGGGTAGACTCTCACCTTTTTCATAGCTTTCATCTTGTTATTATTTACAATAAATATAGGTTTACAGACTTCCAATACGCTAAGTTTATACAGAGTTGTACTAAAACAGAAGTTGTTGTTGTTGCTTTGTTCAAATCATTTTTTTCTTTACATTTTAGATTGATTTACTTCGGTCCAAATAATAAAGCTTATAACTTTTGCTTAATGATTTAACATCACAAATGTATCTTGTGATTTAAGATATTAAAGGAAGTATTAAGTTTTTATAACTTTAATAAAGTGAATTTAAATTGAAAGAAAAAATAGGTGAGTGTATTCCATAAGGAGGGAAATGTTGCATGAAGTTAACTACAAAAATAACAAAGTTGATTCACCAACAGAGTGGTAACTTATGGGTAACCATTCAAATAAGTACATAAATATAAAATACGAATTACCTAAGTAATGTGATTGAAAAAATAAAGCTTCATTAAAGTAGCTATATTTTTAATGTTCTTTTCTACTTGGGAAACAAGTTAAAAAAAGATCAAATTATAACTGAAGGTTAAAGTTCTTTTCAATTTAACAAATATCTACCTAAGGAAAGAAGAATTTGAATGTCCTTATTTTCTATAGGTTTTATTTTATTATGAAAACATAATTAATAAGACATTTCAAAAGATTTGGAGATATCAAACGCACATCAATTTGTTAAATTTACTAACCTGCGTTAATGTTTTATCAACATTTAGAGTTTGATATTTTCATTTAGTTATTTTTTTATGTCTTCTGTTTATTTATAACAAACGGTTGATATAAAAAAACGTGATTTAATTTGTTTATTTATTGTTTTTATGAAATTTAAATTTTTTGGCATTAAAAATACACTAACTAATAATTTAATTTTACCGTCTTTACAATATTTAGCAATCTCATTTATTTTGCGTGACACTGTATTGTTATAAATTTATATTTTTATGAATTCGTTTTCGTCGTAATTATAACTTATTATAATCTTTAAGTAAGCTAGTATTCTAAAGCTGACGTTTTGTGTGTGAGAAAGAGAAAGAGAAGTGAGAAGTTGAAAGACTTCCACAACTTACCGTAGTAGGTAGCGGCGTCAGATAATCCGGTCTCAAATACTGATTGCTTGAGGTGAGCATGTTGCCCCACAATCTTTGATCCTTTTCCAGTTTAAATAATAATAATTCACACACAGAAAAACAATAAACACTTCACAAATCCGGTGTCAGCACATGATTCACAAGTCACTGCGTACGGTCACAGAGCGTTCACTAACAGACGTGTGGCTCCGTCGACAGGCGGCGCTAGACTGAACTGTGACAGGCCCCCCTCCCTTGACACCTTGTCACTCGTCGCCGCGCCATTTTTGCATTCTGTGTACTTTGCGGGAGCTTTGCCGTCTTATCCCCACCGCTGTTTGACACCCCGTTTGTCGCTTGCCTCTCGCTCGCACATGGGAAAAATTAAAGCGCTTTCCGCAAACGCGACGTTTTGATGAAAAGTAGTGAAATATGCAGAGTGCAAGCAAAGGCCGAGATGCGACGCGACGGGTGATGTGTGAGCGGTTAAATATGGATTAAACCTCGTTTAAAGTAATTTATTAGGTGTAGATTTGTTACTCTGTGCGGCAGATATAGGTTGCAAAGGGATAGTAACTATAAAGTACTTTATTAGTTTTACTGTATTGTTTTTTTCGTGGTAGGTAGTTGAGTAGGTACGTTTTTGAAAACAAAGTTTTAATATGTTTTATGGTCAGTAGTAAATTTTTATTTTCAATAGGTGCTGTTATTTTATACTGCATTACAATGTTTATAGGTAGAGGTTAATGTAATCAGCATAGCTGTGAGCACGCGAATTACCTTGATATTACACACAGTAATGACTAGTAAGTACTGAATTATTAAATGAACTGACATTCTTTAAAATGTATGGCGCAGAAGGATAAGAAGTGAAGTAAAGGTAAATTAAATAATTGTAAGATATTTTTGTAGTATTTTTAGTACAGATTGATTTAGTAAAACACGTGAATTGGTCCTTATGGTTTGACAATAAAGAATTCACTCCTAAAATAAAAAAAATAAGATTATTGAAGATAAAAAAAATCTCTTAATTTCTTCTTAATTTAAAGAGTCACGGCATGGATATTTGTTTCTGAAATTATTTTAGTACCTATCGGCAGGCACAGTGCCCTGATGATAATTCAAACGTCAAAAAATAAGGCTTAATAAGGCCAAGAACAAAAATAGCAAAACTTTTAAGAAGAATAAGAAGAGAATCGACAACCTCTTCTCGTCGAAATAAGTTTAACTCTCACAGACCACCCACTGAGTTTACACCAGCAAAAACAGTTCATTGTTCACTCATAAACAAATAGCGCAGTCATCGCAATATAATCACTTTAAAACCTTTGTCAAAAACTGTGAAATGTTACGAGGATTTTAAGTTTTACTTTTTATCTTACAATGGATATGATTACGTGGTTTTTACGTTCAACTTTTGTTATCTTTTTACTTTTATTATGCAAATACAATAGAAAGAACCCTTACTATTCTTAATCACCATTTTATAACAGGTAGGTAATTCTTTAGTCTGTACTTTTAAGATTAGTTTTTTATTTTTATGTAAAAGGGATTATAGCATTGTCAATCAACAGCTTTGCCGTGGCGCCACAGGTCTCTCATTTAACTTGGGTTATTTGGTAGGTAAAAAAAGATGTAGGTATTTCTAATTATTTAACGTATCATCAGTGATTTTACACCAGCCTATGTTATAGTCCACTGCAGGACGTAGGCCTACCCACGAAAGGTGATTGGGCCATACCCACCACGCTGACCCAGTGCGAGTTGGTGGATGCACATACGAAATCAAATTTCTTCTACGGACGTATGCAGGTTGTGTCACGATGTTTTCCTTCACCTAAAACCCAGTGGTGTGAAATTCCGTACATAAATTCCGAAGAACTTA
The DNA here is from genome assembly GCA_964007245.1 of Hypomecis atomaria. Taxonomy (NCBI): domain Eukaryota; kingdom Metazoa; phylum Arthropoda; class Insecta; order Lepidoptera; family Geometridae; genus Hypomecis; species Hypomecis atomaria. Next base: position 20,083,541 of record OZ023288.1, read on the forward strand.
ATGGTACGGGACCGGGATTTAAACCCACAACCTCACGATTGTAAGGCGGGTGTCACTACTACTAGCCCTAGTGGCTTTATTTAAAGTATTATACTTCAAAAAAATAAAAATAGGTTAGGAAATAAGAGGCTCTATAAGTCCGATTACAGAGGCGCCAGCGTAAATTTAATTCAACGTAAAAAGCGTTTTCTCCATCGAATGCCTAAAGTGAAAAAGAAACAGAACTATGCTATTTAGCTATTATAATTACGATGGCGCCTCTGTAATCGGTCTCCCAGTGATCTTGCACAATTATAAATTGCCTCGACTATAAGTAAGTATTGCTAGTAATCGCCAAAGCCGCGTGAGTTCGATTTCCACCAGGATAAACATTTATGGAATGAACATTAGTGTTTGCTCTGTGTCTGGATGTTACTATCTATTTAAGTAAGTTTTTTAAAATATGTTTTCATGTACCTAGTTTTACAAATTAAGAGCGCGGCTCTTGTCGAAGTAACTTCTACTTCTGGCGGTCCTCGGCCAGTGTTTCCACCTTCCTGTACGACATGACATCTACCTTGTGCTTGATTTGATCCACAAATGCTCTCCGTGGTCTTCCCCTTCCTCTCTTTCCTTCAACCTTAACTTCTATTATGGTTTTCAAATGATTGTCATGTCGTACAAGGTGGCCATCTTTCGTCTCCTATTTTTGACTGTTGTTAGCAGTTTTCTTTTCTCTCTCTCGATGTTAAGCACCGCTTGGTTCGATTTCTTTTCTGTCCAGCTGATTCCTTCAATCTTTATCCAGCACCACATCTCGAAAGCCTCAAGCCTTTTTATGTCCTTCTGTTAGTGTCCACATTTCACATGCGTAAAGTACAATGCTTCTTATGTAGGTTTTAATTAGACGTTTTCTGACTGGTTTTGATATTTTAGATTTGAAGAGATGTTTTTTGTTGTTGAATGCTTTTTTGGCTATTGATATCCGTGCTTTTATATCTACATTTCGCGTCAATGGCGATAGTACTTCCTAGATATTTAAACGATTTTACTTGTTCTATTAAATAAATAAATAAATGAAAATCAGGGGACATCTTACACACGGTCTCAGACCCCAAACCAAAGATGATATAATAATACTACGTACCCAAACTAAACAAAACTTGTGATATGGCTGCCAGATACCGATATAATACAGTCATATCCATATTTTAAATACATACTTATATAGATAGTACCTAAATAACACCCAGACACAGAGAAAAAACATGTCCATCACATAAATGCTTGCCCTAGGTGGGGATAGAACCCACGCCTCTTTGATCCAAAGTCAGGGTCACTAACCACTGAGCCACCTCTGCTTTTATGCTATTGTTTAGTTCAATCGGATTACGGAATCTCTTGTTATGGTAATTGTTTTATTTTTAATATGTATCTAGTATTGTATATCAGTCTCTGGCAGACATATCACAAGCTTTGCTTAGTTTGGAGTCAGAGACTGTGTGTCAGATGTTCCATAATATTTGTGATATAATTTTATTTCACATAGTAGGTAAGTTCGTATAGGCGGGGTGCCTCTGCCTAGTCCTGGTGTCTGAGTATTTAGGCCGCCTGAAGGGCTCTGACATGGCTTAACGGTTAATACAACCAGGACCTAAGTACAATTTAACGTGTCATCCGAGCTACGGTAGCGCCTGGTCGAAAAATGCCACCCACGGTCACCCATCCAAATACTGACCGTGCGGAACGTTGCTCGCTGACAAACACCTATAGTCAAACTACGTTACGAGCGCTATCCACGAGCGCTAACTTTGATAATTGCTAACGCAGAATGCAAAAGTGAAAAGTTTCGCTCCGTCTTACGAATTTTCGCTCAGCATACTTACGCGTCTGTCCTGACGCGAGTTCAAAATTTTTAACCCATCACAAAAAGTGCACAACGCCGCTATAGAAGTATTCACTTCAAAAATACCACGTCAGTTTTCACTAAAACAAGTACCTACCTACTCATGATCCAACATTAAAAATCAAATCAAGTTACCCGTAACGCCTGAGGCAATCAATATTATTCGAAAATCTTTTGGCGCCGGCTAATCCAACCCTCATAATCACACGTCCGCTAAACCGGAGACGACAAAGACGCCCTCTACGGCAACGATTTGGAAACAATCGCCGCGGGCTCGGAAATTGCCTGTTCCAAACATGCCAGACATGGCCCCTGGCTGCAGCAGCCACAGTGTACATAATTCAGTAAGAAACGTGTCTAGTTTTATATTTTTGAAGTGAAAACTTCTTTAGCCACTTTGTGCATTTTTTAGGATGAGTAAAAAATGTTTAACTCGCGGCAGGACCGTGACCTGATCGAAAATTTGTTAGACGGAGGGAGAGTAGACCGTCGGCGCGGATTGATAAATAAAGCAATTCGTTCAAAATTATTCCCTAACCATCCCAAAATGTTCAAACATGAACAACGTTAATGTTCAAGTTTTCGCTTCTGCCGGCACTCCCGGAGTGAAACCCGTTGTTTTTTTTATGTGAAAACGTCTTATAAATCGATAAACGCCGGCTGCACGCACTTACAACCCGGTCACAATATCTGTGCACCTGACTTCGTGACGTCATTTCGAATTATCGGGACGTATATACATTACCGGACCTCTAGTATACCGTCTGGACGTAAATTATTATCGGGACGTGTATCGGCAACGAAGATTCTAACAGTACTGTCGCACCGGGGAGTGCGCGGAGAGGTGACAGGGGAAGCGGGAGAGGTGCACAGATATTCTGACCGGGTTGTAAAAGCATGACTCCTTGATACGTCCGCCTGAGCCGAGCGTGCAAGCAGGAACAGGCGTTAAACATACTTAGTACAGAGCTAATACAACCAGAAAGATAGCGCTGTTGTCGCTTGAGGCAATTCTCAACCACAAAAATCTGGCCCGGAGCTGTCAAAACTGTCAAACATGAGTTGGGATTTGACACTATATCGGGAGAAAAACACGGCAACAGCTATGTACTGAATCAAGATGGTATAAGTAAATATTTTATTTAAAATCTAATTACTTTAGTAGGTAGATATTTTTCATGTCTTATTCTAACTCATGCCGTATTAAATTAATGCATCTCGTTCAGATTATCTCGATCGACCACATTCTTCTTCTGGTTGTAATAGGTCTGTGCTCGGAGGTTTGTTTGACATGGCCGGTGGCTGTATGAGCCACAGTATAGATGATTCAGTAGGTAAACTTTTTATTTTTATATTTTTCCATTTTAAGTATGGATATCATTATTATTTAAATTTGTAGGTACCTACCATGGATGTATTAAATAAAGTTAACTATTAGAGAAAATAATTTTACATGTCCTAAACTGGAAATGACAAGGACGTGTGTTTGTTTTCAAAATTGTTTGATTGTCATCGCCACTTGGCTATACAAGCCACTGCACCTACCTACCTAGGTATAAAGAATTTTATAAGAATTCTATTTACTTCTTACCTTATCGTCTCCATCATAATTAAGGTTGCCTAGGAAATTATACTAACAGTTGTTCTTCAAACAGTAGAACTCACATCTGTTTAATCGAATCTTGATATGCCTACCTTGAACCGGTTTCGTCTATACTTGCAAATCTTGTTATAATTTAGATACCAAAAAATCTTACCAAATATTAGCAAAATTGGCAATAAAAAAAACATTTATTTCCCCCATTTTTGCCAGAAATACCCTATCAAATATCGCCGACAACAAATTATATCCAAAAATATTATATAAAACTCGTTAGCCAAGTTTTGTCAAAATTCATCGAAAAAACTTCAGATACCCTCCAGTTATTTATTGCCTGTGAGTTCCCAATGTTTTCAGAAGCCGGCAGCAAGGATAACTCAGTTTTGTGTTATGAATTTGTGTATAAAACTCGTTTATGTTGAGCATCGAATGCACAACGAGGGCCTGGGGGCTTATCGCAGTCAAAACAATCTCTATCAATATCAAGGTGATTGTTTCTCCCTGAAATCTATATTTACCATTTTTATGCTCAAGGTGTAAAATTTAAAAGTATTTATAAACAATTGATACTACCTACGATCACTTGGTTTACATGACTGTGTGGTCACGGACATAATGAACAACTTTTACATTTGTAAAAGTTGGTGCTGGATATGGCCCAATCACCCTTCGTGGGTAGGCTTACGTCCTGCAGTGGACTATTAAAAAAAGCTGGTTTATGTACAGCTATGACAGGAGCCCGTGAAATCACTGGCATTACGAGTATAGTAATGTTTTTACACGTACGCATTAAGCACTAATCGTACAACTGTTTCCATTATAAAACAGTCGCGTTTATCTTTCCTGAGTACATGTTCGGAGTGGCTCTGCTGGAGAGTATGCTCCGTAAAAGTTGCTCATCATGTCCGTGACCACACATGTAGATCAAGAGATTGTAGTATCAATTGTTGGAACTAACAACAAAAATCGCAAAAAAAAAGAAAGCTGTTCCTTTCAAAAACTCATTGACTACAAAATGCATGCTACAACAAATTTTGTGGCAATTGCAAAATTGGCCCCATAGTAATAGTTGAGTAAAATGATGTTCTGAATGATGTCTGTGGTCTGCAGGAGTCAGGGTGTTTGTCTCGATTCTACTCTAGGGAAACACCCTTACTCCTGCATATTATCTCGATCGCATCATCCAAAAAAGTAGCATTCAAATAGAAAATTTAATGCACGAAAGCTGCAAATTCCACATTCCAACATCCCTTCTTAGTGTCGAGCTTAAAATAAATAAGCTGATAACATGCCGTTAAGCACCCCCTTATGCGAGCTATTTAAGCATACGACCAAAAAAAGATTTAAAATCAAATCCCAGATTCAAACTTCGAGTACAGTAAACTATACAACTGAAAATAAGAGGACCCCAAGGAGCAATAACCGTAACACTAGCACTTACCTTCTACGGGGACAACTATTGAAGTAAGACGTGACGCTCGCAATCAAGATAACTCAAGAATCTCAAGATAGATACCTACGTGATATGAGATTGAGACCGTTGTAGTGGTCCGCGTTTCAGCCATAGGCCGTCCACTGTTGAACATAGACCTCCCGTTTGTAAAGTTTATCTAAAAAGGTGTTCCTACTAAGCTGAAAAGAGGTCCAGGCCATTATTGTGAACAGCTTTTACAAAGGGACCAACCCTAAAATCGCGAAAACAAATAATACGTAAGTAGGTACGTAACGAGTTATGTTGTATGATTTAATTTTAAAAGAGTAAGTACAATGTTTATATCACACGTAAAATAACACGTCTATTATGGGCAAAGAAAATATTTACTCCTAATTATGGCGTCGGAGTCTCCCAGTGGCAGAGTTGCCATTGCTCCGGCAATTGCCGTATTATACGTCAATCGGGGCTACTCGGTTAGAAAGCGTTCAAAATTTCAGCTCAATCGGAAACCGGAAAGTTGGTCAAAATTTAACATGCAAGATTCCACTCGAACTTACATAAATATGTGTATAGGTACATCCATTGCAAGTTACATAAAAGCTTGTAAAAATATATCGAGCTTAAGCCATTACCTTGCACAGTATTCAATTCTTTGCTTCATTTGCTTTGGAAAATGATTTTTTTCATAACAACATCTTCATTTTAAGGAATTATATATTTTCGGATCTTATTATCTTTTGAAATTGCTTGTAAAATATAGGAGCGTAACAAAAATCTAATTTGAAAATATGAAGTTCCATTCCACGTGGCAAGACAAAGAGATCACAGGTGGGGCAAGGTCAACTCCTTGGGCAAGGTGAAGCACGGTAAGCGGTGCGTGGGTCGTCCGGCAGCAAGGTGGCTCGACGATATCGTCAACATCGAGAGTCGAACCTGGAAATTATTGCCAAAGGTCCGAGGCATATGGTACGATAAGAGAGAGGCCTATAGCCAGCAGTATGATAAAGAAAGCTGTGGATGATGATTATTCAAATTAAGCATTCAATGCGGTTGTTTTACTCTGCACATATCAAACTGAAACTCAAATAATTTATTGCAACATATGAAATTTACTTGCGGTTCTTAATTAACATGTTTTATATAGTTATACATATGACCCTGATAAGGATATGGCAATTTTATTATTTGTATTGGAACGATTTATTATTATGTTTTCTGGATTAAGTATCGTTAAAAAATTCGTCTAATGTATAATAGCATTTGGATAATAGAATAATTTTTAGTTGTTTTATAAAGCAGTTTTCCTTTTCGATATCTTTTAGATTACTCAGCAGTTTATTAATAGTAGTTTATGCAACTGTCATATAATGAAGGGTATTAAAACACGAGTTTGAGTTTATGAAACGAGCGCAGCGAGTTTCATAATAGTAACGATTGTACTACTTTATCTTCACTAATAAAAATAAAATAAAAACATATTGCGAAACATTAAATTCACGCGTACGTGTATTGTCACAGTGAACTTGGCGCCATTAAAATCTAACCAATGAGAGCGCAGCTGCGCGCGCAGGGCCAATCAGGAGCGAGCGCGCGATGTTATAATGAGATTTTACGATATCGATGTGGATATTATAACATCATGTGAAATTGCTTAAATTGAGTGTTTTGTTGTCTGCGCTATAACAGTAGTCATTATATGTCAAGTATTGGAAACATAAGTAGAATGTTACAACATTAGTGTAGATAAATATTTTCATAGCCATAGAATGCGGGCTGAAAGTATGCATTGCTAAGTTGGACTTTGATCCCACGAGTTTATGTCTGTATTGTGATCTAATTTTGAGCGATTGATCAGACGCTTTGTTAAAATAGTCAGGGTGCTTTTTGACAAATTTACATATTTCGAATATATAGAGGGAAAGTCTGTAGCTAGTCTAAGTTCCTTAAGGGCATAAGTAAAACTACTTAATTTGGTCCTAAGTTTTTTAATGTGTGCTTTCCAATTTACGTGTGAGTTTAGTTCTATGCCTAGCAATGTTGCGGAGTTGACGCATTCTATTTTATTATTTTTGTAGTGAACATTTATATCAAGTGGAACCTTTTGGTAGGGTTTAAAGTGCAATATTTTTGTTTTTGAAAACTTCAGAGCTAGATTATGCTCACTCATCCAACCAGTTACGCTGTCAAATACCTATATCATTAAGATTGTCATGCAAATTCAAATCATTTGTGCAAGAAGCAACAACAGATATATTGTCCGATAGTAGAATTCAAATGTTGAGCTACTGTACACAGTCTGGTCCCATTTTGGGCTTATTCCACAAATCCCCTTAGAAGATCCCCTGCGAAGGGGATAAGTGGACTTTTTGTCCATTTATCCCCTGCGGTTTTGCGGCAGGGGATAAATGGACATTTTGTCCACAAATCCCCTTCCGCAACGCCGCAGGGGATAAATGGACTAAAGGTCTACAAATCCCCTGAATCAATATTTACACACTTTTGAAATAAAATAGCAGAACTGTGTTAGGTAAATAATCGATTCTTTATTTTTTTGTGCATACATAATATATTAAACGAGTGGTGAACCAAAATATAAAAAAAAAAATATCTTCGATTATTTTTGTATCAGTGTTGATATTTGTAATCTCTCATGCACATATTTCTAAATATAACATAATATTTGGAATAGTTTTGGAATAGTTAAAATATTACAAAAAATCATATTTTCACATGAATCATAGATTATTTGTACAATGATAATGAAGATTTTAAACCTAGATGAGTTGCGTTGAAATGAAAAAAGGTACAAGTGGTATCACAAATAATATACAACAAGTAAATCACACAGATATATTTTTACACAAATACTTTTGAAAATAACTTCTACAATCACAGGTTATTATTATTGGTACTATAATGAAGAATATTTAAATTTACATGACTTAATACTATGCAAGTGTTATAATAAAATAATCGTTTTTTACCAATAAAATAAGAATCCCAGATTGTTTGTACAATAATAATAAAGATTTAAACCTAAATAAGTTATGTTGAAACTAATATATTATTATACTCTCATACTTTTCCAAAGCTAATTCAAGGAATTCATAGAAAAATAATATCCCTTTTAAAAACCAGATAAACGCCGACAAAATTGTGTATGATACAGGATTATGGATGATATTGTCAAGCGTTAAGGCGTATATTTCTGTACAAAATAACGAATTGCAACAAACAAATTGCAACTTATTTTTTATATCTCTTAAAAATCAGATATTATGGTTATTTGTGAAAGTATTTTCAGTTAACACATTTAGGTTAAATCTTCATTACTTTTATATCATCTATACAATCTATGATTATTGTGAAAATAATTTTCTAATATGTGATTACATAGGTAACTATATCAACACTGATACAAAATTATTGAAAATTTAAATGACTTTGTAAATTTTGTTCACCACTCGTATATTATGTACCTACAAAAAAAAGACTAATAACCAATGACTAAAATATGTTTTACTTATTGTATATTATTTGTGATACCACTTGTACCTTTTTTCATTTCAACGCAACTCATCTAGGTTTAAAATCTTCATTATCATTGTACAAATAATCTATGATTCATGTGAAAATATGATTTTTTGTGATATTTTAACTATTCCAAATATTATGTTATATTTGGAAATATGTGCATGAGAGATTACAAATATCAACACTGATACAAAAATAATCGAAGATAATTTTTTTTTTATATTTTGGTTCACCACTCGTTTAATATATTATGTATGCACAAAAAAATAAAGAATCGATTATTTACCTAACACAGTTCTGCTATTTTATTTCAAAAGTGTGTAAATATTGATTCAGGGGATTTGTAGACCTTTAGTCCATTTATCCCCTGCGGCGTTGCGGAAGGGGATTTGTGGACAAAATGTCCATTTATCCCCTGCCGCAAAACCGCAGGGGATAAATGGACAAAAAGTCCACTTATCCCCTTCGCAGGGGATCTTCTAAGGGGATTTGTGGAATAAGCCCCATTTTGTTAGTTTTTTATGGCACCAGAGGCCCAGGAACCGGCCGCAGTTTAATAGCCGTAAGGGAGTAATACAGACCATTATTGGACAACATGTAATTTTAACATCTTTGTAAATAATCAACTAATGTACCTATACGTCTAAATCTATTCCATGAATAATAAAACACACAATACATGATGTAATAAACTGACTCCCACATTTCCTGTTTTAATAGGCTCGTCCAAAATGTCCAACTAGTTTTTGTCCGCGGCTTCCCTCGGGTGATATTTTTATTAGGGTTCCGTAGTAAAACGAGGAACCCTAATAAAAATGTCACCTTATAACTTCGTTGTGCCCGTCCGTCCGTCTGTCCGTCCGTCCGTTCTAATTTTACAAAGGCATATAACTTCCACAGTGATTAACCAAATTAAGTCCATGAAATTCAATATTTTGATAGTTTTACTATAGATCAAAAAACTTTGTACTAAAAATTATCAAAATTGTGTACTTTGGGGGCGGTATTATGAAAAGTAGGGATGAAATTTTTTTTCAACCTCATCCCCTCATGTGGGATGTCGTTGAATAGGGTTTTTAAAATTCAGTGTAAGATTTGTCAAATTATTTTTGTCACATGTACCATTTATGATATATAGGCTGCAAAATTTGAAAAAAATGTGTGCTCCCCGACCCCCTTAATTTCTAATGTATCCATGATAGCATCCTCTTACTTTCTGAGTTTATAGACCGCATTAAAAACTTTCTCTCAAAATTGATTCGAGCACAGTGGAATTATAACTTTTGAGTTATAAAAGAAAATCGAAATTTTAAAACTTTGACACAACGCAAAGCATTGACCTGATATATATATTTCTTAGGCGATGATGTTTTTCTAGCAGTCTACCATCTAATGACATCATTAAAATTGGTTTTTCTCATCATCAAAATCGTCGTCACCATCTACGGAAGCCTATGATACGCGTGTCTTGACACGCACTTGTTCCCATCAACTTTTTGTAGGATCGATATTTTTTTTAAATAGTTGGTTGTGCCATTTCATTTCTTCGAAAACTTGTGTTATTTAAATTTTACAGCATAAGTTATGGGAACAAAAGTTGTTTAAAATTTGATTTTATACAACTTTGATGCCAATATTTTTTTTGTTAAATCAATGTTTTTCGATTAAAATAGGGGTGTCATTTTGATTCCTCAATAACTACCTACCGGCAATGCAACTATATTAGGACCTCGCTGGACTGATCTGATGAATAGATGCGATCATCGCAGCGTGTGTGCCCAGCTTCAGGTAGTAGTTCAAATCGTGAACAACCAATTACTACCGTTTGAATTAGATGAATGAGCCCCCAGTGACGATAACTTCGCCGTAGGGCGCAGATGTAGCCATAGCATAACAAACTAACCAACAAACAAACTCGAATTCATAATGTATAGATAATTAGGGTAAGTATCTATGTATCTACCCTAAACTGCGTCATACTATTTAAGTTAGTTACATTCTGCAAGCGTTGTCGACACACGTTTTTTGACTATCATGGACACTGAGTAAGTACACCGTTATTTTTAGCGACTTCCATAAAGGAGGAGGTACTTTACTCGTCTGTATGTATTTTTAATTGTGTATTTTCATCGATATTTTCGCCAGTTGTGGACCGATTAAAAAACTTTTTTATTTCGAAACGGGTACCTAAACGTGGTTTCATTAAATTTTATTTACTTATATTTATTTTATCAAAAATATTGTAAAACATACTACATGGAAGACACGTCGATCCGCGCAAAGAGTTCGAATTCTGTAGGTACACGGTTGAACAAGCCGTGGTGGTCTAGTGGTACTCACACCCGCCTTACAATCGTGAGGTCGTGGGTTCAAATCCCGGTCACGTACCAATGAGTTCTTTAGAATTTATGTACGGAATTCTACATCACTGGCTTTTCGGTAAAGGAAAACATCGTGAGGCAACCTGCATACGTCCGTATAAGAAATTCGATGGCGTATGTGAATCCACCAACCCGCACTGGGCCAGCGTGGTGGATATGGCCCAATCACCCTTCATGGGTAGGCCTACGTCCTGCAGTGGACAATTAAAAAGGCTGGTACAGTACAGTACAGTACACGGTTGAAGTCGGTTACGACATTTTGGCGAAAAACAATTATACAAAATCATGGCTGGATTTAGAGGTGTGGAGGTCTCGGGACAACAAAGGAGTAAAGGCCCATTGGTCACAAATAGGTACCCAGAGGGATTATGTACTCCTTCAGGATACGTAATGGTGATGTGAATCTGCCTGTTGCCGATATTAATATCGCGCCACGCGAATAATCACGTTTCTTGTATGGGAGACCCCTTAAACATTTGTTTTAATAATAAAATGAATTTATAAAATTCTCTGAATATTTCAAGTGTCTACCTGTTACCGTTATTAATTTCGAGCGAAAAACGAAAAAAAATCAGGTTTGTTGTATGGGAGTATATAAATATTTATTTTATTATATTTCATTTTTAATATGTTTTTATTATTCTGTATAGCTGTCATAGCGGCAAAAGAAATACATCTGTGAAAATTTCAACTATCTGGCTATCACGGTTCATGAGATACAGCCTGGTGATAGGCAGACAGACAGACAGACAGACGGACGGACAGCGGAGTCTTAGTAATGAGGAACCCTAAGAAGTAGACTTGGCCAAAAAATGTCCTTGATTATTTAATTTTCCAGGGGAGACAATAATAACAGTTCAACCAATGTATTTGGAGATATATGTCCTAGAAGAAAGAAAAAGCAGAGAAGAAATAGACAGAAGCACTTAGTGACAGAGCTGCTTTATGACTACAGCCAAAATTCAACGTTGCATGGACTACGTTACATTGTCAAAAAAGGGCACCATCTTGCAGAAAAGTAAGATTGCAGCTATCCAAAAAGGGGTCTTTTGAATCAATTTTTCGTGATACCTAAAAGAAAAGATCATTTATTAGTTAGCGTACAATTTTTATTTTATTTTTACTTATACTTACAAAATTATGCAGACATACTATATTGAAAATTGACTCGAACGGGCGTGTGACTTCACTATTTATATTTTCCTTGTAATTACATACAAAGTAAGATCTACATTAAAAATCTACTCGAACGCAATAGTGCTACGTGTACATCTTACTACTGTAAAGTGTAAATGTTACACTTTACAACTACTGTAAAGTGTAACATTTACACAACAGTACATTATTTATTATTTTTTACATTTACAGTAGTAAGGTGTAGCATTGTGACGACGCTCGTTCTAATAGATTTTTAATGTAGATCTAACTTTGTAGTTTTAAGGAAAAAATAGAAATAATTATGTAACTTATAAAATTATGATCTTTATTTTACAATACATTTTTGCTGCCTCTCATTATAATAAACAGCGTATACCTATACGTACTACATGTATATTTTATTATGGCACATACTTGTTTATCGTGCGAGGGGCAAGTACACGTGCTAAGTTTTGATTTTCGACAGCCCTTGAGTGTATCTTGGCTAAGTTACAACTAAAGTATACAACTTTGTAAAAACCAGGTGCCTAAGTACCTGGGCTTTAGTACTAGGACTAACCCTAGCACGGGTAGCACGGCAAAGGGACAAATAGCCTTTCCACAGTTATATCCCCTCGAAGAGGAAATAAAGTATGAATTGACAATGACAACTGACATTAAGTGTGGACAAAATGGTTTTCTCTCTTTGCCCTGCTACCCGTGCTGGAGTCAGACTTTTCAAGTGCCTGTAGGCCTCGACTGTACGCTGTCAGTCAGTCATTGACTGATCCAAAGAAGTCTTTATTGTTTTATTATGGAAACTAACGTGGTTTTCACACATTATAATATTTTACATAACGGGAATGCACTCACGTTTATTATCTAATTCATGTACGACTATAGTTTTGATCGCATTCGGCGATCTTTCTCAAGTTGAGGCGAGTGCGAGCGTGCGGAGCCGTCTCGCAATGCGCTCCACGAGCATACAAGTGCAAATATTACAATGTTTTTATTGGTTATTAGTTGATTTACTGTTTTGTTAGTAGGCACGTTGATTTATTGGTTTGTTCGTTTATTTTTTAGTCTCTCCCACAGCAACATTTTTAATAGATCAACCACAGATCAACGGTTTGACAACATTTTTGGTTTTCTAGCCAAACGTCAATCAAGCAGTTCAAGCGACGAAGATCGACGTTATATTAAGCTACTTTTTATCCAGAAAAAATAATAAAGATCTCGTGGAAAGCCGTTAGTAAAGCTAGTAATTTGAATATAAAAAATAAAGGATACCGAGTCTGTATGAACACTCTTTTCTAAGTATCCTTATCATTACTTTCTTAAAATAAAATTCTATATCCGTAAGTGTATTTGTTGGTTTGCTCCTCATTCACGCAGCAACGGAGCAATGGATTGACTTGATTTTTGGCATGGGCGTACTTGTAAACTTTTAAAGACGAAGAGTTACATTTACTTTTCATCCCGAAATATTAAAGGTTTCTATGGGATGGCACAAATGTCAAAATATCACGCACTCAGCCACGGGAAAAAGCTGGTTAAATAATTTATATTTATTGGTTTCAGATTTTTCTGGGTTTTTACTGTGATTCTGAGCATCGCGCTGTGTTCGTATTACATCAACCAGTTAGTTCAAAAATGGAAAAGCTGCACCATTATTGTAACTTTTAATGGACGGCTTTCTTCTGTTGAAACGGTAATTTTTTATTTTTTAGTTCGTGAGCCCCCTGAAAAAAAAATGCTAAGTTATATGACACCATTTTAGAACCCCCGAAATAAAAGAATTATTTTCCTAATACATAATTATAATACAGTAATTAAACACACTAAAGTAATTAAATTAAAATACAGTAGACACACATTTTTAGGGTTCCGTAACCAAAGGGAACGGGACCCTATTACTAAGACTGCTGTCCGTCTGTCTGTCACCAGGCCGTATCTCATGAACCGTGATAGCTAGAACGTTGAAATTTTCATAGAAGACGTAGTTCTGTTGACAATATAACAACAAACAAACTAAAAACAGAAAAAATAAATATTTATGGGACCCCCCATATAAAAAACAAGAATTTCTAGCCGTTTTTTGCTCGATTTTAATAACTGTGACATGTAGGTGCTCGAAATATTCGCAGAATATTAAGTTGTATATTTACTGCAAAAATAAATAATAAAATATTTTAAGGGGGGCTCCCATACGGTACGGAATCTTTCTTGCGCGAGTCCGACTCTGCAGATTATTTAAATAGTTAATTTATAAACAATTGAAAATTGAAGTCTGTAACAATAGGTCCCGTCATTAGGGGACTTCTTACACACGGTCTCTGACCCCAAACTAAGCAAAGCTTGTGATATGACTGTCAGAGACTGATATACTACATATACAAATTTTAAATACATACTTATATAAATAGTACCTAAATAACACCCAGACACAGAGCAAACACCTATGTTCATCACACAAATGTTTGCCTTGGGTGGGGATCGAACCCACGCCTCTTTGACCCAGAAGTCAGAGTCACTAACCACTGAGCCGCCGAAGCAGTCTACAAGAAAATACCTACATTATTAATTTGCACAACATTGAAAAGAAAATAATAGTAAAATTAAAATTTAATACTCCCCGACACAAAATAAACTCTATCAGTTTTATTCCAAAAAAGTTCATTAGTACCAGGTTTAAACCAGGCTTAGGAGATCCACAGTTGTTACGGTAGGTATTAAAGTTAATCCAAGGATTAAAATTAAAATACATTCCTATTACAAATCGAGGACTAACTTAAGATCAGAATAATCGGCCAAGTAGGTACGAGTAGGACTCGCGCACGGAGGGTTGCGTACTGTATGGGAGCCCCCCTTTAATATTTATTGTATTTTGTTTTTAGTATTTGTTGTTATAGCGGCAACCGAAATACATCATCTGTAAAAATTTCAGGTGCCTAGGTTTCATGGTTCATGAGATACAGCCCGGTGACAGACAGACAGACGGACAGACGGACATCGAAGTCTTAGTAATAGGGTCCCGTTTTTCCCTTTGGGTACGGAACCCTAAAAACGAATGATAGTCTATGGTTTAAGCGATAACCACAGATGAAAATAAGAAATTACAATCATTCATTCGTTCTTGCTTGTTTAAAACTTTTTAAAACACACTTCGAATGCTCAAATAATTGCGTTTTAATGCATATCAATATCCAAATTCATCATCATCATCATATCCAAATTGTTGTTTATTTATTATTACCATCGAATAATTAATCTTAATTCATTATTTTTAATTTTTTTCACGTTCATGGCAAATGCGAGTGTATGTGAGGCCATAACCCAAACAAGAAAAAAGTGAGACTTTGATCAAGTTATATTTGACATTAATAATGTATTTTGGTTTTCTAGGCTATTAATTACACAGAAACTCATTTTTCTTATATTTCTAAATTCTAATTTATAGTAAAAGTGCGGAGTGAAATAATTCAAATCAAATTCTAAGCTAAAATTCTCTTAGTACCGAAGTTAGTCCATTGTTAAACTAGGGCTCTCACAGGTTTATCTTTAGTGCCATAGTTGATCAGTGGTTTAGTGATAAACTTCGTTTTATAATAACGTTTTTGTTAGTTCATGGTTTTGTTCGATATTAAGTCCAGTACCTACTAAAGATAAAACGTGTTTTGGAATAAGGCTGTATGTAGTTATAATATCATTGAAGTAATACGGTACCAAATTTCGAATCGATAGGACATATGGAAGGTAGTCAGATCCCCTCATCAACTATTAAAGAGCTAATGATCTTCAAACGGCTGATCAGGTCATGGTTACCTTACCTTAAAATTTCCATATCATTGAAGTAACACGGTACCAAATTTCGAATCGATAGAACATATGAAAGGTAGTCAGATTCCCTCATCAACTAGAAAAGAGCTGATGATCTTCAAACGGCTGAACAGATTTTCATTAGATATGTCAAAGAACACTCGGGATACAATTATCTCTGACACAAAAAAAAACAAAATCTGTTCATCCGTGTGGGAGCTACTGTACCATAGACAGATACACAGATACACAGACACTTTAAACTTATAACACCCTTCTCTTTGTCGGGGGTTTATAATCATTGAAAACAATTGATTTAAAGTATGTATAAAAATGTTATTTTTGTTATAAACATTTCAAAAATTGACGCGCTCGCAGGATTTGAATCTGCATCCCTCTGGGATTCCGGCCCAGATGCTTTGTCCAATTAAGCTTGAACGCTGTACTACGAACCCGCCAAATTAGTGAAGTGTTTATCATTTTACTACCAACTTCTACAATTTTGGAAAAATGATAAACACTTCACTAATTTGGCGGGTTCGTAGTACAGCGTTCTAGCTTAGTTGGACAAAGCATCTTGGCCGGAATCCCAGAGGGATGCAGGTTAAAATCCTGCAAGCGCGTCAATTATTGAAATGTTTATCACAAAAATAACATTTCTATAAACCTAGTGTGTGAAGCACGATAAAAATCATTTGACTAAAATATGTATGTTGATTTATTATATTGTATAATTATCTACTTTATGGCATTAAGTCCTAATAGCTTATAGACTCCTATATTCTGTTACTGTACAATAGCAAAGAATATATAATAATACTACGACAATAGCTAGAAGTAATTAAGAGCGATATTTCTGCATGTTTAATTGATTGATATAAACGATTTCAGGTACAATTTCCGTCAGTTACAATTTGTCCGGAAATGAAGGTGAATCCACAGGCTTACAATTACACGGGAAAAAAGCAAATGTTTATGAATGACAGGTGTGTATTTCACAATTATCCCTTTATTGGATTATCCCTTTTACTAACTAAGAACCAGTCCGATGAAGAACATATTTAGTTTTTTTTCAGTCACTAAGTTTTGTTTTGTCCTAACCTGAGTTTAATATATTTTTAGCTTTCAAAATGGAGATGAATTCGATAAATTTTCTCACATCGACACGATGTGTGATATTATTTCTGAAGACTTTAAACAAACACCATTCACCAATTCATCGATAGTCAAGCATATCACTGAGGTAAATAATACAACAGAAATCATAGTATTTTTAGTAAGTATACAGGGTCATAGGTATTCAACGTAAAACCTTTTAAGGGCGGGTCTAGTACGTCTACACAAATATCTTTTATTCTAGGGCTTTTGGAAAATCACGAAAAAAAATCAGCTGTTTCATACATAATTATTTTTCGCAAAAAAAATGGCAAAACCACCTTCCATCGTGTATAAAATTCGAATATTTCGCCAGCATTGTTCACATTATTGTCAATTTTTCAAAAACGGCTCAGCCAATATCTGTAAAATTTAAATGGGACTATCTCGAGAGTATAACTATCTCCCTTTCGAACTAAAACTTCGATTCGGTTCACAATTATCGAAATTATCGATGTACATCGTGTACAAAATTCGGATATTTCGCTCGAATTGCTCACATTATTGTTGATTTTTTCAAAAACGGCTTAGCCGATTTCTGTAAAATTGAAATGGGACCATTCCGGTAGTATATACTTTTGATCTAAAAAAGAATTTTTTGATTCGGTTTACAATTGTCGAAATTATCGATGAACACACAAAATAACAATACAGACGAACATAGAATAAATACACAAAAAAAAAATATATACAGACGAACATAGAACCTCCTCCTTTTTTGAAGTCGGTTAAAAAAGTTCGTCAACGCGCAGCAAAATGTATGGGAAAGCGATTTTTTTTGAGAATTTCCAAAAGTCGTTGTATAAAATTGATTGCCTAGATGTGCTAGTGCGTTTAATACCTATGACCCTGTAAAGTTAGTGTATTTTATTAAACTTTTAACAGTTAAATTAAATAATAAATAAATATTTAAGGGACATCTTACACACGGTCTCTGACCCCAAACTAAGCATAGCTTGTGAAATGGCTGCCAGAGACTGATATACTACATATCCATATTTTAAATACATACTTATATAGATAGTACCTAAATAACACCCAGACACAGAGCAAACACCTATGTTCATCACACAAATGTTTGCCCTGGGTGGGGATCGAACCCTCGCCTCTTTGACCCAGAAGTCAGGGTCACTAACCACTGAGCCACCGAAGCAGTCAAGTTATGAAACTGTTAACAGTTTAGTAAAAAAACATTACAAAAAGTACGTGCCATGTTATGCCCCAGTTGTGGTCATCTTAATGTCATTTTTGGCCACCTTGAATTGCAACGATTGTCTAGACAGTTTTTTCGTTAAAATAATATCTTTCAAACTTTTAAATTCACACAAACAATATATTTATGGTGACACATTGTTGATAATATATTATAGCAATAATTTTGACATCAAATGGCCAAATCCGGGCAGTGGCCACAACCGGTGCATCTATTATACATAGTGATAGAAGGACCTAGATTGATTTCCTAACATAATTTTTAGTCATTTTAAAACCATATTGGTTCGTAGTGTCTCTAGATTTTTTAAATCAGTTACTTGATTATTAGTTGGTACTTTGTTAGTACTTCGCATACAAGTAAATTTAATTCAAATATTTTTTGAATCGATAACATAATCGCATCATCTACGGAACCATATCATATGCACGCACAATGCACATGTATTCTTTATTTTTAGAGTTCCGTACCCAAAGGGTAAAGACCCTATTACTAAGACTCCGCTGTCCGTCTGTCTGTCTCCAGGCTGTATCTCATGAATCGTTATAGCTAGAAAACTAAAGTTTTCACATAATGATGTATTTCTGTTGCCGCTATAACAAAAAGTACTTAAAACAACAAACCTGATTTTTTAGCCGTTTTTCGATCGATATTAATAATGGTAACAGGTAGATGCTTGAAATTTTCACAGAATTCACTTCAATAATAAAATTAAACTATAATAAGTATTTAAGGGGGCTCCCATACAGTACGGAACCCTCCGTGCGCGAGTCCGACTCGTACTGGACCGATTATTTTTAAACGTCTTTACAAAAGGAGGTTCTCATTAGGCTGTGTACTTTTTTTTGTAGGTACGTTACGCGATTACTCCGCCAATTTTATACCGATTTTGATGATTCTTATTTTGTTTGGTAGAACAGACTTTATTTAAATGGTTCCATTTAAATTTTATCAAAATCAAATGAGTCATTTACAATCAACAATAATTTGAAAATTACTTCGTCGATGATAGTTACATTTATCCGTGCGAACTGTTAGAATTCTGTATACGGTTTAAGTCGGTGTTGATATTCTTTTAAATATTCCAGGCAGCTCCATCATTACGTGATGTATTACTTTTATGTAAATGGCATGGCTCGAACAAATTAGCGAGTAGGTTGATCAGCGAAGTGATCACTGAGGATGGTTTATGCTTTACCATCAACAGTATGGCACATAATGAGATTTTTAAAGATACGTGAGTACTTCTTCAATATTCATAGTACCTATTTTAATTCTATCACAATAACAATACAAGTAAAATAGCTTTGATAATTAGATTTTGTTATTATTACAATATGCAATATAACACATCGGAATCGGAATTGTGACTTGCCTAACTTTAAAATAAGAACATTTGCAGAGTACAATCTAATTACCCATTTTTGAAGGCAACGGAACAACAACAGATATGTTCCCAAGAAGGACATTATAACTCAGAAGATGAATTCTATTCGAAAAGGGTTAGTATTAAAATGGTCAACAAAAACATACTTAGATGCGGAAATAAGGTCACTATTGCAAACTATCTAAAAAAAAAATGCACTTACACCACTTCAAAGAAAAAGTCAACTACGTAAATAAAAAATAAATATTTTTCGATTTATTGTTAAACCCGACATGTAATGTACTTAAATTACCTATGCAATGACGCTAAAACATTTATTAATTTAATTTCAGGTCTTTGGCTCAGACCCAGATTTATCCATAGTTTTGATCAATGACCCAAATAAAGGTGATAAGACTTGTAATGAAGTATACTCGGGTTATAAGGTTTGTATATATTTATCCTTACTTCTTTACTTAGAACTCGTACCTATTTTAAATCTGAATGGCTGAAGAAAGAAGAGTGTGTTTGCTGGTTTGTTACTCTTTCACGCAGCAGCGGAGCAACGGACCAAATTTATTTTCGACGAACTTTTTATCCAGGAAAAATAAAAGGTTCCTATGGGACAGGGCAAAAACTACAACTAACTGCAAACTACTAGCCGTGAATAAAAGCTAGTCATTTCATTATTCTATAAGTGCACATAAGAGGAAAGTTTTGTGAAGAGATATCAATATTGAAATATGAGTCAAGAATGTGTACCTGTACACGAGTATGATAGAGTTTCGTTGATGATAATAATAATACCCATGTTTTTTGGTGGTATTGATTACTAGACAAACGTAAATGGCGAAGTAAACTGTTATAAGATCAACAAACGCTGATATGTGCAAATTAAAAAAATCTGATTTTCTTTTATTACTCAATAAATAATAATTACAGTGTTCGAAATAAAGCTTTTATCATTATTTATAAACTGAGAAAGTTAGAAGAATCTATGTTGTATACTGGATAATACATATTTATCTATAAAAGTATTGTAATTATGTAGATTTTAAAGTCTCTGGCAGCCATATATACGAGTATCTTTGCTTATATTGTGATCAGAGACCGTGCGTAAGAAGTCCCGTAAAATTTATTTATTTAAACTTTAGAAACCCCACTAGATCTACATGATAGTCATAATTATGCAGGGCCCATAAAGATATTAATATATTTTATTTCTATATTTTACAGATATATCTACATAGTCCAAAAGATTTTCCACAAACTTCATTGTTTTACTACGCTGTATTACCAAATCAAGTGTCATCATTAGCAATGAGTTTTGAAAAAACTTTCACCGCTAGTTATTTGAAAAAATATGACACTAAAATGTAAGTAAAACAATCAATATTAATTTTAACCCGACTTCAAAAAAAGGTAGGTAAAACGGGGATGTTTTACAACGGAACCTTAAAAAGTAGGTCCTCAATTCAACTGTTTTTTTTTTTTTGCTATGCTATTGTAAACCGATTTGGATGTTATTTTGTTTTTTTGATGGAACATATTTCAGAGGTTCTATTTAAATTTTATCGAAAGCGGTGAAGTAGTTTTTGAAAACTCAACCTCAATCTTAAAATGGCATACGTATAATCGGGCGAACTATTTGAGTTTTGCACCATTGAAGTCAGTTCAGAAATGTCAGACGAAAAAATAACGATAATTATTTATTATTGAGGTAAAGTAAAATTCTACATAGTTAAATTTTAAGAGATTTAACTATTTAGAATTGAGTAATGTGGATGTTTAAGATAATTATTTAAGCTACGCCAAATCTGAGTTCGTGCCGTCAACTAGTTGCACCTTAAAGAGCGTTACATCAGTTTCTCGAACCAACATTAGAACACCCATGAACGTACTGTACCATACTATACAGGGTTACTTCTAATCAATTGGCATCCTTTTAGGGGATTATTCTATACATCAAAACTAACAACTTTTGTTCTGCGACTTTTGACAAAACTCAAAAAAAAATTGTTGTTCCATAAAAAAATATAGTTCACCCGCGACAAAATGTATGGAACAGCTGTTTTTTTTTCTTTCTGTTCTGAAAGTCGCAGAACAAAAGTTGTTAGTTTTGATGTACAGAACAAGCCCCTAAAAGGATGCTAATTGATTAGAAATAACCCTATATAGTGTACCAAGTGTTAGAAATGAAATGACATTATTGCTAATGCAAGCTCTGCCTTTGACGGCTTTGAAGGCTTTGAAGAAGCTTTGAAGCTTGTCTGCTATTAATATTGCCGAAAGGCCAACGCGACATTAGATCAGTAGTTAAAATGTCACTTATATCAAGTTATGTCTTTGGTTACACAGAAGTTTATTTTCGTTTTCAGACGACAATGTTATTACGCATTGGAGCGTCCGTTGCACTATTTCAAAATATACACCGCAGCGAATTGCCGAGCAGAATGTTTATCAAATTACACTCTCAAAATGTGTGATTGCGTTGGATTTTTTATGCCACGTAAGTTTTTAATACATACATTTTTCATTCATTAATTTAAGAGCGGCCGTGGGGTGCCGGCAGAGTAGAATAGCACCCCCCTCTTGTACCAGGTGTCGTAAGAGCCGACTGAGGTACTACGGAACCGACAGATGGCGGTATATCCATCCAAAACAGCGTAGCTCAAGTGCAACAGGGCGGAGATGGGCAGCAGCATCCCCGTCGCGAGAGCTACGCACTGCGATTGCCAACACGCCTGCCCAGCGAGACAATTACGGGCAAAACCCCTTAATGATAAGTAACAATAAGACCAGGCCCCCAGTCCCCGGCAGCTCCGCTATTCCTGGCTCCGGCAGCGGCCATGGTAACGGCGGAGCACGGGGTGCTAAGAATCGCCGGAAGAGATCCGGCTGCCACCCCACCCGACAACTGGCCCTGGCAACATATAACGTGCGCACTATGAGGACTGACGAGAAGATTGCGGAACTGGAAGAAGAGTTGAGTAGGTTGCGATGGGATATTATGGGGTTGTCTGAAGTCCGTAGAGAGGGCGAGGACACGATAACCCTGAAATCCGGCAACCAACTTTACTACCGGGAAGGTGACCAACGGTCCCAAGGTGGTGTCGGCTTTCTCGTTCACAAGTCTCTCGTTAACAACATCATTACCATTGAAAGTGTGTCGAGCAGGGTTGTATACCTAATACTCAGAATATAATAATAATAATAATAAACCTAGAGCGCCGCTGCCGGCGGCACTCTAGGTTTAGGTTTTTTTTATAGTGTTTTGTTCTTTTATATAAATATTGTAAAAAAACTTAAATTTAAGAAAATAAATGAATATGTGTATAATAATAAAACGTTTATTGTTCGTAAAAGTTAACACAAAACAAGTTGTACACTAGATCCCACACTAGGGTGACCTGTGTCGTGGGATCTAGGCTCTTCCTTATAGTATCAAAACAAATTCACCAACTAATATACAAACTTAATTTAATATTCATAGTGCACTGGATCCCACACTAAAATGACTTGTGGCGTAGGATCCAGGCTCTTTCCCAGACGGGGATAATACTCACACAATGCTACATTTTAAATATGGAAACTAACTAACTTAGCATGATTATTTTATACGAATAGTACAAGTACCTACCTACATAAATATTTAAATTTGTGGCTCAAATTAATAATTTCAAAAACTACGCCCATAATGAATTTTGAATTATGTGCTACATGCAATGGATTCCACCACACATTATTCAAAATTGTTTATTTTGAACAATGTGCAAAGTGGGTAGAAGTACCAGGAGCAATACCGCTGGGCGGGTTATGCTCGTGACGTCATTCTTCGCTGTGATGCTCCTGAGTGTGTGTACCCAATAGATGCAGCACATTTTGTGTGAGCGCGTGATGTGTTAATGTGTTTACCTTTGTGCGTGGCGATCATGCGGGCTAAATTCCGTATTTTGCCGTAGGTGCGCGCGCGATGGTAGTGGAATGTGTGGTGTAGTGTAAGAATAAGCAGGGTCAAGTATGAAATAAGAGTTGTGAAGTTACATATATTATAGTATGGCCTGTGCTACTACGTATGTTCCGAGAACAGAAACATGATTATTAAATACATTATAATATGCGTTTATATATCTATATTACATGGGTACATAAATATATTTTAAAGTATTTATAGTTTGTGTTAAGCATTATATATGTAAAAGTAATAGATGTTGCTAGGAAAGTAATAAGAATAATAATAGTTGTAAAGCTACATATATAAACAATTGATTTACCCAATACAATTTTTGTTCCGAACTAATTTCTACCTATTTTGAGTAATTTTTCTGTTTCACCAAAATCCAAGGTAAACAACCACTCAATGATCTTTTTTTTACAGATAAATCGTGACGTTTCCAGTATTTGAAGTTTCTTGTCAAGAATTTGATAGAGAAATGGTCCTTTAAACAAATTTAATCTAAACGATATTCGTTGAAGGTCATTCAGGTATACGCACCGACCTCGTCACACCCAGATGATGAAGTGGAGGCTATGTATGAGGACGTAAGTCGGGCCATACATACGTCTAAGACCCGCTTCACGGTTGTTATGGGAGATTTTAACGCAAAGTTGGGCAAAAAAAGCGATGATGAGTTGAGAGTGAAGCAATTTGGATATGGGCAACGGAACCCCAGGGGCCAGAGGCTGGCAGATTTTCTGGAGAAAGAGAGACTCTTTGTGATGAACTCTTTCTTCCAGTAGCCACCTCACAGGAAATGGACCTGGATGAGCCCCGACGGTTCTACGAGAAATGAGATAGAGTTAGTGAGAAACGGATATTCAACGATGTCTCCGTGATCCACAGGATAAAAACCGGTAGTGATCACAGAATCGTGCGAGGCAAACTGAATATTAACGTTAAATTCGAAAGGTCCCGCCTGATGAAGTCTACGCTCCGACCTACTCATGCTCATATACAAAACCCCGAGAACTTTCAGCTCGAGCTCTCAAATCGCTTTGCTTGCCTGGAGAACTTTGCGTCGGTGGACGAGATCAATAACGGGCTCGTAGAAACTGTCCAAAAGGTGGGTTCTAAGTTCTTTCGACCCCACCGTTCTGATAGACCTCAGAAATTTTCCGATTAACTCTAAATCTCATGGCTGAACGACGCTCGCTAAGACTGCAGTCTTCCGATGATGCAAAGTCATACAGGCGGCTCAATAGACAAATTTCTAAATCAGTGCGGTGCGACATTCGTCTCTTTAATACTAAACATATTGAGGAGATGATAGAGCGGAACAAAGGCTCTAAAGTGTTCGCGAGGCACTTGTCTATTGGGCAAAGCTAGTTGACAAAGCTGAAGAGAGAAGATGGCAGTACAGCGTCGACCAAGGCAGAGGTATTGGAGGAGATCGAAAAGTTCTACGGACAGCTATACGCCTCGGTAGCAAAGCATGTAAACAGCGCAGCTAAAGACCCAAGAGCCAAACTGACCCGACACTTAACCGAAGACATCCCGGACATCAGCCTGTACGAGATTAGAATGGCCCTGAACCAACTTAAGAACAACAAGGCGCCGGGTGACGACGGAATCACTTCAGAGCTTCTGAAAGCGGGTGGTAAACCGGTACTTAACCCTAGAAAGATAATCTACGTCAAAATGACTCCGTGTGTTTAGAAATATTGCTGTCTCTCTCTAATTCGCGCAAATCCGGCGCAGTGCTTTACGGACATTTCAGTCGTCGGACGGAGCTATCGAGTGGCGGTCGTGGCATCGATGTAAGTGTTCCCGTTTTCGAAATACAACAGGTGTTGGAGTCAAAATGACGTATGATTATCTTTTACGTGACTTTTAAGATTTTTGTATGCGTTTCAATTAGGGCTCTTTTTGGTAATTTTTCTTTGTTTTAGCGATATTTTTACCTTTATTTTATATTTATAAATATTATAGAATATCCGGTCGCAATGGGTAATCGGAATTTAAAAGACGAAAGCATCCTGGCGGCTCTTTTAGAGAGCGATGAGGATCTTTCACTTGCTGACACTGAGCTGACACAGCGAGCTCGAGGACCATCTGCGCGAAGACAACGTGCAGAGTGACGTTGAGGAGGCATTCGTCGATGAGGAGAGGGACCAAGAGTCAATAGCATCCAGTCTACCACCTGAAGGAAATGCTGAACAAGTACCACTATCTACAGCTTTTCGTCGTCTGATAACCGTCTCTCGGCCTAGCATAAGAGATAAGAAGCTGAATATTGCATTCGTAAATGCATATATAATATACAGACACAATGTTGTCACTAAAGGCGAGAAGCCTCTTAACGGCCGCAAATTCATGAAACATTTGAGCGTGGCTCTAACTTCACCCTATATGGCCAAGCGCTTGGAAGCACCCACTTTGAAGCGATATTTGCGAGATGAGATAAAGAATACGTTACCAAAAGCAGCTCCTGGACCATCCGAAGACGACACAGAAGAGAGGTGCGTAAAGAAACGTACTTACTGTGCCTATTGCCCCTCTAAAAAAAGCGTAAGGCTAAGGCATAAGGCGTAGGATGTTGCAGAAAGTGCATAATAGTGATTTGTCGTGAACATAACATTGACATGTGCCTGAGCTGCAGGTCTCCGTAGATTAAAGTGTTAAAATGTATAGAGTCTATTGTTTCAAACTAACAGTATTACTAGAAATGACTGATTAGTCTAAAAAATGTGATTTCATAATTATAAGAGAAGTTCCTATGTTTTGTTACTTTAAAATGACAGCCATTATGTTTCGTTACTTTTTTAAATAATTAATAAACAGTACTTATATATAATTATGTTGTATTTTTATTTAAATTGATAAGCGAAATACATACACACCATAGTTCATCAAATAAAGTAAATAATCTTTGAAATAATAGCCATTTAAAACTAAGGAGTCATTTTGATGTATGATTATCTTTTCCGTATATCTAAATAAGATTATCTTTCTAGGGTTAAAGTCCTTCAGAAGCTTTTCAACACCGTCGTCCTCGAGGGCATAACGCCAGAGGCATAGAACAGAAGCGTGGTGGTGCTATTCTTTAAAAAAGGTGACAATACCTTATTGAAGAATTACAGACCCATCTCGCTTCTGAGCCATGTTTATAAGTTGTTTTCAAGAGTCATTACGAATCGTCTCGAACGCAGGCTTGATGACTTCCAGCCTTCCGAACAAGCTGGATTCCGAAAAGGCTTCAGTACCATAGACCACATACATACGCTGCGGCAGGTTATACAGAAGACCGAGGAGTATAACCAGCCACTTTGCTTAGCGTTTGTGGACTATGAGAAAGCCTTTGATTCGGTCGAGGCATGGGCTGTGCTTGAGTCTTTTCAACGATGCCGTATTGACTATCGGTATATCGAAGTGTTGAAGTGTTTGTATAATAACGCCACTATGTCGGTCCGAGTACAGGAAGAGAGTTCCAAGGCAATCCCTTTGAAGAGAGGCGTAAGACAGGGAGATGTTATATCTCCGAAACTGTTTACTGCTACTCTGGAGAACGCCTTTAAGCTCCTGGAATGGAAAGGATTCGGCATCAACATCAATGGCGAATACCTCACTCACCTTCGGTTTGCCGACGATATCGTAGTCATGGCAAAGTCGATGGAGGAACTCAGTATGATGCTCGAAGGCCTCAATCGAGTATCTCAACAGGGAGGTCTTAAAATGAACATGGACAAGACAAAGGTCATGTGTAATTCCCATTTTGTACCCACCCCTATTTCAGTTGGGAACTCTGTTCTTGAAGTCGTTGACTCGTACGTCTACATAGGACAAGTGGTCCAGTTAGGTAGGTCCGACTTCAAGAAAGAGGCAAATCGTCCAACTCGGCTGGGCAGCGTTCGGAAAATTGCGTAACGTCTTCTCGTCCGACATACCTCAGTGCCTCAAGTCGAAAGTTTTCGACCAGTGTGTGTTGCCAGTGATGACTTACGGCACAGAAACGTGGTCTCTCACTATGGGCCTTATTAGTAAGCTTCAAGTAGCCCGACGAGCCATGGAGAGGGCTATGCTCGGAGTTTCTCTACGCGATCGAATCAGAAATGAGGAGATCCGTAGAAGAACCAAGGTTACCGACATAGCCCAGCGGATTGGCAGGTTGAAGTGGCAATGGGCAGGGCACATAGCGCGGAGGACTGATGACCGATGGGGTCGAAAAGTCCTCGAGTGGAGACCACGTACCGGCAAGCGCAGCGTAGGACGTCCACACACAAGGTGGACGGACGACCTCATTAAGACCGCAGGATCGCGCTGGATGCAAGCCGCTACCAACCGGTCTTATTGGAGATCTTTAGGGGAGGCCTATGTTCAGCAGTGGACGTCCTATGGCTGAAAGGAAGGAAGGAAGGAATTTAAGAGCAAGGCTCTTATCGGTGTAGCAACTTCCACGTCTCGCGGTCCGCGGCTAGTGACTTCATCTCCCAGCGCTACTCAATTTGATCTACCATCTCTTTAATTTTGTTCTAAGAATATCCTCAGTGGCTTACCTCATCCTTTTATTCCTTCTAATGTACCTTTTTTATGCATTAATCTCTATAGTATAAAATAAAATCGCGTTAAGGGTTTTTCTTTACTTAATTGGAAGCTACACTCATTTAAATGTGGTGTACATTCCCTCTTTCACAAGGTTTGAAAGATACATGACGTCCATTCTGTTTATTTGAATCACAAAGTTCATTTAAATAAAAGAAAAAATAACAAAACAACTAAACCACAGAATTACAACTAGACAGATGGCGCTGTTGCCGCTAGAGGCAATTATTAGCCACCAAAAATGTATGAAAAATCTTGCCCAGAGCTGTCAAAACTGTCAAATGCGAATTGGAATTTGACACTACTGACAGATAAATACGGCAACTAGCCACTGAATCGAGATATTTTTCATGACTCTTTCTAACTCATACCATATTAAATCATTGCATCTCTTTCTTTCTTTTTTCGATCGACCACATTATCCCTCTGGTATCTCTGTGAACAAAACCGTGGTAAACAGCTTTTAATAAAACAAAAATAAGCTAAAAGTGTTTATCAGAAATGCTAATTAGTACACTTTAATTTATTTTCAGACGGAAATAATACTTATATATGTAATCCTGGATCACTTGAGAGTAGTGATTGTATGCGACGAGCTAAAGGTGCGGATAGTTTGATTTACTTAAAATTACATGTAAAGTTACACTACATTGGTCGCAATTCGGCGACACGCATTTAAGTTAAGTTCTCTCTAAAATAGGTTTAGTCCTGTCAAACTAGGCTTTGGTATTCGGATGTCTACACGATTAAACTAGTTTTAGGTCGAGTCGACTAAATCGATTTTAGTTACTCAATTTGGTCGAAATGCATTCGGCGGCCCACATTTTAGAGTGATTTACGTCTAAAATTTAGTTGTCAAATGTCAAACTAGTCGTCAAGAAAAACATGGCGATTAAAACTAGTTTGGAGAATTTGATGTGTTATATCGAGGTTTTATTGTCGAATTAATCCTGAAATATGGAATATTTCATTGTGGCAGCAACTGTTGATCTATTGGAAGGGTAAGTAAAAAGCCAAAAACCTGTTTTTGCTTGATTCACTAAACAAGTGAGAGTTCATGTGTGGTTCATCTAGTTCCAAAATATTGCAGCGTTTGAATTCGAATTATAATATTAGGGACGTTTCAGACCCTTTTCAGATAGAAGAGGAAAAATTTAGAAATCTGTAGGTATCTATAGAGTTCCAAAGTCTGGAGCTCAACAGTTAATAAATGATCTTAGGTAATTTGAGAAAGCACATCACTATAAGATATCCCAAAACATATAGAGGTTGTATGCTATGGTCTTCCATTCAGCATGTGGCCAAAACAATTTCTTGGGCTTAAGCCAGCCAACCGTCAGCAGATGTCTTGACGCCACAGTCAAGTCTCACAACTGGGCCCTAAAATCATCAAATTCCCAATGACGCCAGCTGACAAACAAACCGCATTGACAGAGAACTTTAATTATTCAAAGCAATTAAACTCCTTAATTAATTATCCAACAGTTAGATACTTACAATAAGAAACTCATAGATGAAGGATTGGTCTTCGCTCCGCTAGCAGAGCCATCCTTCATCTATGAGAAAAGATAAGAGACCTATAAAGATTGATATCTGTTTAATTATATTATTCTATATCACATTGCAGATAACAATGAGGTACTGAAGACAAACTGCAACAATTAATTCTTGGTGCGATAGAAGTGTGACTGATATGATGAAGATAAAGATTTCCGGTCAGAAGCGAGATTGATATGCCAAAATTGAAGTAAGTTCTAGATTTTTTTATTAATAAAAACATCAAAATAAAATAATCGGCCAAGTACGAGTTGGACTCACGCACAGAGGGTTCCGTACTGTATGGGAGCCCATATCCCCCTTATTAAGGGCCCCCCTTAAATATTTATTTATTTTTAATTTATCATTTAATTGTATCTACAACTAAACATTCTGTGATTATTTAAGCATCTATCTGTTACCATTATTAATATCGAGCGAAAAAATAGCTAAATTATTAATTTAATTCAGTTTTTAGTATTTGTTGTTATAGCAGCGACAGAAATACATCATCTGTGAAAATTTCAGCTTTCTAGCATAATGGTTTATGAGATACAGCCTGGAGACAGACGGACAGCGGAGTCTTAGAAATAGGGTCCCGTTTTTACCCTTTGGGTACGAAACGCTAAAAATGTACTTATATGGTTTATTATTTGTTCCAACAAAAATTAATAAAATAAAATAAAAATAGCCTTTATTCTCTAGTATATTAAATCCTTATGAAACAGTTTTCTTATTGCTACATATTTCACTAGGTTGTCCACCCTGAACATAGGCCTCTAGAAGTTGCCAGTGCTCCCTATCTCTGGCTTTCCTATGCGTTTTCCTACAAACAAACAGTAATTATTGTTTATATTATCATGTTGCAGATAACAATGTGGTACTGAAAACTGCAAAAAGCTGCAGCAAATTCAACCAAGTCTTGGTGCAACAGAAGAGACAGAATAGAATGAAGATCAAGATTTCCCATCGCAAGCGAGATATGCCCAAATTTAATTACTAGATTTTTTTAAAAATAAAATCATAAAAATATACATAAATCGTTTATTATTTGTGTCAACAAAAATTAATCAGTAATATTATTCTAAATAAAAATAATTTGGCGAATTCCACTCTGCTCAACAAGCCCTTTCATTTGATTGAGGCTGCATTTGTTCTTGGCCAACTGGATCTATGACGACGAGGCAGAGGCTGCCTTCCACTTGGTTGAGGCAGATCAGAATGCAGGCACGCTGTGGGCTGGCTTTGTGCAGGCTGGTACGCTGTGGGCTGGCTTTGTGTTGACTGACACGCTGTGGGCTGGCTATGTGCGGACTGGCATGCTATAGGCTGGCTTGTTGAATGCGGAAGTGCAGGTTGGCTTCCTGATGGAGGTTGTATGGGTACCTCGATATAATATATTTCTGGGAGATCATCCTAGAAAGATCCCACGATCCCTGCTTTGTCTGCTCAGATGGTAATGGCAGTATACCTTGTAAAACAAAATATTTTATTACAAAATTAAATTTAAATAGTAGTACCTATACCTACATAGTACATAAGTATAATAGTAGTTAACATATTTCTTTTATTAATAAGGATTATTCAAGTTACTTGCTTTATTTATTGACTGTAAAATAAGGTAAAAATAAATAAATTACCAGTTCTATGCTGTTGTGGCCAAAGACCAATGAAGACCCGATTTCTTCCAAAATCTTTATTTCTGTATCGTCTAGGTCTGCGTCTCTTCCAGTAGTATGTATAGACCGTCTGATCTTTCTCGCTTTCATTTTTGTCTAGGTCCATACATTCCAAACCTATTGGACAATTTTTATCAAATTAAAACCTTATCATGATAGGTATTCATTTAGTTGGTACCTACACAAGAGTTACAAGAATTGTTTTTGAAGATATCACAAGACAAGCAAAAGAGGTACAAGTAGCGGCCAGGACATTGAGTTCACTGGCCAGATTTTCGGAACACGACAGCTTGAGTAGTTGCTTGATTTACCAAAAAGAGATCTACTTAAAAGACAATTAGAATTGCTTACCTACCTTTCACATAATGTACTCCTATGTCTCTCAGTATCGTGATGTTGGCGTGGAGAGGACATCTCCCTTTGCTTTTTATTGGCATTATTCATTGTAAAAGTCTTAGTGATAGTCGTAGTGATATTGCAATTCAATTCAATTCTTGTTTATGGCTTCTGTGAAGGTGTTTCACAATTTTGCCAATGTCTTGTATTTCACTGCCACCAAACGTAGAGAATTTGAACGATTCCAATATGATGTACTGTATTCATTACTCTAGTTTTTGGATTTTACACCTTTTACCTCTGAATATTGCAAAGATTTACGAAGTTTTTGTGAAATGTGAACTGACTGAAAACAAATGTAAACAAAAGTGTTGCCAAAGTAATTTAGCTAAAGTTACGATAAAAGCCAACGAGTTGTATTTTACTTCCAACCTTTTAATCAAATCATAGATATAAAACCTAGTGCATTCCACGGAAATAAAATAATGTAAAAGTCTTTCCAAAATAAAGCGTGTTGCACCGTTTTTGGAGTAAAATCGATTGTGATAATCCGTAACAGATATAGTAAGTATTTCTTGAGACTTAAAATAGAAAAGAACATAATTGTAACTTAGTTATTGATATGGTAACAAATTGGGAACAGCCCGAGGATTTTCTATGTTTACGTAATATATCCATGGATCAGCCACAGATAAAATAACAACCATAATTAATATTTGTGCCATCTAGTGGGCTTTTTCGAACTAATTTGCTACTCACCACTAGATGGCGTAAGTGGCGTTACTCAATTTAATTCTTCATGGCGGACGACTAAAATCACTTTAAATTTAGTTCGAAGAAAACACCGAATAGCCTTTCGCTAGTTTTGCACTAAACTAAAATTTTTAGTGCGACTAGTTATAGTTTAATGCGAATGTCGCCGAATCGCTACCATTGTTGTTTTTAAACTTTCGCGATTTGAACACATGATTATTATGTACTATGGGACTAATCGCTCGTCTAAGATCACGATCGATGTAACTCTGTCGAAACGTCGGGATGATGAGGTTTTTTTTTTTTTTTATTTATTTATCTCGTAATTTTAGTGCGCGATTAGTCCCATAGTACCTACTTAATAATAATACATTACTTTGTTTAGGTACGTATTTTTTAATTCAATTCATTTATTAAATCAGCTTGCTTATTAGTAAGTTCCAAGTAGCCTTACGAGCTATGGAAAGGGCTTTGCTCGGAGTCTCTCTGCGAGGTCGAGTTGGAAATGAGGAGATCCGAAGAAGAACCAAAGTTACAGACTTAGCCCAGTGCATTGGCAAGTTGAAGTTTGCAGGGCACATCGCTCGGAAGACTGATGATCGATGGGGTCGAAAAGTTTTCGAGTGGAGACCACTCCATAGGATGGAGGATGTAGCGTAGCGTAGGATGACCTCATTAAGACCGTAGGATCACTGAATGCAAGTCGCTTCCAACCGGTTTTATTAGAGATCCATAGGGGAGACCTATGTCCAGCAGCGGACGTCATATACAAATAAATTTATTAACCAAAAGTAGAAATACATAACTATGACTTTGAGCTTAAAATACATAACTATTACAGAGCTTAAATCGAAAACAAGTCTACGAATTGATTTTATACATGATTTTGTCTTATGTTATGATAGAGATGCATTTTCAAATAGATTAGTTGTGAGCCCCAAACTAAGCTAGGCTTGTGTCTTGGGGCTCGAGTGCAGAGTTACCAGAATCTACAAAAAATAATCATAAAATTAACTCGCAGAGTACCTTGCTGATTATTTTTAAATGTAAGTTCTAACAAAAATATATGATATGTCGCAGTTTATATGGGTAAATAATTAAAGAAAATATAATTTAAAAAGTTAAGTATCGTCTCGTTTGAAAAACTATTCGCTGTATAAACAATTAATGAGATTTTCAGTCTCAAAATAAGACAGGCTCATTAGCCAATCTCTTAGCTTTCTTTTGAAGGCGTGTTTTCTGAGGTCATTGAATTCAATGGATGACAACCTATATACATTGTTGTATGTGCATAAGGAAGAGTACGCTGGGCTCCGTTTGCCCATAAGGGATCGGACACGTGGTAGCGGTGCTATGAAAGCTCTATTTGATCTTTTCGTCAGTGATGTGGCGTGATCAAGCTCATTGCAAGACTTCAGACTAAAGAAAGTTTTCAAAATTTCATACATAGATGATTAAAACAAATGACTGGTGCAAAAATAAAACAAATTTCCTTCGTTTTCCAGAGGCAATGGTGATTGCAGAAAGAGGCGGTGATCACACGATACACGAAATGAAGTGTAACTGTCTCCCCTCTTGCAACACAGTTCAATATGGTGCAGAAATACTAAAGACGGATTTCCGAGCACAAAAAATGTTAAAAAAACAACATAACAACACATTATTATCGTAAGTCTTCTAAGTCAGATATCGAAACAAAATGATATTTTTTTTAATTTATATTATCTCACTGCTCGAAAAGGCCCAGATCAGATTTTTTTAAAATTGTGTTTAGTTTACTGTTCTATACTGTACCAGCCTTTTTAATAGTCTACTGCAGAACGTAGGCCTACCCACGAAGGGTGATTCGGCCAAATCCACCACGCTAGCCCAGCGAAGCTGCAGGTTGGTGGATTCACAAACGCCATCGAATTTCCTCTACGGAAGTATGCCGGTTGCCTCACGATGTTTTTCTTCACCAAATGAGTGCTTAATGAGTGAGCCAGTGGTGCAAAATTCCGTACATAAGTTCCAAGAACTCAATAGTACTGGACCGGAATATGAACCCATGACTTCACTATAAATCACGTAATGTAAGGCTGGTGTTACTACCACTAGACCACCACGGTATAATCTATCATGAGTTTTTATACGAACTATGCGTTTGCCTAGTGACAGATCCGCACCACCCTGAATTCAAACCAAATCAACCAGTACATCCATACATAATACGGTTATCCACGTAATTACCTACTTTCCTATCTATATTCGAACTAATTTAATGCCATGTCATGAACCCGTTACAAAGATACAAATTCTTTTCCCAAGGGAATCATTGATGTCTTCCTAAACGTCTATAGTCTATGTTGTAGTAAACCTTGTAGACTGTTTTCAAACCAAATTTCACCCGATTCTGTTGTCTTATTCGCAAATAATTTATTTTAATTTCTCAATAATCTCTAAGGAACTGCCTACAATTATATCAACCATTACAAAACCCTGCGCAGCAAAATACTGCGCTCGTAACTCTAACATTTGAAACTCTCATATCCAAGACATATAGCTAGAAACATCTCCTCTCATTCTGGAACACAATACATAATGCTTGCTCATTACTGCTAGGGGGTTGAATTACTGGAAACATGTAGTGAAATGAATTAGAAAAGAAGAGATTCATAGAAAAATCGGCGAAGTACGAGTCGGACTCGCGCACGGAGGGTTCCGTACTGTATGGGAGCCCCCCTTAATTTTTTATTTTATTTTTAATTTTATTATTTATTATTGAAGGGAATATAAAACTATAACATTATTAATATAGAGCGAAAAACGTCAAAAAATTCAGGTTTGTTGTATGTAGCGGCAACCGAAATACATCATCTGTGAAAATTTCAGCTGCCTAGCTATCATGGTTCATGAGATACAGCCCGGTGACATACAGACAGACAGACAGACAGACAGACAGACGGACAGACGGACATCGAAGTCTTAGTAATAGGGTCCCGTTTTTCCCTTTGGGTACGGAACCCTAAAAACCAAACTTACTGATATAGCCTCGAGGATTTGCAAGTTGAAAAACTGCCACTTCAACTGGTAGGGAACATAGCACGGAAGGCATATGACCTATAGAATGGAAAAGTTCTCAAATGGAGACCACGTACCGGCAAGCGCAGCGTAGGACTTCTACCCACAGGTGGACGGATAATCTCATTAAGATCGCAGGATTGCGCTGAATGTAAGCCGCAACCAACTAGTCTTATTGGAGATCTATAGGGGAGGCCTATGTTCAGCAGTGGACGTCCTATAGCTGAAACGACAGAACACAGAATTCATGATGTGGACATGTGGTCCACTGGTAGATACATAAATAGAGTTTCTGCAAAAAGAGAAGAGTCGTAGGTGAGCTCGCCCGTGTGCCGATTTACTAATTTTGTTACGTTGACAACAATGCTCTGTCATTGCTAGTACAACTATAAGTGTTTGATACTACAAGTATAGTCGGTGTTAGCTGCTGATTAAAATCTTATTGTTAGTTCACCGTGACGACGGTTCTCTTTTTGCATATACTCAACCTCCTTGGGCCTCCTTTATACAGAATAGTCATTACATATACTAGCGTTAGCGTTGAATCTAATTTTGGGATAACTTTTTTTGGCAGATATTCAAGAATAAACTTATTCTATATGAAGTCTCAATTCGTTACGCTACAGCGCCGAGAGTTGTTCGGTGTGACGGACCTGCTGGCTGACATCGGGGGACTGTTGGGACTCTTCCTCGGGTTCTCGTTCCTCAGTCTCATCGAAATATTCTATTATTTGACTGTCAGGTAAATAATTCTTCTTCTTCTTTTCACGGTGTCCACTGCTGGACATAGGCCTCCCCTAACGATCTCCAATAAGACCGGTTGGTAGCGGCTTGCATCCAGCGCGATCCTGCGGTCTTGATGAGGTCATCCGTCCACCTTGTGGGTGGACGTCTTACACTGCGCTTGCCGGTACGTGGTCTTCACTCGAGAATTTTACGACCCCATCGGTCATCAGTTCTCCGTGCTATGTGCCCTGCCCATTGTCATTTCAACTAGCCAATCCGCTGGGCTATTTCGGTAACTTTGGTTCGTCTACGGATCTCCTCATTCCTGATTCGATCTCACAGAGAGACTCCGAGCATAGCCCTTTCCATAGCTCGTTGGGCTACTTGAAGCCTACTAATAAGGCCCATAGTGAGAGACCACGTTTCTGTGGTAAATAATTATTTATGCAATGTTGAATAAACACAAAACAAGCAAATTGTCATCGTCTCAATCTCTCAGGGTAGTAATATCGCACGAAACTATTTAGCTGCACTCCGCATTACGCTAAAATTACACAATTATTACTCATAGAGTACAAGAAAGCGTATTAGCAAGTTAAAATGGCAGTAGGCAGGACACATACATAGTTTAAATAATGGATGGCCGA
The DNA here is from genome assembly GCA_964007245.1 of Hypomecis atomaria. Lineage (NCBI taxonomy): Eukaryota > Metazoa > Arthropoda > Insecta > Lepidoptera > Geometridae > Hypomecis > Hypomecis atomaria. The sequence goes on from OZ023288.1 coordinate 20,120,342, forward strand.
TGGATCTACGTACACTAAGCGCCACACAAATCGGCGGATGGGAAGTAATGCGGTAGGTTTGCGCGAGAGACAGAGAAACGAGACGCCGGGGCACACCCGCCCGCCAACCTCATGCCTCCCGCGCGCTCCCTACGCCCGTGCTCAACACTTCGCCACGTGTGTCGGTATTGTGCTCACATGCTCAATAATTAGCGAATCTGGGCGAAGTGTCATCTGCGGCTAACTTCTCATCCGCCGATTTGTGTGGCGCTTAATATACCAGCAAGCGCAGCGTACAACGTCCACCACCTTGGTGGACTGACGATATGACTAAGGCCGTAGGAATCCGATGAATGCAGACCGCTTCCAATCAGCCTTATTGAAAATCGATAGGGGAGGATTATGTCCAGAAGTGGACGTCTTACGCCTGATGGATGTAGGAAAACAAATCACTATTCATATTCGTGTTCCATAAAAACATTTTGCTTTATAAGCATTTGTCTATTCCGTAGGCTGTCTTTCGGATGCCAGTATGCACAATCCGTTCACTCCATTTTCAAAATTTACTATAAATCATGTTTTAAATTGTCTTCTCTATTACAGAGTCGGTTTCATTCTGAGGAGAGATTTAGTAGAAGAGAGGAGAATGAGTATATACTAGAAATCCGAGAAAGATATTCGAAAATGATATTTTCATAAATACCTAGTACACCACTTCTCTCAGCACTTAGCTTCTAAAACGTATTTTTCAAAATGTAGATTGTACCTTTTATTTAAATTACTCTTCTAGACTTTCTCACTTTTTTTCTATTAAATTTCTATGGATTGTAACGTTAAGGTTTTTCTCTATTATTTTTAGCATTCATTAGTTCTATTTCACTACCTCTCAAACTTTTTGGTTTGTTTTTCTATTTCGTACACCTGAAATAAATAATCATTCAGGATTATTTAGAAAATATATACCTACTTACTAAGCCAAAAGCAGGTAAAACAGACCATCATATTGAACAGCTTATTTTAGTGGCTTTTACCATGGCAACAACACGGAATTTGAGAAAATAAATCAGTTGTTCCATACACACGTCCATTCCGAGTAGCAATTTTATACGGTTTAGCCTCGAAACCTTGAATCCCGTGTCGACCCCATAGTAAATGTTAATGAATATAATCGTCACAATCCATTGGCGAATGCTACTCGTTCGATATTTCATGAATATTTCTAAATTCGGCCTGTGAAGGCCGACCTTTACAAAAAAATATGGCTTCTCGTATGTTGCTTTTATTTTACACCATTAGGTGCGTGGTATTATGACACACCGTTTCAATCGTTACACTATATTCATGCAAAATATCAATATGATCCGTCACTCTGTAGCACATACCAACACATACATACAAACACATAAGTTCCGCAGGTGCGTACCTACGTGTTTTCATATTTGTACCCACTGCTGTGTATGACGGCATGCTTACTGATCTAGCGCAGTTAGACTTCAGTAAAGTAAACTTTGACACTGTGTGCTAAAACAAAAACTGGTGTTAATTTGACTCGAAGTATAAGCATTCGATAAGGTCAATCGCCGAATCCGACTCGGCTGGGCAGCGTTCGGAAATTTGCGTGACGTCTTTTCATCCGATATACCTAAGTTCCTCAAGACGAAAGTTTCGACTTAACATTTTTTTTAAATTCTGGATTGGCCACGTAGTAAAAATTGGTCAAAACGGTGGTCTAAATCACGTTTTTTCGGTTCAGCACAGCATTTCTGAATTACCATATACATTATAAGTCTCACTCAACCTTAATATTATACAATGCACTCAATATACCTATTCATACATAGCTTTATTCCATTAATTAATTCATTATCAAATAATTAAAAAGCACCTTATTATAATTACGAGTATTTTTACACCTGATTGTCTAATAATATCTGTTTAATAACGTCATTAATAAAAAAAATATACGAATTATTTTTACTTTTCTAACACTTGTTTTATTTATTTGCCAATACCTGCTATACATAATTATATTGAAATGCATTATGGCATATCAAAAACTTATGAAGTGCACTAAATAGTTCTATTAAATTATTGTATATTGTGTTAAATTTTTGTATAATTGGGACTGAAGATTTGAGCTAAAAGCGGACCACCTACTATCGTACTTAATAAAATTTATAGGGGTGGCCTAAGCACATCTGTAGACGTCCTACGGTAAAACGACACAGTAAGTAGCACTTCCATGAATTACTTTTACATTATGTTAGGTATAATAATGAATGTACATTTATCGTACCATTAAAAATAACACCTTAATAATTTTAAAACTGATGCTTGTTTACGCCTGTATAATGATTTATGATTTCTACCAAGAGACTTAGAATGAGGATAGGCCATAGAAACATTACAATAGGTCGTTTTCTATGCTCGTAGTTTTTCGAACCGTGCCTTGTCGTGTTCGAAGCCGTGGTGGTCGAGTGGTAGTGAAACCCGTGTTACAATCGTAAGGTTGTGGGTTCAAATCCCGGTCCCCTACCAATTAGTACTTTCGAATTTATGTACGGAATTTTCGGTGAAGGAAGACATTGTGAAGCAATCTCCATACGTCCTCAGAAAAAATAGATGGCGTATGTGAATCCACCAACCCGCACTGGGTCAGGCTACGTGCTGTAGTGGACTATTAAAAAGCTCATTCCTACAGTACAGTCTAGTACAGTTTTTCGAACAATACGTATAGCATCCACTCGCAGTTTTTTCAGTGTACGGGTACACTGAAATATCAGGTCCTAAATATGATTGCCATCTCGGTAACATACTTGTTTTAGTTCAAAATATATTAAAGACCGAAGTACCTTTAAACAGTATATTTTTTTAGGTTGATGCTCTCGGTCAGTGCTCGAATTTTTTTTGGGTTTTTGCCTTTTAACTACTCATTAAAATTTTACGAAATATCATTAAGCAGCTTCGAGAAAATATCTACAGAGCCACAGTCTCTAAGTAAAAGTAGGAAGAAAATGTCCGAGCACCGTCACAAATACCGACTTAAATATTCATATCAAATAATTCACAATGATCGGTTTTCTCGAATCTCGACGTTATGTCACCTAATAAGAGCTTGTAACCGAGCACTTTTGCATCGGACGGCGTAGTAGTCGGCTTGCAATCGCCTTACGACTAACTAAAAAGCCTGCCCACTACGTAGCTTGGGCAGGGTTTTGGCTCGGACACTTTTTTGCGCGATTGTGACTCTTTAGATATTTGCTCGAAGTTTAGGGGCTATGAATGAGTAGTATTTACGAGACTAAAAACCAAATTAGGTAGGTAGTGGTCAGTCTATGCACGAAAGTACATCAACTGATTTTCGCCTTAATTGTTATACACATATATGATGTACTTAATCTCCGATAGGCAAGCTATTGTAGGCGGGTTTGTTAATAAATAGTACTTAAATGATAAAAAATATGTCCCATCTCCCCAATCTCTATATCCAGCAGCGGACATCCTACGGATGAAAATGTTAATGATGATGTCTCATCTGACTATGGAAACTAACGTGGTTTTCGTACATTTTAATTAAGTAAAACACAGGTGTTACTCACGTTTGATTTTTAGTAGGATACTACTATAGTTTCGATCGCATTTGGCGATATTTCTCAAGGTCGGAGTACTAGCTCGCGGGCTCGTCTCGCTATGCGAGATGTCTCGTCAGTGCTATGCGAGACGAGCCCGCGAGCTAGTACTCCGACCTTGAGAAAGATCGCCAAATGCGATCGAAACTATAGTAGTATCCTACTAAAAATCAAACGTGAGTAACACCTGTGTTTTACTTAATTAAAATGTCTCATCTGTTTATCACATTGGTGCAAGTCGATCTTCAGAGGCTGTTTGACCATTACGAAGGCCTCGGGAAGTGGTTAGTGAACCTAACTTCTGGATCACAGAGGCGTGGGTTCGATCCCTACCTAGGGCAAACATTTTTGTGACGAATATAGGTGTTTGCTCTATGTCTGGGTGTTATTTAGGTATTATCTATTTAAGTATGTACAAATTTAAAATATGTATACTTATGTAGTATATCAGTCTGGCACCCATATCACAAGCTTTGCTTAGTTTGGGGTCAGAGTACGTGTGTAAGATGTCCCCTAATATTTATTTATTTATTATCCTTCGGGTGCGAAATCCTAAAAGAAATGTTTGTATGCCCGGTAAGTAAGTTCGTATAGGCCGAGTGGCTAGTCCTGGTGTCAGAGTTTTTAGGCTGCCTGATGACCTGTAAGTTGGTACAATCAGTGAAGCGGGCTGGTGTTCGACCAATCAGAGATCGGAAAATTTTAATCAGAATCTGTAATTGGCTTCTGGTTTGACCGTGGCTGAAGGTTGCCTCTGTATGTGGAATGCTTTATACGGATAAACATAGTAGTAAATAATTTATTAAAAGACTGACTCCCCGGAGGCATCTTCCATTAAAATGGGCTTGGTAACACTCGCCCTAATTATCGAACTCTGTAATGTACGTATTCGTCACTCTAGGAAGTTAGTTCAATTTTGCAAGCATTGCCTGCAGACGTGTCGTGGAAATTATGGAGTCAGAGTAAGTACACGGGCATTTTGTGTCTGTATTTATATATTTTTATAATTATTTTCTAAAAGGAGGAGGTACTATGTTCGTCTATATTTTTTTGTGTATGTTCATCGATAATTTCGCCAATGGTGAACCGAATAGAAAAATGATTTTTAGTTTAAAAGGGTATACTCTCGAAGTGGTTTCATTTAAATTTTACAGCAATCGGCTAAGCTGTTTTTGAAAAATCAACAATAATGTAAACATTTCGAGCGAAATATTCGAATTTTGTACACGAAGGAAGGCTGTTTTACCATTTATTGCGAAAAATAATTATTTAAAAGTAGTATCAAAGCTGTCCCTTTAAACTTAATTGATATAAAATAAAGGCGAGTACATAAAATAATAAATAATACTTAATTTTAACATTTACAGGCTTGAAAAAATTGCTTACGTATATGGAGATGTATGTGTTAGAAGGCGAAAGCTGAGAAGAAAGAGACGGAAGCTCCTAGTGATAGAGCTGCTTTTCGACTACGCCAAAAATTCTACATTGCATGGACTTCGTTACATTGTTGACCAAGGCCTTAATATCCTGGAAAGGTAAGATTTAAGAATATAAATTTGAAAACTTAGGGAGGTTTCTATAATTTTTTTTTTATCGCGAATAAGTCCGCGCTTGACCACCAACTCGCCTGATGGTAAGCAATGTTGTGGTCGAAGATGAAGCACGCAGACCTAGAAGATACCTATTCACTCTGACCTTGAAAAGCTTTAGATTATATCTCTTAGGAAACAGGGAAGCAGGAGGACTGTTCCATTCCCTGACGGTACAAATCAGAAAAGTTAAATCAAACCGCTTCGTACGTATCGAAGGAAAATATCGACAGTGTAGGGGTGGTAATGTGGCGTCCATCTACTTGTCCTGTAGTAAAAAGGGGATGGTAGGTTAAGGTCGTGCAGCTCAGATGCACACTCTCCGAAATGAATTCTATAAAAAATGGACATACTCGTAACCCTACGGCGATGCTCCAGGCTATGAAGTTTTTCTGCAACTAACTTTTCATCGCCTATAAGCCGAACAGCACGCCGGTCCACCGATTCTGCATTGGTTCTGCAACTTATAAGTTTCAAGAGCAGTAGTAAAGTATGCTTGACAAAACTTGCCTTGATTGTTCTTAGGGTTTCGTACCCAAAGGGTAAAAACGGGACCCTATTACTTAGAGTCCGCTGTCTGTCTGTCACCAGGCTGTAACTCATGAACCGTGATAGCTAGAGAGCTAAAATTTTCACAGATGATGTATTTCTTTTGCAGCTAAAACATTAAATACTAAGAACAGATTAAAATAAATATTTAAGGGGGGCTCTCATACAACAAACATGAATTTTTAGCCATTTTTCGCTCGATATTAATAACGGTAACAGGTACAGGCTTGAAAAGTTCACAAAATATTTAGTTTTATATTTAAATCAAAATTAAATAATTTAAGTAAAATAAAAACATATTAAGGTAGGCTCCCTCCCATATGGTACGGAACTCTTCCTGTGCGAGTCCGACTCGTACTTCGCCGATTATTTTATGCATTTACGCCTTAGTTTTGGCTAATACTATGAAAACCTTATATGAATAAATATATATTCTAAGCAAATGTTACGTATTCAAAGAACTATTTACAAACTACAAATAAATATACAGCAAGGCCACCGTTTGGTCAAAATTTCGTTTAGATGGTTTTTGTAAATAATGTAAATGTAGTTACATGCAATTACAAAAGATTATAATTCTGGGAATAAATACTTACGTACAACTTTCTTTTACCCAAGAAAATTATTACTGACTAGCGATCCGCCCCTGCTGCAAACTGGTATATTATACATTATAAACCTTCCTTTTAAATAACTCTATATATTTAAAAAACCCGTATCAAAATCCGTAGTGTAGTTTTAAAGATTGATGCCTCGGTGACTCAGTGGTTAGTGACCCTGACTTCTGGGTCAAAGAGGCGTGGGTTCGATTCCCACCCAGGGCAAACATTTGTGTGATGAACATAGGTGTTTGCTCTGTGTCTGGGTGTTTTTTAGGTACTATCTATATAAGTATGTATTTAATATATGTATATGTAGTATATCAGTCTCTGACAGCCATCTCACAAGCTATGCTTAGTTTGGGGTCAGAAACCGTGTGTAAGATGTCCCCTAATATTTACTTATTTATTTAAAGATATAAGCATACATAGGGACAGACAGACAGCGGGAAGCGACTTTGTTTCATACTATGTAGTGATTTTGAACAAAGACATAGTTTGACCTAGAACTTCATGTGGGATGCTAGATATGAAAATACATATTTGTTTTGTTTGCTTTCAGATCTTTCTGGTTTCTCACTGTGATTGCGAGCATCTTGCTGTGTACTTTTTATATCTACAACATAGTACAGAAGTGGAAAACCAGCCCTGTTATAGTGACTGTGAATGGTCGACTTTCATCTGTTGGATCGGTAATGACACTATATTACGTTTATTTGAGCAGAAAACGCTCAACTCAACTCTCCTGTAGATTTTCAGTACGACCAGTAAGAAACGGCTTGCATCCAGCAAGTTTTTGCACCCTAGATCAGGCCATTGTTCTTCTTGTCACTGGGCATTTTACGCTGAATCTTGCTGACGCTTGTCTTAATTTGAGAATTACATACATGGTTGTTTAGTTTTCATTGTATTTTTTTTTTTTGGAAATATAATTTCAAAAAAACATATTAGTAACAATTAGATGAGCGAAAATTAATAACAACTGTATTATCTTTGTAACGAAACTCAAGAGACCTAGCAGTTTTCTTTTAAAAACGACATAAAAGTATGGGATCTAAAAGTTAACCAAACAAATTGAATATAAGTTTAAGAGAGTTATTCCTTTTATCAAATAACTATTTCTTAAAAAATTGATATTTATCGTTAAGATCAATATCAAATTGCATCTAAGTACCTAAGTGTGTGTAAACGACATTTCAGGTACCATTTCCTTCAGTTACAATTTGCCCGCAAATGAAAGTAAATCCACAGGCTTATAACTACACGGAAAAAATGGAAATGTATAATAATAATGAAAGGTGGGTGGTAAAAAATATTGGAGGGATATAAAACGTCCCTGAAAAAAAAACATTTGGAATCAAACCCATTTAGATTTTTAAATTTTATTTGCATTTTTTCTTGATGTGGAATGAATAACATGTTAACCTCCTTCTACTCTTTGCAGTTTACGATCTGGAAAGGAGTATACAAAATTTTTACAAATAAATTCGATGTGCGACAATTTCGAAAGTTACAACGTAGATAACGAAGAACAAACTGACTCATCTATAGTTATGCATCTTACTGAGGTATATTTTAATATTATTACTACTCGCGGCATATAAGTCTAGCGCTGAGCGAAGTGTGGAGTGGGTGGTTGTGCATGTGTTTAGAATGGCGGTCAACATGCGCAGCCATCCCCTCCACAGTACCCTCAGCGCTAGACAAACGTGCCGCTACTTGTACCAATAATTAGCTTTTAAATTTGTTTACAGTTTCCAAAACCTGATTTTGTTTTGTGGTAATGGTAATGAATAGAAAGTTTAGTATTAATAAGCTACATTATTATGAAGAAAACTAAGATAATAGTCATAATGTGTGTTTTTTGATATGCAGTGTTCGATATTGGTATCTAACAATGGTGGTTGCGTTGCGAAACAAAGTTGTTACTGTGTTGTAACTCAATAAATTTGTTCATACGTGTGTACGAGGTTTAAAAGAAACTAAATATTTAGCCATAATAATATTGTGGTACCTTGTATACTAAGCGCCATACAAAACGGCGGATGAGAAGTTAGCCGCAGATGACACTTCGCCGTGATTCGCTAATTATTGCGCATGTGTGCACAATGCCGACGCAGCGTGTCGCAGTGGTGAGCACGGGCGTGGGGAGCGTGCGGGAGGCATGAGGTTGGTTGGCGGGTGTGCCACGACGTCTCGTCTCTCTGACTCCCGCGCATACCTTTATTTCGGCTTTTACACAGCGTTTTGCGCATAACTTCCCATCCGCCGATTTGTGTGGCGCTTAGTATAACAAAGTTGTTACGCATCATACTCGTACAACACAATAAATTTGTTCATACGTGTGTACGTGGCTTACAAGATACAAAATAAATTTACATGCAAGAATATTGTGGTACCTTGTAATTGTGTAATTTTTCATATATAAAGTTTTTTCAGGCTGCTCCATCTTTAGATGACGTATTTTTTTTATGCAAATGGCATGATCAAGACTATTCTTCGTGTAGGACTTGGTTCAGCAAAGTGATCACAGAAGATGGTGTGTGCTACACTACTAATAGTCTGGCAGCTAGTGATATATTTGAAGATACGTTAGTTGTTGCATTTATTTTATTATATGAGCGTAGGGTTTATTTTAACATTATGAGTTAGTCTTTTAAATATCTATCTTGTCTTTTTGGAAACAATCTTTTGAAATTATCATATTTTATATACATGGGACGTCCACTTCTGGATATAGGCCTTCCAAATGGATTTCAAATAAGGCCGATTGGAAGCGGCCTGCATCCAACGCGTTCCTTTGATCTTTATTATATCGTCAGTCCACGTAGTCAATAAATGATATTTTTACAGAGTTCAATCAAACTACACTTATATGGATGCCAGTAAAGAGCAAAAAGGCTGGTCTCTAGAAGAAGGTTATAACTACTCTTACAAAGAGTTTTATCCCAAAAGAGGACGAGTAAGTACAGTCTCAGGTCACTCAAGTTATCATTATTAATTAACAACTGTCTGTATATTTTAATATGGGAAAATAATAGATACCTATAATATATTTTGTGCTAGTAAAGGAATCAAACAGGAATGGAACCAATGTATTTTTAATATACTCGTATAGTTTGGTCAATATAATTATCACACTAACTTTTGACATTTCAATACACATTTTGTTTTCGTAGTTTTCAATATTTTTAGAAATAACTTTTTTAATGATCCAAAATATATGTAGCCAAATTTTTTTTATACATTTTATCTCATAATGACAATTTCACTTTTCAGGTATTTGGTTCAGATCCCGATTTGGTAGTTTATTTGATTAATGATCCAAATAAAGGCGACACGAACTGCAGCAAAGTATTTTCAGGTTATAAGGTTTGTATTTTTTCTGTAGATAAGTTCAAGCTCAACTTCTAAGCCAAAACATTAAGTTAAAAGGAACCCGTCATTTTTTGCCGACGCAACGGAAGTGGTACTAAAGTCTTACGTGCCGCTGCTTGTACTATATTTTTTAGGTATATATATATTTTTTATGCTTAATTTTAAAATTATGCGTAGGTACCTAACCTTCGAGCAAATATTTGCTCGAAGTACTGCACATTTTCTTACAGTGTGGACCGATATTGACTTTTTTTTATTGAGATTGGTATACTTCGGAATCTTAGTTTTCGAAAAATCATTAAAATTTAAATATGACGAAAGTAGGTATATTAAGTAAGTAAGTTCGTATAGGCCGGGTGGCTAGCCCTGGTGACATAGTTTTTAGGCCGCCTGAAGGCCTCTGACATGGCTAAACGGTTGAAACAACCGGGTCCTACAATTTAACGTGTCATCCGAGCCACGGTAGCGCTCAGTTGGAAAATGCCACCCGCGGTCACCCATCCAAGTACTGACCGTGCGGAACGTTGCTTAATTTCGGTGATCGCTGACAATCACCTAGTCAAACTACGCTACGAGCGCTACAGGTATAGTAGGTATATTGATTCAATCTATTTTAATTTTGTACGTGTATTGCAATGTTGAAGTCGGTTGAGCTGTTTTTGGCGAAAAATAGTTGTGATACACACTATAATATGTTCTTTTAGGCTGATCGTCTCGGTCAGACAGCGAAAATCCATTTATTTGGGTTTTTTTGCCTTTCACTGATTGAAAACTCATGTTAATTTTGTACTCATTTAGCGGCCATGAATAGGTTTACGAGTAACATATACGTCTAAACCAAATCAGGGCTCCGTTTATGAACGAAAGTGCATCAACTGATTTTCATCTTAGTTTTTAGCATTGACTTGGAATTTTCTGTTTTTTTTTTTAGTCAGTGGACTCTTGTTTGTGCATAAACTGGCCACTATTTTGGTGATTTTGTGTTTATGCTTCGTTAACGTTAACACTGGTTTTACACGACCGCTTAATGAGTTTTGGTAAAGTTACAAAGAGCAATTAGTCCGTATATGCAAAAAAAAAATGAATAACGCGCGCTGGCCAAGTAAATTCCCTTTAAGATTATATGGTCATTATAACAAAATTGTATGAATTAGATTTTATTACTTTACAGATATATTTGCATCACCCAGCAGACTTTCCACAGACTTCAATGTATTTCTACGCCGCATTACCAAACCAACAGTCGTCAGTGGCGGTCAGTTTTCATGAATTTAATTCCGACAGTGATCTGGAAAAATATGATACTGAAATGTAAGTATTTGTGGTACAACCCATAGTTATTCCCTTGTGTTTATAATTAAGCATAAAATATAAACATCTATTTGAGAGTGGGGTGACGGTCAGTGTAACTGTTTATTTATAGTAGATTGTCTGCTAAAAGGTACTAGTAGTAGAGGACTACTAACAGTCGATTTTCGATGTAAATCTAGTAACACAGTAGATTCTCAGTATTTTTTTAAAAGAACACTAGATTTGAATTCAAATTGCGTTTTTTGCGCGGGGATGATATATAAAGACGGAGTGGTACGAGTACTTTTGCTGAAGAAGCTTTACGTTGAAAGATAGGCGAAAAAATTGTTCGTCTTCTTTTTTTTGTTTTCAAATAAATTCTAACCATCTGGTGGATGCGAAGAGTGACCAAAATGTTGGTATTGGCCCAACATATTTATGAGCATTGCTTTGAGCATTTGGCAATTTTTAGGCTTTCAAGGGTTTGAACATAATGCATTTTAATTTTAAGTGTTTAAAAACCACGTTAACTCTTTAAAACATACTTTTTAGGGTTCCGTACCCGAAAGGTAAAAACGGGACTCTATTAATAAGCCTTTGATGTCCGTCTGTATGTCTGTCACGGGGCTTTATCTCATGAACCATGATAGCCAGACAGCTGAAATTTTCACAGAGGCGATAACGGCAAGAGGAATCTCCCATACGGTACGGAACCCTTCGCGCGCGAGTCCGACTCGCACTTGGCCGATTTTTTCAAGTCATGGACTAAAACAACATTGGATGTTAAAAACTAATGTAGGCACTTATTTCAGACGTCAATGTTATTTTCCAAAGGACCGAAAGCTGCGTTACTTTAAAATATATACCGCTATGAATTGTCAAGCAGAATGTCTGTCAAATTACACATACAAAAAATGTGATTGTGTTGGATTCTACATGCCACGTAAGTTTCACAAAGATGCAGTCTTCTATATCTATAACCTAAATAAGTTCGTAAGTGGTATGAAATCGTTAAAATCTTCTAATAGATAGTATATTAGTTACAAAATACAAAAGAATTGGTTATAGTTCGATTCGCGGCAAGGCATACTTTATGTGTGAATGATAAAAATAGTCGTTTAGCGTTTAGTCTCAGTTTTAGGGTTAAAGGGTAAAAACGGGATCCTATTACTAAGAGTCCGCTGTCCGTCTGTCTGTCTATCCGTTTCCAGGCTGTATGTTTTATGAACTGTTATAGCTAGAAAGCTGAAAATTTCACAGATGATGTATATCTGTTGCCACTAAAACAACAAATACTAAAAACAGAATAAAATTAATAATTAAGGGGTGCTCCCATACAACAAACCTGAAATTTTAACCGTTTTTTGCTCGATTTTAATAATGGTAACAGGTATGTACGTACAGGCTTGAAATATTCACAGAATGTTTAGTTGTAAATATTATTAAGTAATAAATAATTAAAATAAAATAAATCTTTAAGGGGGGCTACCACACAGCACGGAACACTGCGTGCGCGAGTAGTTCTCGTACTTGGCCGGTTATTAAGTTTGACTACATTGACATTTTAGTGAATGTACAAAAAAGATCTGTCAGAGCGCTTGTAAACGGTCCTTTTTTCGCCGGACTACGGACGTTTTTTGCCTGATGGATGTCCGGTGCAGCTACATATATTTATTATAAACCGCACACCACCACGAATACAGTGTTAAAAAACGGTACGTTGTCCGGTAAAAAAAAAATACCATGTATAAACGCTCTCAGATTTCTTAAACATAACACATTGGTAATTACATGGTTTACGCCACCTACTTTTTTGCATTTTGCCGGTAATCCTGCCGGAGACACAAAGTGCAATTGAAAAATGAATAGCAGATTATGTACCAAGAGAACCAAGTTGTGTCCAACGTCACGGGCGATATAGTGGACCCTGAGCGTATCGAGGGACTCTATAGTTAACTCCCGAGCGCAGCGAGGGTGTTCTAAATTAATTCCCGAGTAAAACGAGGGAATTATTTAAAGTCCTGAGTAAAGCGAGGGGTTCAAGTCGCCCAAGACGAAGACAGACTTGGTTCTAGTGGTTCATACTCTACTTTTCATACCTCCAGCGAGAAAATAAAACCCCAGTAATATGAGTAATACTTACGTCATAAACTCACCAAGTGACGTACTCACTAGGCAACTCGGTATTGTTCACAATGAAATACTTAAAATCGTTGGATTACAACGCCACTGAACATCTCATAGTTCCAATTACCTAGAATTGTGGGCCTGGGTCGTTGTCCGACCCAGGCCCTTGAAACGATAATCTGTATCACCAAGACTTCTTCTAATCCAAAACTGTGAGTACCATGCAAAACCACACACACACGCACTCACACACATACACACACACATACACACACACACACACACACACACACACACATACACACACACGCAACCAGTGCCTTATATAATATAATAAATAGTATATACAAGCGAAAGAGACTAGATCCTGCAACACAGGCGGAGCCTAACGCAGGGTCTAGGGTACCTTTAAATCCTAGCAATAACATATAAAAATACCTAAATATAAAATACGCGTATGCTTAAACATTCAATGTAATTAGCGAAAGAGACTAGATCCTGCAACACAGGCACAGCCTAGTGCAGGGTCTAGGTAATAACAGCTGCTTACATTTATGTAACTAAGTACTACTGCTTTTATAATATTAAGAAATTTGCTTAACTTAGTTTTAGATGGAATGTTTAAGAAATTCTACATTGTATTATTGATGCTGAATAAATCATTCAATCAATTCAATCAATCAATTTACTTTCTGTCAATACAAAGAAAGCACAGCGTAAGACGTCAAGGAAGGTGACGATGATCTGATTGGGACCACAGGAATGTAGCTACGTAAATAAAATAATAATTTAGAATTAGAATCGTGTATTTATGTATTGAACTTAGTACTAAAATTATATTATATACAACAGTTTGTACAGTAATATACTTTATCTACACTATCTACACTACACTAAAATAATAGTAGTTTATGCAACTGTCATATAATGAAGGGTATTAAAACACGAGTGTGAGTTTATGAAACGAGCGCAGCGAGCTTCATAATAGTAACGAGTGTTTTAATACCCGTGTTATATGCAGTTGCATACACTACTTTATCTTCACTAATAAAAATAAAATAAAAAAACAAATTGCGAAACATTAAATTCACGCGTACGTGTATTGTCACAGTGAACTTGGCGCCATTAAAATCTAACCAATGAGAGCGCAGCTGCGCGCGCAGGGCCAATCAGGAGCGAGCACGCGATGTTAAAATGAGATTTTACGATATCGATGTGGATATTATAACATCATGTGAAATTGCTTAAATTGAGTGTTTTGTTGTCTGCGCTATAACAGTAGTCATTATAAGTCAAGTATTGGAAACATAAGTAGAATGTTACAACATTAGTGTAGATAAAACAAATTAGAATGTAACTAAGAATTTTCATGGAAAGTCACACAAATGCGTTATAAAATAGAGAATGTAAATACTACGTGAAAACGGAAGACCATGGTCAGCTCGATTATCATGGCCTGATACAGGCATTGTAAAGAGGTTTTATTCTATGAAATCAAACTGATACGGGCACCAAAGAGGTAGAAATCTCATGCGAATTAGACGTTCCAAATTTAAGTCACTATACTCCCTAGGGAGTTTCATACAACATTATTGACCTGCCATAGCCCTCGAGATTGTGTTATGATAATAATTGCTTATTTTACGTTGAGGTTGTACGACATATTATGAGTAATTTTTGAGCAGATGGTATGAAAACAAATATTATATCTGTTTCCGTTTGTTTTCATGCTTTTTTAGTTTTTCTGGATTGCTATATTGATTTGACTGTGTAAATAATTTTACTACCTTAAAATTAAGTTATACATAAGTCTTAATATAAGTTGCCTGGGTCTGTCTTCCCGCTAAAGTACAACGTGCATGTCTTCAAATCCCGAGTAAATAGATATCTTCTAGGTAAGCGTGCTACTACTAGACCGCATATCTGCTTAACATCAAGCAGTATGTAGTCAAACGCAAACCTATACAAAATAAAATAATTATGAGTGTTCTGATTACGGTATTTCTGCTTTTTACAGATGACAACGTTAGTGAAATATGTAATCCTGTCATATCTAATGGTTGTATGATGGAAGCTAAAGGTAAGGATAATTTTATTTAAATGGTTTTGAAACTTAAACCCCTTACTACTTCCTTTACGCGGTTAGTAATCATTCTATATTACCTAATATTTTGTTACAAGTTTGTTCACATCATAAGGCCACCTATATCTTATTACGTATAATGAGAACCAGGCCTCCGATTCAGTTGAATATTGACGATACTGATCCATCCATCCATCAGCCATAAGAAGTCCACTGCTGGACTTAGGCCTCCCCTATCGATCTCCAATAATAACGGTTGGAAACGGCTTGCATCCAGCGTAATCCTGCGTTCTTAATGAGGTCATCCGATCACCTTGTGGGTGGACGTTCTTCGCTGCGCTTGCCGGTACGTGGTCTCTACTCGAGAACTTTTCGTCCCCATCGGTCATCAGGCCTCCGCGCTATGTGCCCTGCCCATTGCCATTTTAACTTGCCAATCCGTTGTGGTATGTCGGTAAATTTGGTTCTTCTACGGATCTCCTCATTTCTGATTCGATCTCGCAGAGAGACTCCGAGCATAGCCCTCTCCTTAGCTCGTTGGGCTACTTGGAGCTTACTAATAAGGCCCATCGTGAGAGACCACGTTTCTGTACCATAAGTAACTCATAAATAATCTGCCAAGTATGAGTCGAACTCGCGCACGGAGGGTTCCGTACTGGATGGGAGCCCCCCTTAATTGTTTATTTTAATTTAATTTTATCATTTATTATTGAAGTGAATATAAAACTGAATATTCTGTGAACATTTCAAGCATCTACCTGTTACCATTATTAATATAGAGCTAAAAACGTCTAAAAGTTTAGGTTTGTTGTATGGGAGCCCCCCTTAAACATTTATTTTATATTGTTTTTAGTATTTGTTGTTATAGCGGCAACAGAAATACATCATCTGTGAAAATTTCAGCTGCCTAGCTATCATGGTTTATGAGATACAGCCCGGTGACAGACAGACGGACAGACGGACATCGAAGTCATAGTAATTTTATTTATTTTATTTTATTTACTACATAGAATCAAAAACTTACAGTCACATGCAGACCAAACATTTTTGACTTAAATATGACACAACAACTTAAATATTATACACATAATTAATTATACATTCACTTAATAACTATCTTACGTATTTGACACTTAAGAATAATGAATAAATAGAAATAAATAGGGTCCCGTTATTCTCTTTGGGTACGGAACCCTAAAAAGGGTTCAATTATTAATGTATTGACCGCTTTGCAGATAACATGGCGCTCTTAGAAAGAGGCGGTGATCTAGGCTTACACGACGGAGGGTGTCGTTGTCTTCCCTCTTGCAACACTGTTGAATACGATGCCGAGATATTAAAGACGGATTTCCGTATGCAAGAGTTGATGAAAGATCTACATGATCTACTTAACTACAGTCCGTTGACATCGTAAGTACTTTTTGACCGACGAACCAAACCGGAGGAGGTACTCAATTCGACACGTATTTTTTTTATGTGTAACCACGCATAACTTTTTTCGTAGTGGTAAGATTTTAATAATTCTTTTTTTTATTGGAAAGAATGTACTTCGAAAATTTTCCCTTTCAAGTTTTATTAAAATCGGCTCCGCCATTTTTGATAAATCATTAATAATGGGAAAAATGTAACATCGATCCGTGCGAAATATTCGCGAATTCTGTACACGGGTGAAGTCGGTCATGCTGTTTTTTGCGAAAAATAATTATAGTGAAATAAACTTAGGATATCATATTCTTAGTTCAAAAAAACACTTGGTTAGGTATAGTCAAACCGCTAAACTCAGACTTCGCCTGCGCGGTACAGGGGCGCCGGGGGAGACGACACAGGGGACTGAGACAGGCGCGGGCAGCGGGTCCCCGGCGCCCGCACCTGTCTCAGTCCTCTTTGTCGTCTACCCCCGCGCCCCCGTACCCGCGCAGGCGAAGTCTGAGTTTAGCGGTTTGACTATAACTTAATCCTTCTTTATAATAACTCTCATGACATATTGTTAATTAATTTAATCAGTAACTAGTTTTTACCAACGGCTTCACCTTAGTCTGTTATTACTTCTACATTATCCAACCTTTAAACTATGTATATATATGAAAAAATCAAATTAATCCCTCTTTCTATTCTCACGGGAAAGAGTTAACCCTTAATAAGGCAAGGGGAAATTATTTCCCACCACGATGTTTTATTTTTAAAGTAAAATATTATCGACAAATTATTTGCAGTGAACGAATGAAAGACACCACAAATTTTTTGGACTTTCTTTTTCTTTTCCTGGCAACACTTTTTGCTTCATGGCAACCCTTGACTTATTTTTTTTATGTCAAAGTGTCAGTGGCAGAATTTCGAGTAAACGAGCGTTGATTTTTGTGACGATCCGAAGTAAAAACGAGTTTTTGTTCTACAAAAAATCCTTTAAGTACAATTTGATTGCTATATCTGGTAAAAGGTCTATTCTGAACCTGTTTTATGTGTTTTCCAATGCAATGTAACAAACCATAACCTCAAAAAATGCAAATTTATAGGTGGGAAATTATTTCCCCTTGCCCGATAAGGTCATGATTTTTTTTATGGCTAACTAGCCACTGCACCCGACTTCGTTTGAATTTATTTTGTTTTATGTTTTTGCGGATGGTTTTCAGAACATTTTTTTTTGGTGGCAAGCTCTTGCATTTATTATTCATCTCACCTGTTTATTTCTTTTATTTATTCGTTTTAACGGCACATTCAAGTTTCCCCTTTTCTTTCTCTGTCGCACGCTTTTTTCTTTACCTTCATTTTTTCTTTTCCTATTAGGATTGTCAACCATGAGTAAGAGAAGAAGTGTAATGAATAAGAGAGATATAGAAGAAGTTAGTATAGTTTCTTAGTTTTATAAGCGAAATAAAACACTATTATAAGTAATTCTAAATTGTTTTAATCTTCTAGTTTACAAATTTATTTCAGGGGTCTACATAAAATAAGGCAAAACAGAAAATTTTATATAAGTAACAATATGACAAGACCCTTTTTTTTAGTTTAAGTATTTTTTTATAATTTAAAAAAAAATACAAACCAAGCCACGGGCTAGTGCTTGTATATGGAAATAATGAAACTGAGGGTAAAAGTACAAAACCTAATCGGGCAAAGGGATATTATTTCCCACCCAAAAACCTAATGCGTAAACCTAATCGGGCAAAGGGATATTATTTCCCACCCAAAAAAAAGGTACTCCCCCCATGGAAACCCCCCCTTTTTTTAATTTTTCATATTCTAGAGTATCAACTTACCCTAAATCAATTTCAACTTCTTCTCTAACTAGCCTACTGGCTCGCGCCTTATTAAGGGTTAAAAACACACTTTACGATAATATTAGTACCTAAGTAAAGATTTCAATTTAAACCGTTAAAATTACGAGTATATGCATTGCCATCCGATTTTGATTCCATTCGGTTGAATCTGGATTTGACTGATACAGGAACAAGATTATATTATGATACAGGAACAATTGCAAGAGAGGCTATACCAATCAGTGGGATAAAGACGGTTGCTGTCGATGATGATAATGATTGCCCTTCAGCGTAGCAATGCTGTCAACATGCAAGACACGCTGCCAACTGCCAACTGGCAGCGTGTCCTTCAATGGTGTCTTTCAATGGTCCATTAATGATCCAATTGATTTTTATACAGGGTTATTACTAATCAATTAGCATCCTTTTAGGGGCTTATTCTGTACATCAAACTAACAACTTTTGTTCTGCGACTTTTGTCAAAACTAAAAACAAAAAATTGGTGTTCCATAGAAAAATATCATTTACCCGTGACCAAATGTAAGTATGGAATAGATTTTTTTTTTGAGTTTTGACACAGAAGTCGCAGAATAAAAGTTGTTAGTTTTTATGTACAGAATAAGCCCCTGAAAGGATGCTAATTGAATTTAAATAACCCTGTATAGTAGTAGTTTAAGCGTGTAGTTTTTGCTTAAGTATGTCGTTAGTATTTTGTTGTAGTTAGGTAGTAAAAGTACTTACACTGTTACCTATTGTGTATTTTTTTGTCAGATATTCAAAAATAGACTTGTTCTACAAGAAGTCTCAGTTTGTGACGATGCAGCGGCGGGAGTTGTTTGGGTTCACCGACTTGTTGGCCAACATCGGAGGACTGCTGGGGCTCTTCCTCGGCTTCTCGTTCCTTAGCCTTATTGAGATATTCTATTTTTCGACTGTCAGGTAAATCTAATAATCCAGGTTGTATACAAACACGAAACATGTTATGTAATACATCCATGATCATATTCATTTTGACGTAAACATGAAGCCTACAAGCTGTGCCTGCAAGCGATCACCTCATAGGTGATAGGGGCGGTGTTTGAAATGACATGCATTATTGCTATGACTATAAAGTTCAAAATGAAAGCCCTGTCTAGGATACGTTTGAAAATTGTCCACCATATTTGTGAAATCAAATTTGACATTTGATCAGCAGTTCAACTGTCATTTGTGTCTAGAATACATAGCAGTTTCTTTAGATTTTCGACGCCATGTTTGTGGAATCATGCATCATAACTTTTTTACTTTATGTCACTTCTACTGTTTTTCCTTATTCTGAGGATCACCTACATAATGTTGGCTGTTTTATCCACTGTCTAAGACCTAATAAAAAAAAAACCAGAATGTTGTGAACAAACAAACGAAGCCGGCAAAACGCCTCGCCGTGTACAGTCACAATTACACACACGAACACGTACAAAGAAACTACGCCTTGGCTCGTTAGTCGAACTATGGTGGCGCAAAACCGACGCACTCACCATATGTATAATAAAAACTTAAATTAAAAATTTAAAAAACCCCCGGCACAAAAATCCATCCCCACTTTAACCCACCATAACTCTTAAACGGCTCAATCGATTTTTATAAAACATAGCTAAGAACACTCTCGATTAAGTCTCCATTCATCCAAAAAAAAACTAAACTGAAATCGGTTCAGTGGTTCGGGCGCTATGATGCCACAGACAGACAGACAGACACACAGACAGACAAACAGACACGTCAAACTTATAACACCCCTCTTTTGCGTCGGGGGTTAAAAAACCGGCCTCACTTGTTTGTTCAGGATGTTCCATCTTGATTTTTTTATTTGGTCTGAGTCCATTGTGCTCAGAATAGTATATTATAATTATGCAAACTTCATGAAAATCAAATAAACTCTAATTATATAACTGAATCCATCATATTTTTTTATTACAGAGTCGGTTTCCTTCTGAGGAGAGATTTACAAGAAGAGAAAGCAAAGGAGAGAGCTAAGTTGAATGATGGCAAAACTAATTGAGTGCCATTTATATTATGTTAAAATAATTATTTTCCCAATTTCCATTTAAATGTGCCTATATCTAAAAATAGTACTAAGTAATAAGGTTTTGAAACACCAGTGACCGCTTGTACACTTGTGAATTCTGGTCTCTTTTTCTTTGATTTATTCTATAAAAATGCTTTTCTTGACATTTTTCTTACTAACTTATATCATACACTAGACGATCCGCCCCGGTTCGCACAGGTGTATTATACATATAAACTCTTGAATCACTCTATCGATTAAAAAAAACCTCATCAAAATCCGTTGCGTAGTTTTAAAGGTTTAAGCATACAGACAAACAAACAAACGAAAATAGCGACTTTATTTTATACTATGTAAGGAAGTAATATTATATAATATACTAGTTATTATTAGATTTTCATGTGGCACAACGTCACATTTTTTTCTGTATCCGTCAAATTTCATCTTGTTCGCGCAATTTCACATCATCAAAGATAAAAATAACACTAAATGTGAAACTACCAAACAATAAAAGTCATATTTTTGTGTATAATTAGATTATACCTACATGCTTAACAGTCAATTTTGTTTAATTTAGTAGTAAAGCTCAAAAAAATTAAATTAACCAGTAGGTATTTTGGTAAGCTCTCTTTTTAGATTTTTAACTTAGTTTGAAATAAAACAAAATAAACACCGAGGGCAATTAATTTGTGGATAAGTCATTGGACTGAATTTGAAAATCGCAAATGCCGATTTGCAATGAAATCACAAAAAAAAATACATTGTCTCAGAATAAGGACTAAATAAACTGTCAGCTTCAAAACTGGCTCGAAAAATTTGCCACTTAGTAGCAAACGTGTTTGGAAAAGTTTTACCTGACGAAAAAACGGAGAAGATTTTCACGACGCATATATTTTTTTTAATGTAAGATGAAGCATAACTTATTGAACAGTAGGTACTCCATCCATCCATCCATCAGCCATAAGAAGTCCACTGCTGGACATAGGCCTCCCCTATGGATCTCCAATAAGACCGGTTGGAAGCGGCTTGCATCCAGCGCGATCCTGCGGTCTTAATGAGGTCATCCGTCCACCTTGCGGGTGGACGTCCTACGCTGCGCTTGCCGGTACGTGGTCTCCACTCGAGAACTTTTCGACCCCATCGGTCATCAGTCCTCCGCGCTATGTGCCCTGCCCATTGCCATTTCAACTTGCCAATCCGTTGGGCTATGTCGGTAACTTTGGTTCTTCTACGGATCTCCTCATTTCTGATTCGATCTCGCAGAGAGACTCCGAGCATAGCCCTCTCCATAGCTCGTTGGGCTACTTGGAGCTTACCAATAAGGCCCATAGTGAGAGACCACGTTTCTGTGCCATAAGTCATCACTGGCAACACACACTGGTCGAAAACTTTCGACTTGAGGCACTGAGGTATGTCGGACGAGAAGACGCTACGTAATTTTCCGAACGCTGCCCAGCCGAGTTGGATTCGGCGATTGGCCTCTTTCTTGAAGTCGGACCTACCTAACTGGACTACTTGTCCTAGGTAGACGTACGAGTCAACGACTTCAAGAACCGAGTTCCCAACAGAGATCGGGGTGGGTACAACATGGGAATTACACATGATTTTCGTCTTGTCCATGTTCATCTTAAGACCCACCTGTTGAGAAACCCGATTGAGGCCTTCGAGCATCGTGCTGAGCTCTTCCATCGATTTTGCCATGACTACTATATCGTCGGCAAACCGAAGGTGAGTGAGGTATTCGCCATTGACATTGATGCCGAATCCTTTCCATTCCAGGAGCTTGAAGGCGTTCTCCAAAGTAGCCGTAAACAGTTTCGGAGAAATTACGTCTCCCTGTCTTACGCCCCTTTTTAAAGGGATTGCCTTGGAGCTCTCTTCCTGTACTCGGACCGACATAGTGGCGTTATTATACAAGCACTTCAACACTTCGATGTACCGATAGTCAATACGGCATCGTTGGAGAGACTCGAGCACAGCCCAAGTCTCGACCGAATCAAAGGCTTTCTCATAGTCCACAAACGCTAAGCAAAGTGGCAAGTTATACTCTTCGGTCTTCTGTATAACCTGCCGTAGCGTATGAATGTGGTCCATGGTACTAAAGCCCTTTCGGAAACCGGCTTGTTCGGAAGGCTGGAAGTCATCAAGCCTGCGCTCGAGACGATTCGTAATGACCCTTGAAAACAGCTTATAAACATGGCTCAGAAGCGAGATGGGTCTGTAGTTCTTCAATAAGGTGTTGTCACCTTTCTTGAAAAACAACACCACCACGCTTCTGTTCCATGCTTCTGGCGTGATGCCCTCGAGGACGACGGTGTTAAAAAGCTTCTGGAGGACTTTTAGTACCGGTGTTCCACCCGCTCTCAGGAGCTCTGATGTGATACCGTCATCACCCGGCGCCTTGTTGTTCTTAAGCTGATTCAGGGCCATTCTAATCTCGTACAGGCTGATGTCTGGGATGTCTTCGGTGAAGTGTCGGGTCAGCTTGGCTCTTGGATCTTTGGCCGCGCTGCTAACAGGCTTAGCGACCGAAGCGTATAGCTGTCCATAGAACCTTTCGATCTCCTCTAATACCTCTGCCTTGGTCGACGCTAAACTTCCATCTTCTCTCTTCAGCTTTGTCAATTGGCTTTGTCCAATAGACAAATCTCTTGCGAACACTTTGGAGCCTTTGTTCCGCTCTATTGTCTTTTTAATATGTTTAGTATATGTTTAGTATGTTTAGTAGGTACTCGTATCTAGTCAAACACGAAAGTTGGCTATATTAAATTTTTATCGAATTCGGTAAGTTGGTTTTTGAAAAAACATTAACAATAATCTAAAAATAGCATACATCGATTCGAGCGAACTAAGTGTTCGAATTTTGTATGTAGATTCGAATCATAACTAGAATTATTCATCATTTAACATGATAGACTAGATAACATAACTGGGAAAGAGCCTGGATCCTACGACAGAAGTCATTTTAGTGTGGGATCCAGTGCACTATGAATATTACGAGTAAATTAAGTTTGTATATTAGTATAATGGTGAATCTGTTTAGATACTATAAGGAAGAGCCTAGATCCCACGACACAGGTCACCCTGGTGTGGGATCTAGTGTACAACTTGTTTTGTGTTAACTTTGATGAACATTAAACGTTTTATTTATTATTTATTTAAAGACAAGCTTTGGTGAATATTGACAATTTTATAAACCGACTTCCAAAAAGGAAGAGGTTCTATGTTCGTGTGTACGTTTTTTTTTGTGTATGTTCATCGATAATTTCGCCAATTGTGAACCGAATCGAAAAATTCTTTTTTAGTTCGAAAGGGTACACTCCCGAGGTGGTCCCATTTAAATTTTACAGAAATTGGCTGTGCCGTTTTTGATAAATCAACAATAATGTAAACAATTTGAGCGAAATATTCGAATTTTGTACACGATGGAAGGCGGTTTTGCCATTTTTTGCGTAAAATAATTATTTTGAATCTAACTTTAACTTTTCTAATTCAACAACCACAGCCTCATAATAAGAAAGGCGAAAAATTTATCGTTAACATTTTTGTCCAAACACGCTCAGATGCTCAGAAATTATTTTGGTTTGCCTCGTTTGGTACAAACTATTAAAACAAACGGTTTAGTGTTATTCGAGATAACTTTATTTGTATCCTGTCTATCACCTGTGCAAAAACAGGAGCCACAGAACTAAATCTAAGGTGTGACGGCAGCTTGACTGTATCCACCAATAAAATTAAATGTAAAGGTGACAAATGATCAAAACTCGTAAAAACGGCCACGGAGCTAGAGCGCAAAAATAGTTCTTGAATCTTGAATTCTTGATGTTGTAGCCACTAATATTATTTATCGACCTTTCTCACTATAGGTACTCTAGAAAAAACACAGACCTAAATGATACGGTTCATTAGCTGATAACAAAATGTACTAAAAGAACTACCCTTGGGGGGGTAATCAATTAAAATGGGCTTGGTATGTAATGTAATGTGAACACTAACCATAAAAATAATTATAGAACTGTGTAATGCCACACATTCGTTCTCGGGGAGCTAGTCAAATTCTGCGAGCTTTGTTTGCGGACGTGTAGTGGACTTGTGACCATCATGGAAGCAGAGTAAGTACCTACTTAAAATTTTTGTGATTAAATGTGCTACTGTTTAGAAATTGTATTTAAAACAACTTTTTAGAAGATCAAGTAGTCGATTTGATTGTCTTTTCAACCGCTTTGGAAGTTTTCGTTTTTCTGTAAGTATGTATTTTTATTAAATTTTTATTTGCTTTTTAGCAGCACTTCATATTATTCATCCCAAATATTTTGAGCGAATTTTAAGATAAATGTACTACGTGTTATCGATAGTTAATTTTTAAACCCCGACAAAAAAGGGAATGTCATAAGTTGGAAGTGTATGTTCGTGTGTCTTTGTATATAATATGTTTGATTTTGATATTGTAGCTTTTAAAATGGATCATTTACATAGTTATATAGCAAGTAGATTCAGTATTTAGTAATTCGTAACACAAAAATAAGCTTTGCCTTAAAGTTATTTTACATTTGTTGCGAAACGCCAATATGACATTTGATCAGTAGTTCAAATGTCACTTAGGTCCAGTTATGCCGGTGATTAGGTAATAGTTTTTTTGTGTTTTCAACACAATTTTTAAATTTTAAAGGAATCATGCATTGAAATCTGTTCACAAGATGGCTCTAAGCTATTTTTTAATAACATAGCTAAGGTCAAGGATTTTACAATTATTAATTTTATTTGTGCTTAGAAGTATATTTTTAGTCATACTCTAGCATGAACAGCTTTTTGATTTTTTAAAGATTTTAAACTAGAGAAACCTTTATTTAGTCTGTAATTGAAAAAACAACATTTCAAAAACATGGATATTCTGTAAGTCATGTTTTTACAGGGTTATCTACTTAGATAACCCGGTTTAAAACATAATAATAAATAATTTTGCAGTCAAATTGGGAATATCATTTGCATGGTTCAAGGACATAAATTGACACGAAAACGACTGTTTGTCCACGCTCACGGAATCTAGTTTTATAGCTTACTAGCTTTTACCAGCGGCTTCGCTCGCTTCACATTTTGATTTTTAGAGTATCCCATAGGAAATTTCTCTTGTTTATAATAATTGATTTCTATGTAGGTATTTTTAACGCTATTTTGCGTTCATCACGTCGTATAGGTATTTTCCCTTCGTAAGGTTCCGTACCCAAAGGGTAATAATCGGCCAAGTAAGAGTTGGACTCGCGCACGGAGGGTTCCGTACTGTATGGAAGCCCCCCTTAAAATTTGTTTTCTGTTAATTTTATTATTTATTATTGAAGTGAATATAAAACTAAATATTCTGTGAACATTTCAAGCATCTACCTGTTACCATTATTAATATAGAGTGAAAAACGTCTAAAAATTCAGGTTTGTTGTATGGGAGCCCCCCTTAAATATTTATTTTATTTTCTTATTAGTATTTGTTGTTATAGCGGCAACAGAAATACATCATCTGTGAAAATTTCAGCTGCTTAGCTATCGTGGTTCATGAGATATAGCCCAGACAGACAGACAGACAGAGAGACGGACAGACGGACATCGAAGTCTTAGTAATAGGGTCCCGTTTTTCCCTTTGGGTACGGAACCCTAAAAACGTGACCCTATTACTAAGACTCTGCTGTCCGTCCGTCTGTCCGTCTGTCTGTCTGTTACCAGGCTGTTTCTCAAGAACCGTAAAAGCTATACAGTTGTACGTTTACTTCAATAATTATTTATTAAATAAAAATATAACAAATATTTAAGGTCATATAATGTCAATAAATGTCGCAAAAAAAATCTTAACAATTCCTTCCCTAACATTATTATTATTCTTAAAAAATATTTCTCATTTTATAATCATAATTATTATTATGCTATGTAACCCGTAGACTTGGTCATGTTGTAAACGTACGACATCGCAAAGTAATACGGACCAAATAACTAACATTTGTTTTCTACCCTCTACTTACGACTTACTGA
This sequence comes from Hypomecis atomaria, assembly GCA_964007245.1. NCBI lineage: Eukaryota > Metazoa > Arthropoda > Insecta > Lepidoptera > Geometridae > Hypomecis > Hypomecis atomaria. The sequence continues at coordinate 20,146,881 of OZ023288.1, forward strand.
GAACTTTGGTAAATGACACAAGTTTTAAAAGGCTACAAAACACTGTACTACTGTGGTAAACGATAACTTAGTTAAAGTCTGGCCAACGAAAGCTGTCCAAGAAAAAAGGCGGGAATTTTAAAATATCAAGAGCTGTTAGCTTGTTTTCTAGTACCGCTCAGCTGATCTCCATGAAGTTTAGCATGCACGTAGTTTATAGAACTCTAGTAACAGCTCTAGTTACCGTTTTTTTTTCGTTTGAAAAGTAGCTCATGTCACTTTCCGTTGTTCAAACTATGTGCATGCCAAAAATCAAGCCAATCCGTTGCTCCGCTTCTGCGTGAATAGAGAACAAACCTACAAACACAGTTTTGGATTTATAAAATTGGTAAGGATAAGGATTGATTATAATTATTGTGTCTAGACATACTATTAATTATTTCTATGCATATGTATATTGACTATGAATCAACTTTGATGAATCCGGTTTATTTTTATGCAGTGTATTTATTTTATATCTATATTTGTGACGAATTACGTAGATTGAATAGATAACAGTAGACGCATGATTATTAAATTAAAAATGTTCTACATTGAGTTGCAGTTATTTTTGGTTTTTAAACGGTTTTATTTAACTTCACTTGCTTGAAGTTTTTTGCGTTAAATCTGGTAATAATAATATTGATTTTGGGTATCAAATGAAAGGGCTTTTTATGTAGAACACAGTTTTAGTTACAAAATAATAAAATAAAAACACGAAAAAAATATCTAAGAATCTTTTTTTTTTCAAATGAAACGGTTTTACGTACTAAAAGGTAAAAAAATAACTCAAACATAAAACCGTGGGGCGCAACGTACATAATGAAATATTCCAGGCCACACGATTTAATTTCTGAATTATTATTTTTTAGCTTTTAGTAAATATATCCGTTTTTTTTTTTTTTTAACCTATACTGTCCCACTCCTGGGCAAAGGTCTCCCCCATTTCCTTCCAGGAGTTGGCAGGAAGTTGCGATCCATCGCAACTTCCTGCCAACACCTCTCGAATGAGTCAAGATCGTTTAATTTAAAAAAGTTTTTTACCTATGTTATTTTTAATTGTTAAACATAAAGGTTGCTCCGGATTGGTGGGGCCGAAACCAACAAAAAGAGGCCCTTTACAATCACTAAGTAAAAAATATAGTTTTTGGGTTTTTAAGATCATAGCAGCAGAGTGCTAACCAAAACAAGTAAAACGAGCCCAAACACGATGGGTTTATCTTGTTTAGTACAGGAGTTCCTATGGTCACCTTCCGACTCCATCATCAGATCAGCTCCATGGTTTCATATTATTACATTTTCACGCGATATACATATATGCGTGCAAAATTTCAGCTCAATCGGAAACCGGGAAATGGGTATAATTTTACTTGCAGGATTCCATCCGAATAAATAGGCACATCCAGTGCGAATTAAATAAATCTTGTAAATAATTAAAACCTAAATTTAAAATTTAAAAAACCCCCGAGACAAAAACCTACCTTTGTAGAATTTTGGTTCTTCCATCCCCAATTTAACCCACCATAACTCTTAAACGGCTCAATCCATTTTTATAAAACATAGCTAAGAACACTCTCGACTAAGTCTCCTTTCATCCAAAAAAAAACTAAACTGAAATCGGTTCAGTGGTTCGGGCGCTATGATGCCACAGACAGACAGACAGACAGACACACAAACAGACACGTCAAACTTATAACACCCCTCTTTTGCGTCGGGGGTTAAAAAAGGCTACTTTTTAACCCGGAAAAATGAAAGGTTCCTATGGGATGGCACAAAAATTATAATGTTACGCGGGTGAAACCGCGGGCAAAGGCTGATAAAAAGATAAAACTGCACAAGATAAAAAATAGGTTTGACACATCTCTGAATCTTCATAAGCATACGAGTATATACAAATAATACAATGTGATATTCCTGACTTGACGACACGACGTACTCCAACAATCCAGAACCTTGAGCGCAGATCTACAATGAGCTGGTCACTACCGACATGTTGCAGCTGTTCATGGCGTTGTCTCACCAACATTTTAGTTACAGGATTATATCGACTCGCTCTTGACCTATTTGTTTCATACTCGAAAATCTTGTTAGGAGAAATGTATTAAACAATCTTGCCAAGTATTATCGAAATAGCACGTTAGAAGAAAAGTTCCTCCCCTTTTTGAGGGAAACGCCCCCTCATCAAAAATCGCCAACGACAAAAATCTATTAATATACAGAACCTGTGTACCAGTGTGTACCAAGTTACGTCGAGATTCGTTGAAAAATGTGACCTGTAGACGAAATATAGTAATAAATCTCCGTGCTAAAATGGAAAACTTCGCTGTCACTCGATCAATTATGGCATCTACTCGTAAATCGATCAAGTCAAAATCAGTTGTTTCACACGTTTTCTCATTTCCGAATTGTAATTTTGTACGGGAAACTTAAATGTTTTCTTCAATTCTGGGTTGCCCCCGTGGTCGAACTGGTACAATATCATGCCTCAATCATTAATTTTTGGCTAAGTAACTACACCCTTTCCGAATACCTAAGCAAGAACAGTAATTAATTGGAAAATATGGAAATAGGAGAGTATAGGCACAGTAATATCTAACAAAGGGTATCCAATTATTACCGTGGTATAGGAATTAGTTTATAGCTTAGTTACATTGGGTATTATTCATTTAGGTAATGGTTATAATTGGTTAGGTGTTATGACCTGTACTGAATAAATGTTAAAAGGCTGTGAATGACAATGAAGACGAATTTTGAGAACGAGGACTACAAAAATTAAATGAAAATAAGTATTAATGTTGGCATTTCAGACCTGAAAACGTTGGCTATGTGTACGGAGATGTTTGTGATAGAAAGAGAGAGCAAAGAAGAAAAAGGCAGAAGCTTCTAGTGACACAACTGATAGTTGACTACGCTAAAAATTCCACCTTGCATGGACTTCGCTATATTGCTGACAAAGGGCTGAGTATTGTAGAAAGGTAAGAGTTATTAATTATTTATTTTGGTCACTTTTAGATCTTTGACTTTTTTGAGTAGATATTTACAAGTAGTTCTCTGAGCAGTAGACCTCACGACACCTCTTTGACTTCACAAGCCCATCATAACCAATCTTGCCAAATACCTATTATCGAAATCGACTGATAAATAGCGCGACATTTTCCCCCCTTTTGTGGGAAATTATACCACCCCAATCGAAATACGCCGACGAAAAAATCAATCAATATTTATACATATATAAAAAAGCCTGTGTACCAATTTTCGTCGACACTCATTAAAAAATGCGACCTGTAGAAAAAACCAACACCCGGACAGACGAAAGCAAAATCGTCGACTTGGAACATGAACCTTCGCTTCGCTTCGGTCAATTGTTTATGTATCTCAGTTCTTTTCAGGCCTATTAGCGAGTTTCTTTATGTAGAGGAACATTGCGAAATGGTTTCACAAAATATAATTTACTTTTAGTTCAGAAGTTTTAAAGCAATAATAATATATTATGATGTGAACGAATATCGAATTCGATTGTATCAATTCGATGGCAATGTGACCACATTAAATTTTAGACAAAATACAGAAGCACCTCAAAAAATATATTTCACACCATAAATCGCATTTCCTAGGTTGACACCGTACCCTAAGGGTTGCCTGGAAGAAATTGCTGTAAGCAATAAGCCCTTTGTTGCACTAGTTTTGAGTTACTTTATTTTTCCTTTCTGTGTATTTTTCTGTAATTTGTGTTAACAATAAAGTGTTGATTCATTCATTCATTCATACCCTTCTAATTACCCAAATATACTTTAAAAAATTGTTTAAACAACAATTTAATACAAGTAAGTACTCCAACAATCTTATTACGACACTTTTTTTCAAAGTTTTGTCAAAAATATCGACCTCCGCAAATTTACCTACAAAGATTAAGCAAATTTTAAAATTTAGAAAAATATCCACGACGGTAGAAAATCTCATCGAAAAAGAATAAAAGACGTATGTTTTATTATTAGGGAACATGCATTAAGCTACCACGTACACATTGCTGAAAACAGAATTGTAATCGGACATTTCGTTTTGATTATATTGCAACATTGTTTTGCACTAATATTGTGGCGCCCCCTAGTAAGTTACAGCCATGACACCTATCTAAGAACATGAACTCATCAAACACAAACCCGTTATTGAAAACCGCATCAAAATCGGATCATTAGTTTAGAAGAAAGGTGGGAACATTACACAAACGCACACACTAACAAACATCTCTCACCCTAAACGCATATACCGGCTCCGTTCCGTCGTGGGTAAAAATACTGATGTTCGAAAAAATTACTAAAATATACTAAAACAGTATTGAAATATTAATTCTGGTCACACTGTAAAGCGGTTACCTACCTACGTTGTTGAATATACTGTACCAGCCTTTTTTTTAATAGTCAACTGCAGGTTGAAGTATAATTATTGTAATATTATAAAATTATTATTTTCTTTGGTTTCAGACTTTTCTGGTTTCTCACAGTGATTGTGAGCATTGCTTTGTGTTCTTTTTACATCTACAACTTAGTTGAGAAATGGAAAACCAGCCCAGTTATAGTAACTGTGAATGGAAGACTTTCTTCAGTTGGATCGGTAAGTAATTTTTTTTAATTGAGTACAACTCAACAACTACACATGTCATTTTTAGGGTTCCGTACCCAAAGGGTAAAAACGGGACCCTAATACTAAGACTTCGAAGTCCGTCTGTCCGTCTGTCTGTCTGTCACCGGGCTGTATCTCATGAACCGTGATAGCTGGGCAGCTGAAAATTTCACAGATGGTGTATTTCTGTTGCCGCTATAACAACAAATACTAAAAACAAAATAAAATAAATATTTAAGGGGGCTCCCATACAACAAACGTAATTTTTAGGACTTTATTGCTCGCTATTAATAACGGCAAGAGGAATGGGGCTCCCATACGGTACGGAACCCTTCGTGCGCGAAACCGACTCGCACTTGGCCGATTTTTTAATTAGGTTTATGATGTACTACCCGGCGAACTTCGTTTCGCGATATCTTTGTAAATTATAGCTTATATATTATTCTGATGTATAAGCATTATTATTGCAAAGTTTCATCTCAATCCATTCAGTAGTTTTTGCGTGAAAGAGTGACAAACATCCATTCATACTCACTAACTTTAGCGTTTACAATATTAAGTAGGAACTTAGGAAGTAAGATGTATCTGCTTTCGACCACCAAACTTACACGATAGTAAGAAACGTCGTAGTCAAATACGAAGCAAACACATTTAGGAAATAAAAACTTATTCAACTAATATCGAAAATTTAAAATGAAATCTTAAAAATTAAGAAGAATAAAATCAACCTTGTCATTGATTTCAGGTACCTTTTCCGTCAGTAACAATTTGTCCACAGCTAAAAGTGAACAAAAAGGCTTACAATTACACGGAAAAATTTCAAATGTATCTTGATAATGAGAGGTCAGTATCATAACATGACACTTAAAGTATGAAATTTCAGTCAGTGAGCAGGATTTAAAATTACTTCCGATTATTTTGCAATTTTTGCAAAAAAACAGCGATTCAGCAAATCAAAAAGTTGTTCACTATACTGTAAATGCCTTTTTAATAGTCCACAGCAGGACGTAGGCCTGCCCACGAAGGGTGATTGGGCCATATCCACCACGCTGGCCCAGTGCGGGTTGGTGGATTATAGTTAAAACTTAAAACTTGTTTATTGTAATTGAAATTTTATGATCAAAATATGATCACAGTTATAATTATTGTTACTTAGTTAGAATTCTTTACGATAGCTACATGTGTAAAGTACCTGATTTTCACATTAGGTACTTTTTCTTGACGCACTTTTGTACACAGCAATTTTGTCTTTTAAACCGACTTCCAAAAAGGAGGAGGTTCTATGTTCGTCTGTATGTATTTTTTTGTGTATGTTCATCGATAATTCCGCAAATTGTGAATCTAGTCGAAAAATTATTTTTTTAGTTCAAAAGGGTATACTCCCAAGGGTATACTCCCAAACTTAAATGGGACCACCCAAAGGGAATTTTGTACCCGATGAACATCGATAAAACATCGATGAAACGAATCGAAAAATTATTTTTTAGTTCGAAAGGGTATACTCCCGAGGGGGGGGCCTTTTAAATTTAACAGAAATGGGCTGAGCTGTTTTTGAAAAATCAGCAATAATGTAAACAATGCGAGTCAAAAATTCGAATTTTGTACACGATGGAAGGCGGTTTTGCCAATTTTTGCGAAAAATAATTATAGGTTTTTTTTTTTAAATTTAACCTGTATTGTCCCACATCTGGGCAAAGGTCTCCCCCAATTCCTTCCATTCCTTTCTGTTCTGTGCTACCTCCGTCCAACCTTTTTTAGGTTTATTATTTGCAATTTATTACCTATAGATTTGCATACCGTACAACATCTGAATACTGACTATTCATTACCGCAAACTCAGTTGTCGTCAACACACGATCAGTTTTTTAGCTGTGATTGGCATACTTAAATCCCAAGAAATTTTGAATGTCGCGAACTGACCGAGAACAATCGCCATAATAAATAATCATCATTTTGATAGTTTTTTTCTCATCATCATAAATCAACTAAAAAAAATCATAATCCCACAATGCTCAAAATCACTTTCAGATAATGTTTTTAATATGGTCTTGAGCCCAGAAAGTTTGGACAAACTACTTTAGAAAATAAGGGGGGGACAGTCTTTGTTTCAACTTTGGCGACCTATATCTCACAAATGGTACATGTGAAAAAAATGTTTTATGAAACTTAACATTCATTTTAGCAACCCTATTCAACGACACCCCACAAAAGGGGGTGGGGTGGGAAAAAAAAATCATCGCCACTTTACATAGTATATGAGAGGGTACCCCTTATATACATAGTTTTAAACATACTACGTGTTTAAATCTCCTTGTTTTTATTTTAGTTTACAATACGGAGATGAGTTCACTAAATTTTTACATGTCGATTTAATGTGCGAAAACGAAGATTTCGCTGATTTCAATCCTGCTGGCTACTTGGACTCTTCAGCGGTTAAGGATATCACTGAGGTAGGTATCACTACTTTATTTTTAACCGACTTCCAAAAAGGAGGCGGTTCTATATTTGTCTATATGTATTTTTATTGTGTATGTTCATCGATATATTCTATTCTGAACCGATGTAATAAAATATTTTTTAGTTTAAATTGTAAGGTCCTACCTACTTTGGAGGTGGTTATTAAAATGATTCCTAAATCGGCTAAGCCGTATTTGAAAAATCAACAATAATATAAAATTGAAACATCGATTAGAGCTAACTATTTGAATTTTGTGTATCTACTCGATTGAAGTGGGTTTTGCCATTTTTTGCGAAAAATAATTAGCTGCTGGCTATAGGCTTTCACATTCAGACATTTTTTTAACTTATTACTTGTATATGTATATAACGGGATTAATCGCGCACTAAAATTACGAGATAAATAAATACCTCATCATCCCGACGTTTCAACCGAGCTCGTGGTCACGGGTTAACAACGTTTCAACCGAGTTGCATCCATCGAAAAAAATGTTGTTATTAACCTTTCGCGGTTTTAACACATTATTATATACTACGGGACTTATCGCGCACTAAAATTACAAGACAAATAAATACATCATCATCCCGACGTTTCAACCGAGTTGCATCGCTCGTGGTCACGGGTTAACAACGTTTCAACCGAGTTGCATCGATCGAAAAAAATGTTGTTATTAACCTTTCGCGGTTTTAACACATTATTATATACTACGGGACTTATCGCGCACTAAAATTACGAGGCAAATAAATACATCATCATCCCGACGTTTCAACCGAGTTGCATCGCTCGTGGTCACGGGTTAACAACGTTTCAACCGAGTTGCATCGATCGAAAAAAATGTTGTTATTAACCTTTCGCGGTTTTACCACATTATTATATACTACGGGACTTATCGCGCACTAAAATTACGAGACAAATAAATACATCATCATCCCGACGTTTCAACCGAGTTGCATCGCTCGTGGTCACGGGTTAACAACGTTTCAACCGAGTTGCATCGATCGAAAAAAATGTTGTTATTAACCTTTCGCGGTTTTAACACATTATTATATACTACGGGACTTATCGCGCACTAAAATTACGAGGCAAATAAATACATCATCATCCCGTGATCGATCGTGGTCACGGGTAGACTGTCTAATATTTTTTTAAATTCATGAAAAATTTTCAGGCAGCTCCGTCCTTAGATGATGTAATTGTGATGTGTAACTGGTATGACAGGCCGCTTGATTTCTGTAGCACTTCATTCAGTAAAGTGATCACGGCAGATGGCGTTTGCTACACCACCAACAGTTTAGCAGCCAGTGATATTTTCGAAAATACGTAAGTTCTTACAGTTGTACCTGCCGGTTTTCCTGTTTCTTGACAGGTATAATCTGAACCTATTCATTGTATGAGTAAATAATAATATGTTCAGATTCAACCTCAGCGTCGCGTCGCGAGTAGGTAGTTAAGCGTGGACTTGATAAAAACGTGTCGAGACAAAATCTTCGCTTTAGAAGCTTTACGTTAATTAAAATAATATATAATTGAATGTATAATGTTTAATAAGCTTGATGACTGGATAAAAAAATCATTATTATAATTTGCCCGTCAGTTGATTATCGAAAATATTGGCTTCGTATGCTTTTGTCAATCAAATAATTAATCTAAGCAACAATACATAAATGACAAAGAAAAATCTTCTCAAAGTTCGGTAATTGGAGATCTTGACGTGACTTCTTTGTCAAAAGTCTATAGGTACTTTTGTAGTGTAGTTGTGACGTAACGCGTAATTTTTAACGGGCTATTATCTTGATCAATTTTTGTTTAACTGACAAAAGGAAAAATACTCGTACATGTCCTAATATTTATCCATCCATCCATCCATCAGCCGTAAGACGTCCACTGCTGGACATAGGCCTCCCCAATGGATTTCCAATAAGGCCGGTTGGAAGCGGCCTGCATCCAGCGCGTTTCTGCGATCTTTATTATATCGTCAGTCCACCTAGTCGGTGGACGTCCTACGCTGCGCTTGCTGGTCAGTGGTCTCCATTCAAGAACTTTACTGCCCCATCGGCCATCCGTTCTCCGAACTATGTGCCCTGCCCATTGCCACTTTAATTTGCTAATCCGCTGGGCTATGTCGGTAACTTTGGTTCGTCTGCGGATCTCCTCATTTCTAATTCGATCTTGCAGAGAGACGCCGAGCATAGCCCTCTCCATAGCACGTTGGGCTATCCTGAGCTTATTCATAAGGCCCACAGTAAAAGACCACGTTTCAGTTCCATATGTCATCACTGGCAACACACAACTATCGAAAACTCTCGTCTTGAGGCACTGACGTATATCAGATGAAAAGACGTCACGCAGTTTTCCGAAGGCTGCCCAACCGAGTTGGATTCGGCGATGGACCTCTTTCTTGAAGTTGGACTTACCTAGCTGGACTACTTGTCCTAGGTAGACGTACGAGTCAACAACTTCAAGAACCGAGCTCTCAACAGATATTGGGGTGGGTACGACATGGGCATTACACATGACTTTTGTTTTATCCATGTTCATTTTGAGACCCACCTGTTGAGAAACTCGATTGAGGCCGTCGAGCATCGTGCTGAGCTCTTCCATCGATTTCGCCATGATCACGATATCGTCGGCAAACCGAAGGTGAGTGATGTATTCGCCATTGATGTTGATGCCAAATCCTTTCCATTCCAGGAGCTTAAAGGCGTTCTCCAAAGTGGCAGTAAACAGTTTCGAAGATATCTCATCTCCCTGTCTGACGCCTCTTTTCAAAGGGATCGCCTTCGAGCTCTCTTCCTGTACTCGGACCGACATAGTGGCGTTATTATACAAACACTTCAACACTTCGATATACCGATAGTCAATACGGCATCGCTGAAGAGACTCAAGCACAGCCCATGTCTCGACCGAATCAAAGGCTTTCTCATAGTCCACAATCGCTAAGCAAAGTGGCAAGTTATACTCTTCAGTCTTCTGTATAACTTGCCGCAGCGTATGGATGTGGTCCATGGTGCTAAAGCCTTTTCGGAAGCCGGCTTGTTCGGAAGGCTGGAAGTCATCAAGCCTGCGCTCGAGACGATTCGTAATGACCCTTGAAAACAGCTTATAAACATGGCTCAGAAGCGAGATGGGTCTGTAATTCTTCAATAAGGTGGTGTCACCTTTTTTAAAGAACAGCTTCTGTTCCATGCTTCCGGTGTTATGCCCTCGAGGACGACGGTGTTGAAAAGCTTCTGAAGGACTTTAAGTACCGGTTTACCACCCGCTTTCAGAAGCTCTGAAGTGATTCCGTCATCACCCGGTGCCTTGTTGTTCTTAAGCTGATTCAAGGCCATTCTAATCTCGTACAGGCTGATGTCCGGGATGTCTTCGGTGAAGTGTCGAGTCAGCTTGGCTCTCGGGTATTTAGCCGTGCTGTCAACAGGCTTAGCTACCGAAGCGTATAACTGTCCATAGAACCCTTAAATCTCCTCCAATACATCTGCCTTGGTCGACGTCATAATGCCGTCCTCTCTCTTTAGCTTTGTCAGCTGGCTTTGATAGACAAACTCCTTGCAAACACTTTAGAGCCTTTGTTTCGCTCGATAGTCTCTTTAATTTGTTTGGTTTTAAAGAGACGTATATCACGCCGCAAGGATTTAGAAATTTGTCTATTAAGCTGCCTATATGACGCAGCGTCCCTAGTAGACTGCAGTCTTAACAAACGTCGTTCAGCCATGAGATCTGAAGTGTGATCGGATAGTTTTATTTGAACGGCGTGGTCTAAAAAACTTAGAACCCACCGTCTGGACAGTTTCTACGAGCCTGTTATTGATCTCATCCACCGACGCAAGATTCTCTAGGCAAGCAAAACTATTTGAGAGCTCTAGCTGAAAGCTTTCGGGGTTTTGGATGTGGGCGAGAGTAGGCCGGAGCGTAGACTTCATCAGACGAGACCTTTCAAGTCTAACGTTCACATTCAATGTGCCTCTTACCAATCTGTGATCACTACCGGTTTTCACCCAATTGATCACGGAGACATCATCGAATATTCGTCTCTTGTTGGTCATAATGAAGTCTATCTCATTTCTCGTGGAACCATCGGGACTTATCCAGGTCCATTTCCTATGAGGCGGCTTCTGGAAGAAAGAGTTCATCATAAAGAGTTCCTCTCTCTCCAGAAATTCAGCCAGCCTCTGACCTCTTGAGTTCCGTTGCCCGTACCCAAATTGCCCCACTTTCAGCTCATCATCAATTTTTTTGCCTATCTTTGCGTTAAAATCCCCCATAACAACAGTAAAGTGGGTCTCAGACATATGTATGGCCCGACTTATGTCCTCATACATAGTCTCCACTTCATCATCTGGGTGTGCCGAGGTCGGTGCGTACACCTGAATGACCATCTGCGAATATCTTTTGAATATTCTGAGTATTAGGTATACGACCCTGCTCGAAACACTGTCGATGGTTACGATGTTGTTAATGAGGGACTTGTGGACGAGAAACCCGACACCACCTTGGGACTTTTGGTCGCCTTCCCGGTAGTAGAATAGGTTGCCCGATTTCAGAGTTATCGTGTCCTCACCCTCTCTTCGGACTTTAGATAACCCCAAAATATCCCAGCGCAACTTACTCATCTCCTCTTCCAGCTCAACGATCTTTTCATCCGTCCTCAAAGTGCGTATAATTATTTATAGTGCTAATATTTATAATATTTTTTGATTATTTATCTGACGGACTAATCACATTTTTTGGTCATCTAGCCTAATTGTTATTCAGGTGATGCGAAAGCAATAGAATCAAACGCCATAATCCGCCTTTTGGTATGCAAAACTTTTGACATAATTATAGTAATATGGAACAAAATACGGCGCGCTAGCTAACAAATCGTTTGCGATTCAGTAAGAAAGATGTATGTTATCGTCGAAAAACATTCTAGTTTTATTAAGTACAATATATTAAAATTTTATAAAATTGTGAGAAAGAAATACTATTCAGGTACATTTATTTACGTTCTGATACCAATTTTCAGAATACAATCAAATTACTCGTACATGGATGGCAAAACAGAACAAAAAGGTTGGTCTTTAGACGGAGGTTATAACAATTCTTACAAAGAATTTTTCCCCAAAAGAGGACGAGTAAGTATTATCAATACGAGTATAACATGAAATACACATAGATAAATAATTGGTATAATTTAATTATTCATCCATGAAAATACACTTATTATTATTACTATATACACTTAAATAGACAGACATACCAATTTATCGATAGAATAAGTAAGCCATGATTAAAACCTTACCGCCTTACCACAAAAGTCTTCAGTCTTATTCCAAAAAAGTTCATTAGTACCAGGTTTAAACCCGGCCTAGCAGATCCACGGTTGTTACGGTATTAAAGTTAATCCAAGAATTAAAATACGTTCCTATTACAAATCAAGGACTAACCTAAGATCAGATAACCATTGTTAGTCCATGGTTTAAGCGATTGCCACAGATAAAAAATAGAAATTTCAATCATTCATTCGTTCTTGCAAGTTTAAATCTTTTTAAAACACACTTCAATTGCTGAAATAATTGCGTCTTAATGCATAAATATATTCAAATTGTTGTTTATTTAAGTATCCATTTAAGATAAAACTTAATTCATTATTTTTCATTTTTTTCTCGTTGTTAGCAAATATGAGTGTATGTGAGGCCAAAGCCCAGGCAAGAAAAAAGTTAGTCTTTGTTATTATCGTTTTTGAACTTAATACAGTCAAACCTGGCTAACTGAGAACTGGATAAGTGAGAAACCTCTATAAGTGAGAGTAATTGCCAGGTCCCGTCATTTTACCCCTCAATTACCTCTATAAGTGAGAGACCAAAACCTCTATAAGAGAGAGTCGTTTTTCCCTCATGGACCTCTATAACTGAGAGTACTATTTGTCTAAACCTCTATAAGCGACAGTTGAGGGTAATGAAACATCTGCACTTTATGACCCATTCTTAAATTTCGTGGAACTACATAACTACCGTTGATTTCGGAACGTGTTCAATTCTTTTTTTTTGTATATTGTAATAAGTAACATTGTTTTTGTACCGCATTTTTTTGGAATGTCCACACGTGCGTCTATACTATCTTGTTTATTGAAATAGTGCTCTATTCAAAATTATTTAATGTTTTTCTTTCATCTACCTAACATTATTTTTGTATCACATTCTTTTGGAATAGCCACATGTGCGTTTACACTATCTTATTGGTCAAACTTACTACAGTTGAGTATTAATTGAGGAGAAAGGTTCGGAGTTAGTAAATACATCTTTAGGAATAAATAAATAAATCGTTAAGTGATAAGCTTAAGATTGGTATTGAATGCGTTCAAAAGTGGAAAATCTCGAAATAAAATACGCAATGAATTTGATTTATCAGAATCCAAATTTTATAAAAAATATCAAAAGACCCTATATGGTCTCTGTGGTCTTAGGACATGGAAATATTAAAAAGATTCGACTTTTTTAATTTTCCCAATTTTAATAAGTGCCTTTTAGCATGAATAAATAATGATCCATGTTCAATTCTAATCAACACAACCCGAACAATTAGTACCTAAATACTATTTATAAACATATTTATCATTCTTCACGCATGTAGATACCTACATACAAATTAGACGTATTTAACCTCTATAAGAGAGAGAAGCCACTTCTGAAACTGGATAAGTGAGAAACCTGGATAAGTGAAAAACCTCTATAAGAGAGAATTAGATGGCGGTCCCTTCAACTCTCTCTTATCCAGGTTTCACTGTAATGTATTTTGGTTTTGCTATTAATTACATAGAAATTCATTTTTCTTATATTTCTAAATTATAATTTATAATAAAAGTGCCGAGTGAAATAATTCAAATCAATATCTAAGCTAAAATTATCTTAGTACCCAAGTTAGTCAATGATTAAACTAGGGCTCTCACAGGTTTATCTTTAGTACCATAGTTGATCAGTGGTTTAATGACAAACTTCGTTTTATAATAACGGTTTTGTTAGGTCATGGTTTTAGTTCGGTATTAAGTCCAGTACTAAAGTTAAAACGTGGTTTGGAAAAAGGCTGAAAAGGTTTAAACAGTGCGTAAAACTTTTGTTGCCTGTTAGATTTTAATTTCTGCCACGTTGTGTAGCACTGTACGTGTATACTGTGATATATCATTATTATTTACTATATTCGTATGATAGAGTGAAGTGACGAAAAGAAACGTGCTGTGCCGAACCCACCTAATGGGATAAGGGCAGGATAATGATGATGCTGATTCGTATATGAATAGAAGTTCCAGCCCGCATTCTATGCTATAAAAACATTTAGTAAACTGCCAAACAATCTAAAAGATATCGAAAAGGAAAACTGTTTTATAAAACAACTAAAAATTATTCTATTATCCAAATCTTATTGCACATTAGACGAATTTTTTAACGATAATCTAGAAAACATAAAAATAAATCGTTCCAATAAAAATTATACGAATAATAAAATTGCCATATCCTTATCAGGGTCATACTTATGTATAACTACACAAAACATGTTAATTAAGAACCGCATGTAAATTTCATATGCTGCAATTAATAATTTGACTTTGACTTTGACGTTATGTAAAAGTATTCGATTTTTTTAATTCAAGCCTGTATTTTTTTTAGGTTCTTGGCTCAGATCCAGATTTAATAGTTGTTTTGTTAAATGACCCAGACAAAGGTGATAGAAAATGCAATAAAATATCTACAGGTTACAAGGTACGTACTATTATAAAGCTCTTTAGGTATATGGATAATTATGAAAACATTATAACGAACCGGTTCGACCGCACCTACGACCAGCTTGCTTACCATACAAGACCACGACAAGAGTTTATCGACGTGTGCAAAGCTGACAGATATATGCTTCATCATAACTCTGTCACGTTCTGACACGTCGTTAGTAATTTTTTATGGTCCGTATGCTAAGCCCGCTAGGAATGGAACAGACAGCCAGCTTTCCTATTGCCTGAGAGATAGGTTTAATCTGAACCTTTTCAAATGTTGACTGTTCATCTTCAACCACAATTTCACTTACCATTAGGCAATTGTCAATCAAGCGCGAACATATTAAATGCCGACATAAAAAAAACCTGCTTTTTTGATAGTTGCTTATATTCTCGAAGACCCTGAAATTTTTAGGACTGCCGACGGAGTGACTTTTAGGACTGACGGTGAGACTTTAGAAGCAGGCATGTCAAATATTGTAAAATATTTAACGAAGTACAATACTCCTTAAACACTGCTAAGTAAAAAGCAATTGGATCATCACTACATAGTATAAAACAAAGTCGCTTCCGCTGTCCAAATGTCCCCATGTATGCTTATATCTTTAAAACTATACAACGGATTTAGATGCGGTTTTTTCAATAGATAGAGTGATTCAAGAGGAAGGTTTATGTGTACAATAAATCTGTACGAAGCCAGGGCGGGTCGCTAGTATCCACTAAAAGTCTAGATAAAATCTAAATTCCGAAGCCGATTGTAGTCATTTGGATTTTAGACTATATTTTTGGTCTAGTTGGCTTAGAGTATTTGTTAATTCTCTATTGTTTGATTGTTTTACAGGTGTATTTGAACCATCCAGCTGACTTCCCGCAGACTTCTATGTATTACTACGCCGCATTACCAAACGAACAGTCGTCAGTGGCGGTCAGTTTCCATGAATTTAATTCCGACAGTGATTTACAAAAATATGATACTGAAATGTAAGTCGATTTTCAATATCATTGCCATCATCACCACCGTCATTATATTTACCATCATTGTCAATATCTTCATCTTCTTCAAAGCGAATCAAGCGTAGCCGTGCTTTGCCGCGCCGCGCAGTCGAGGGGAGCGCGTCTTCAAATATGGTGTATTCTCATATATTGTGAAATTAACAATAAAAATTCATACAGAATTAACAAGTCAAGTTTTAAACTGTTTCATCTAGTAATAAAAAAATTGTTTCAACATTTTTCTTGGTCCAAAATTAATTGTTCTCTGCTAAGAACATTCGATCTTGATTGTGTCCAAGATCCATCTATGTTTTTTTTTGTCGAAATTGTAACGGTATGTTCATATTTTGTTTAGCTACGTTTTATACGTAGCTACACAGAGTTATAATATTTAATAGCTATATCACTCCAAGACATTAATTGAATCTTATATTTATTCTTTTCAATGAACTATCGGTTTTTAATAAGTGATTTAAGAGATATTATATTCCATTAACAGTGCCAAACCGCCTTGAGTTTTCGGGGCTACTCCCACATTAAACTAAGGCACGTATCTAGATCTAAGGCCAAATTGGCTGGTATGAAGCTGGGTATCCTGAACAAAGTAAGGCGGTATCTCACACCGGGACAGTTACTTACTCTGTATCAAGCACAGATCCGTTCGTGTCTGGAATTTATACTGCTGCCATCTTTGGGATGGCTCGGCTAAGTATCAGCTCGAGGCCTTGGAATCGGTGGACCGGCGTGCTGTTCGCCTTATAGGTGATGAAAAGTTAGTTATAAGAAACTTCATAGCCTGGAGCATCGCCGGGTTGCGACCCACCCCTACACTGTCGATTTTCCTTCGATACGTACGTAGCGGTTCGACGTAAGATTTCTGATTCGTACGGTCAAGGAATGGAACAGTCTTCCTATTTTCCTGTTTTCAAAGAGATATACATAATCTAAAGCTTTTCAAGGTCAGAGTGAATAGGTATCTTTGAGGTCTGCGTGCTTCATCTTCGACCACAACGTCGCTTACCATCAGGCGAGTTGGTGGTCAAGCGTGGACTTATTCGCGATAAAAAAGTGGATGTTGTAGTGATGCAGTACTAGAGCTTAGCCCCACGTTGGGTGCCAAACTGTAGTGCTGCAGCCGATTTTTCATTTTTACCACTTGATGATCATAATCATTGATCTAAATGTGAGTTAATGTGAATAAAAGGAATAATAATATAATATAATAATAATAATAAGGTCTTTATGTCGATTATAAATCATAAAATAATTAAAATGTCGTTGACCCTATGTACATAATTACATTTATTACTAGCATTCCTATATATTTATGAGGTATAATTCTGAAAAAGAGTTTTCACATGTACTAAACTGTAACTCTTAAAAAACAAGTTAATCTTTTCATTTTATAGTCAGTAAAATCTAATGTTTTTTTAAATATTTTTCGCCTAAAACAATCTCTGTCACCATTACATTTTGTAAATATGAGTACAAAAGAAAATGCCGAACATAGAACTGCTCGGCGTTACTGACTACAAAATAATTGTTCTTTTAAAAGCACATTATGCGTTACCTGAGAATTTGTCCACAATCGCCTTCGGTCTTACGAGGGTAGAAAACTCTATTCTTTAAGTTAATTACAGTAACTCTATTATCGTTCCATGTTATAACATTTCATTTAAATACTTAGTACAAATATTAATTACAACCACAATTAAAGATAAACACAAAAATAAAAACTTAAATAACTTATCTAAACTAAAATAACTAATCCAAACCTAAATAAAACTATCTAAACTAAATTATCCTATCTAAACTAAAATATCTTATATCTAAAGTACACTAATTAAAAAAAAATAGATACTGTTTAAACCTATAAAATGTTTAAACAGTCTCTAATCTCAGGCAACGTGCCTAAAATGCTGGCCGCATTGCCTCGCTGAATTGCGAGGCTGACTTTCTGACCAAAATACAGGCCAGCATTCTGGTCACGTGTGCTTTCTTTTAATCTCCCCGACAAATCTTTGAAAATCTCTAGAGCACCCGGCCCCCACGGTCCAAGTGTCTCTACCCCAAATGGCACAAATTAAAATCCTCTGTCGAGAGATGAATATTTGCGCCGTTTGAGGGATTCTGCCGCAATAGCCGCACCGCTAGGCTGCCTTGATGTCTCTAGAAGATGTGACGGTGCCAGTGTATCGACACAAGTAGCATCCCACACCAGGGGCCGTCCCATCTTCCAGGGAATCAAGGTCATTCCATCGGGCCTTTTTCCATCGTCTCGTAGCAGACCTGTTGGTTCCAGCGTAGCTGCCACGTTTACGCTACCAAAGGCCCGACGGATGATATCGTTTAAAGCGCTATGGCGAGCAATACGGCCGGCACTCCTGCTGCAAGACAAACCGTGGTGACCGAGGCTGTCCACATTTTCTCCACAGACGCACCTGTGTGGATAAACACAAGGAGCGCCGAGGCGTAGCGAAATGGCTATCCGGAATGTATTGTTGTCCAGTAAATTTCCCAAATGAAACGAAGGTAGTGCCTGCAGCCAAAGACCTGATTCCCAGCGAGAAACAGCTAGAAGACGCACCCGATCTGTAGGAATGTTTGTGGATAGTAATTTGTTCCATTCCAAATCACAGATCGGCGTTACAATTACAGTTGCGTTCAAAATTACAAACCTATAGTATTGTAACTATTTAACATTTTAATCAATATTATCCTCTTTTTTTAGACGACAATGTTATTTTCCCTCGGATCGGAAGCTACGTTATTTCAAAATATATACAGCTGTAAATTGCCAAGCAGAATGTCTCTCAAATTACACATACAAAATGTGCAAATGTGTTGGATTCTACATGCCACGTAAGTTAAATCAAAATACATTTATATTTATAACCTGGACAGTATCCATCCATCAGTCTAATGGAGTCCACTGCTGAAAATAGGCCTCCCCTATGGATCTTCAATAAGACCGGTTGGAAGCGGCTTGCATCTAGCGTGATCCTGTGGTCTTGATGAGATCAACTGTCCACTTCATAGTTCGACGTGCTACGCTGCGCTTACCAGTACGTAATCTCCACTCGAAAACTTTTCGACCCCATCGGTCATCAGTCCTCCGAGCTATGTGCCCTGCCCACTGCCGCTTCAACTTGCCAATCCCCTGGGCTATGTCGGTAACTTTAGTTCTTCTAAGGAACTCCTCATTCCTTATTAAATCTCGCAGAGAGATTCCGCGCATAACCCTCTCCATAGCCCATTAGTGCTTTTTAGACTTTACTAATAATAAGGCCCATAGAGAGACTACGTTTCTATACCATAAGACATCACTGGCAACACACACTGATCCAAAACTTTCGACTTGAGGCACTGGGAAAACAGTATGAATCACTATGTATTTGTTTTTAAAAACCCGTTTAGTTTCTTTCTATTACTATGACTCCGCTGTCCGTTCCTCTGTCTGTTACCAGGCTGTATCTCATAAACCGTGAGAGCTAGAAAGTTGAAATTTTCACACATTATAATCTGTGAAAATTATGAATTTCTTTTGCCGCTATAACAACAAAATACTGGGAACAGAATAAATTAAATATTTAATTAATCATCTCAAATAAACTCAATATGAGAAAAAAATATTATTACAACAGATCTGATTTTTTGCCGTTTATTGCACGATATAGAAGCTTGAAATATTTACAGAGTGTTTATTTGTATATTCACTTTAATAATAAAAACTAATTAAAATATTTAAAATAAAAATATTTGAGGGCTCCCTCAAAGCGCGAGTCCGACTTACACTTGGCCGATTATTTACTTATGTTTTGTTAGCCAAAATTTGTATCTGATTTCCTGATTTTCTGATCTTTTCAGACGACAACAGCAGTGAAATATGTAATCCAGTATTACATAATAATTGCATGATAAAGGCTAAAGGTCAGCATTATTCTTTCCTAAGTAACCTAAGACTTTTTTTATATGTTTGACTACCTCTGCGGCCCAGTGATTAATTATCCTGACTCCTGGATCAAAAAACGTGGGTTCGATTCCCACTCAGGGCAAAAATTTATGTGATGAACATAGGTATTATTTCTTCTGTACCTGCCGGGCTGGTACACACACCACGAAATAATTCTTTCGACGTGTCAGAACGAGATAGAGTTATGGTGAAGTGTATTTCTGAAAAAAACTTAAGCTGCCTAAAGACTTCCGAAATTGCGAAGCAATTAAAATAATTGGGGCCTACTATTCACAGAGTGATCCGAGCCACAGTAGCGCTTAGTTATAAAATGCCACCCAATCTCTTCTGCAGGAAGGGTTTCTTTGGAAATGCGAGCAGTTAGCATGTGTA
The DNA here is from genome assembly GCA_964007245.1 of Hypomecis atomaria. Lineage (NCBI taxonomy): Eukaryota > Metazoa > Arthropoda > Insecta > Lepidoptera > Geometridae > Hypomecis > Hypomecis atomaria. The sequence continues at coordinate 20,167,062 of OZ023288.1, forward strand.
TAGGAGTTTGTATAATATCCATTATGTCATATTACAGTAACATTAGAACAGTTCGGCATAGTGGTATAAATTCGACGTTTATTTTTTTTATTCCGTATGGGTTTGCGTTTGACTACATACTGCCTGATGTTAAGCAGATATGCGGTCTAGGATATAGCAGCAGCGACGTGCAGCATACGTGACGCTCTAAAGTGTCCGTGTGAAGTTATTGGTACCTACATAAAATTATTCACGATTTCATGAAAATCAACTAAACTTTATATACAGGCTTATTGGTAATCAATTAGCTTGTTGTTTTGTTCTACAACTTTCCCAAATCTCATCAAACCCAAAAAAATATTTACAAAGTGAAATCAGCATATTATTATGTATAAATAATTGTTTTTAGGGTTCCGTACCCAAAGGGAAAAACGGGACCCTATTACTAAGACTTCGATGTCCATCTGTCCGTCTGTCTGTCTGTCACCGGGCTGTATCTCATGAACCTTGATAGCTAGGCAGCTGAAAGAAGGATGTCGACAGCTCATACATACGAATACCTGTTGTGTACGAATACACTCAGTTTCTCCCAAGCTCATTTATAAAAATGTTATCTTCACCAGAGTAATTTATGACGCTTCTAAAACTGTTCTGATATGTACAAGTTTGTTTAAAATGAAGTTAAAATAAGAAAAACCGAAAACAATTTTCAAGCTATTTGTACCTACTTTGATTTATAGAATTATAGACCATAGCAGTGCTGCCAACTCCTTTTGGCAAAAATTCGCTATCAGCACGTCAAAAACGCGCCAGAAGCGCTAAATGGTAACTACGACGACTGGTACTACGAAAAAATGAAAAAAAAAAAAAAATTAAGGGGGGCTCCCATACAACAAACCTGAATTTTTAGACGTTTTTCACTCTATATTAATAATGGTAATAGGTAGATGCTTGAAATTTTCATAAAATATTTAGTTTTATATTCACTTTAATAATAAATAATAAAATTAAAATAAAACAAATATTTAAGGGGGGCTCCCATACAGTACGGAACGCCCTCCATGCTCGAGTCCGACTCGTACTTGGCCGATTATTTTCTACAACTTTTACCAAATCTCATCAAATTTCCCAAAAAAATATTTACAAAGTGAAATCAGCATATTATTATGTATAAATAATTGTTTTTTACATACGAGTACCTAACTAAGATTTACACTTGTTTGCATATTTACAAAGTGTTTCTTTTGAGGTCCAAGTCTCGCAGGTGGCGGCGTGCGCGCTTTCGTCATAGAGTTAATTATGATAATAGTTCGGCCGTTCAGAGAATGCGTTCCTGACACGTCATCTTAAAAAATGTTTTTGGCCGATATCTCGGAAACTAGGTACTTACTTAAGGGCAAAAAACATTAAGTTCATTATTGTAGAAAATAAAATTTCGCATCTTTTATTCCCATTTAACTTTTTTGTAAAACTTATCGTTTACGATTTATGGACCATTTAATGAAATTTCATTAAATAGTTTCCGAGATATCGGCCAAAAACATTTTTTTCAAGATGACGTGTCAGGAACGCATTCTCTGAACGGCCGAACTATAGACAGGTCAATTTTTTTTATGTATTTGAAAACACATAAAAAGTGTTTTAGATATTATACAGAATATGCCCTTAAAATTATGCTCATTGATTACCAGTAAACCCGTATACCTATGCATGTATTTATAAATAAATATATGTAAATTATGTAGTATGTCAGTTTCTGGCAGCCATATCAAAATCTTTGCTTAGTTTGGTGTCAGAGACCTTGAGTAAGATGTCCCTTAATATCTGTTTGCTATTTATTAATATTGCTTTTATTTTGAGCAACATTGATTTGTTATACATGAACAACCTTCATAAGGATTGGATCAACTTCTGAGTACCTAGGTGTGCAAAATAAATTAATTGTGCCCTACTTTCTAAATATTGAAAGAAAAGCTGTTGAAAATGTATTTAAAATAGCCTACATACTAATGCCGGAAGCCGTGGATGAGGAAGCCGTGAAGGTCTAGTAGTCACGACACCCGCCTTACAGTCGTCAGATCGTGGGTTCAAATCCCGGTACCAATGAATTCCTTAGAACTTATGTACAGTATTTCACACCACTGGCTTTTCGGTGAAGAAAAACATCGTGAGGCAACCTGCATACGTCCTTAAAAGAAATTCGATGACGTTTGTGTCCACCAACCCGCACTGGGCCAGCATGGTGCATATGGCTCATTCACCCTTCATCGGTAGGCCTACGCCCTTCAGTGGACTATTAAAAGAAGGCTCGAACAGTACAGTAGAGTAAATACTAATGGAAACATTAAGTAAATTACGTTTTAGAAAATTGTACATAACTAAGTAAAAAGCTTTATTTTTAGAATTCAAAAATGTCGAAAGCTTTGAAACAGTAGACCGTGATAATATTTGATGTCGGCGTCAGCTCTCCACTCTGTATACCAACAGCTGATTTTTGACCGACGAACCGCAGGAGGTACTCAATTCGACGCGTATATACGCATAACTTTTTAATTTTTTTCATAGTTGTCCGATTTCAGTAATTCTTTTTTTATTAGAAAAAGTATACTTCGGAATTGGTCTCATTTAAATTTTATCGAAATCGGCTCAGCCATTTTTGATAAATCAACAATAATGTGAAATTTTTTACACCGATCCGTACGAAATATTCGCGAATTCTGTGCCTACACGGGTGAAGTCGGTCAAGCTATTTTTTGCAAAAAATAATCTTGTTTAGCTTTAAAAAAGACGTTCAATTTCTCCATTTTTCAGATACTATAGCACTTGCAGAAAGAAGTAGTGATCTGGGTCTCGACGACGGAGGATGTCGTTGTCTTCCCTCCTGCAACACTATTGAGTACGATGCGGAAGTATTGAAGGCAGATTATCGAATGGGAGAAACGTGGAAAGACTTCACGAAGACTTCAGGCTACAGCCCGTTGACGACGTAAGTCCATCCATCCATCAAGCTGCCTTAGAACGTCCAGTCACGGTAATGGTATCTTACAGTATTGTGACTCGACCCTGTCCTTGAAATACTGGTATACTCGTATACAGCGCCAAGTGGGCACGCAGAACGTATGATGCGCTAGGGCTGCCCGCTTTCAGTATTTTAATTTAATTAACTTACTCTTTACCGACTAGAATTTCTTTCTTTTTCTAACAATTACGATGTAAAATTATTATATTTATTACAAAAAACAAATTTGTTGTGAATTAAAGAGGAGGCGTTCAATAAAAAAAAAAAATGTTGCGTTTTTGATGTTTTTGACGTAAATTGCACGCTTACTATAGTCTGACCGTTTAACTGAGTCCTCGCCTGCGCGGGTACAGGGGCGCGGGGGTAGACGACAAAGGGTGACTGAGACAGGTGCGGGCGGCGGGTCCCCACCGCCCGCGCAGGCGAGGACTCAGTTAAACGGTCAGACTATAGTTACAAATGGACACGTTCGTTTGTTACTGCCGCGCGCCGCGATTCACTATACTCGTAGCTATCGAGCATACCGAGAGCATACCGATCTCCGAGGCGCGTAGGTATGATTCGTGTTCCGACCGTTGTTGGTATGAAGACGGAATACTGTTAGATGTCATTACCGTGGTCCAGTGCTGCATATAGATCACCGATTTCACAGAGAGATTCCGAGCGACCATATTTTTTGAGCCACACCTTATTCTATAGTCCATGAGAATTGTAAAATCATCTAAAAGTTCACCACGATAGGTCATACAGACAAGACAGGTTGAGTTCTCTATTGTTAATCCATCAGTCTAAATAGTATACCCCATACAATCACCCTTGCCACATAGTTAAATAATGTGTACGAAAAAGGTCTCTCAGTGTTGGCTTCGGCTCCACTGATGTCCACCAGAATACCGGGCGTAGCCAGTGATGTGAAAACTAAGAACAAAACACACTGCCTGATGTTAAGCAGATACTCGTATACGGTCTAGGATGTAACATGCTTACCTAAAAGATACCTATTTAGTCGGGATTTGAAGACACATTGTATTTTAGCGGGAAGACAGACTCAGGCAAAGCGTTTCATATTCTGGCAGTTCTTTCTTTTTCTGTCCGTGTCATCCACTAAATGTTACTGCGATGATTGTTTATTTCATTTCAGATATTCAAGGATAGACTTTTTCTACAAGAAGTCTCAGTTCGTGACGATGCAGCGGCGAGAGCTGTATGGATTCACCGACTTGTTGGCCAACATCGGAGGTCTGCTGGGGCTCTTCCTCGGCTTCTCCTTCCTCAGTCTTGTTGAAATAATCTATTTTTTGACTGTCAGGTATAATTATAATTAACTATTTTCTTTACTAAAGTAAGTTCGTATAGGCCGGGTGGCTAGCCCTGGTGTCAGAGTTTTTAGGCCGCCTAAAGGCCTGTGACATGGCTAAACGGTTAAAACAACCGGGGCCTACAATTTATCTTGTCATCCGAGTCACGGTAGCGCTCAGTTGGAAAATGCCACGATACGCTACGAGCGCTACACTCGCTCTTTACTAATATTCTTACTACTAGGAAGACTAATATCCTTACTAATCAATACATAGTATAAAACAAAGTCGCTTCCCGCTGTCTGTCCCCATGTATGCTTATATATTAAAAACTGCGCAACGGATTTTGATGCGGTTTTTTTTAATAGATATAATAACTCAAGAGGAAGGTTTATATTTATAATACAGCTGTGCGAAGCCGGGGCGGGTCGCTAGTATACCTAATATAAATAACATAATACTTATGTCACATCAAAATAAGTTACACGACATACAAAATCATTTACAGACTTAGTATACAGGGTCATAGCTATTAAACGCAAAACCTTTTAAGGGCGGGTCTAGTACATCTAGACAAACGACTTTTGTACTACGGGCACAGCCCGGACACTCCGCGATTTTTCATACAAAATCTGCTGTCTTACGCACACCTACACAGTACTTACTCACAGACAACACACTTACGCACGGTCGCTACACGCGCATTTGTGTGCGGAACGTCTATGGCTGTCAGCGATCACCACAACGTGACGACATGCCGCGTGAGTGAGACAGTTGCGTACTTAATTTGCAAAAATGAATATTAATCTAGTGCTTAAAAAAGTATAACAATTACTTAATTTGGAAGCATTTTAACAAAAAGTAACCGATCTACTTCTTTTGTAAGATAATATCAAGAGGAAGTTACCAAATAATGTAAAATAAGTTCCTGTTATTTATCCTTAGGGAAACATTAAAATTTTTTGTTTTGTTACGTATCATTGTTATTCAACCATACACAATACAAGTGTTCCCTATTGTCACAGTCTAGGTAGTTTTTATTAGAAAATCCACCGGCCAGTGCAGCCCGCGCGCAGAGTACACGATGCGGTACGTAGCGCGGGGTGGAAGTGAGGAAGACTCAAACGGGTGGGGGGTAACGAGTGGCCGTTCTATACGTAGTATTATTATATATTCTTTGCTACGGGTTTGAATATTCGCTATAAAAAAAATCGCTCCTCCATACATTTGGCAGCGCGTTGACGAACTTTTTGTATGAAAAGCTGATTTTTTCTTTGTGTTTTTCCAAAAGTCCTAAAACAAGAGTTGTTTGTCTAGATATACCAGACCCGCTCTTAAAAGGTTTTGCGTTTAATACCTATGACCCTGTATAGTTAAAAATGACTCTAACACTAGGGCTAGACAGCCAGCCTAAATGAATTTACTTACTTTATTCATTTTTTTTTCATTTCATTTCCATTTCGAATTATAAATGTACTTCTGGGTGACAGTTAATTCATTAGGAATATTCATGGCTGTAGTTTTGCTTGTCACTATTATTGATTTATTTTATTAATTCATTATTAGTACCGCTGTTAATTGGCATACACGAATAACACTAATGACAGTAGTTTTTTTCGTATATGCAGTTAAATTCCAATTTCACTTACAGACTTGGTTTCACCCTGAGGAGAGATTTAAAGAAAGAGAAAGCGCAAGAAGCTAAGGAAGCGATGGAGCAATCTCAGTTGAATGATCTCAATAGACTAGAGAATATTACTATAATAAATTAGGAAATTTAGTGAATAAAGTAAGAAACAAAATGTACAGGTAGCGGCACTTAAATTTAGCGCTGAGGGTAGTGTGGCTGCGCATGTTGACCGCTATACTAAGCCCACGCGGAGCCATCCCCTCCAAACTTCGCTCAGCGCTAAAGTAATCCTTCCTTCCTTCCTTTCAGCCATAGGACGTCCACTGCTGGACATAGGCCTACCCTAAAGATCTCCAATAAGACCGGTTGGTAGCGGCTTGCATCCAGCGCGATCCTGCTGTCTTAATGAGGTCGTCCGTCCACCTTGTAGGTGGACGGACGACCTCATTGCCGGTACGTGGTCTCCACTCGAGGACTTTTCGACCCCATCGGTCATCAGTCCTCCGTGCTATGTGCCCTGCCCATTGCCACTTCAACCTGCCAATCCGCTGGGCTATATCGGTAACCTTGGTTCTTCTATTATTGAGTTCGAGTAATTATTCTAAGTACATGGCTTTTAGTGTTTCGTAGTAAAACAAGGAAGTTTTATACTACAGTTAAGTTGTTCGTATGTTTGTCCGTTCGTCCTACATTTTGTTTATGATTGCAATGCGACTTCAATATCTTTTGGAATATATTTTCCGGAAGTTTATTACGTATGTACAATTAATTTCATTCGTAGCCGGACGAAACAAAGACGGGCAGATATTTAGTAGGTTTTTTATAGGTATCTGAATAAATATGCAAAGCAAATAAAGAGTTCACTTTGTGCCATACAACTTGTTCTTATTAATACATAACTTAATTGTTTGAAAAACCACTAGAAAAACGCGCTCTAAGAAATCTTAAACAACTATGATACGATTTTCCATCATGAACTTCCAGTTTATATCTATCGGCTTCATCATCAGATCAGTTCGACTGTACCATATTATTGTATTGTCATCAGAATTACATACAACTGCCAATTTTCATTACGCTATGTCCCTTGGAAGATGGTTAAATTAGTTACCTCAGATTCCATTACATAGTTACATAATAGTCGACCTAGTCGAACAAATGCGTGTTAAATTTTTTTTGCGTTTGACTACATACTGCCTGATGTTGAGTAGATATGCGGTATAGGATGTAGCACGCTTACCTAGAAGATACCTATTAAGATCATTATTGTAGGTGTGGTAATTTTACCAATATAATTAAGTATTGATTGTATTTTCTATTGATACGTGTCATTTAATTATTAGGTATATAAAAAAAGAAAAAATATTTTATATGCTTAATACATGTAAAAATAAATGTTGTATCTAGTAAATGTTTTTAATCAATGTACCAAATATTTTAACTTGTATTTATATTTATTTTAAAACACTACAGTGCAAAATTCTGCGCGGCATAGCACTGCCACTCGTGGACTTTGAGATTATGAAGATTTTCAATACCTAGTCATGTTGAAATTTTGCTGTAAACATTGCTTTTCAATTCAAATTAAACTACTTGAAAAGAGGTTGAATAACTAAGAAAGGTCTAAACGGGTTCTACAAAATAGCCCTTACCGCTTACTACAGTATTATAATATTAATTCTATCGACACAAAATAGGTTATAAATGTGCTTATTTTCGGTAAGTAGCTAGCCCATCAGTGCAGGCAGCACGTTAAATCTTTATGATGGATTATCTTTCCAGCTAATGAGCTTCAAGGTTGCTTTTCTGTGGGGTCTGAGTCTAAAGAGCACAGCAATTTGAAGTTTGTACAACTCCAATTTAAAAAAAAAAATGGTTATCTGTATAGTCTGCTTAAGGACGATAATGTTACATGATAACGTCATAAGAAAACATCGTTGAATCAACAACTGAAACAAGCCGAACGCTTAGGCCGATCGTGCCTCTCTATCGCTTGTTCTGCGCTCTCGCTTGCACGCTCGGCTTAGGCACGTGATATTTTTCATCGATTTATAATACGTTATCACGTCAATAAAGAATCCCTCTAAATTTGTTCACACTCACACTCCGACATATTACGAGTATTATTTGCTGATTATGTGATGTTCTATTCGAAGGTACGAGTACAGGTACCTACTACAGAAGTACAGAAGTAAAATAACATAAATAAGGGAGGCATAATAATTTTCAACTGGTCATGTTGCAAATTCCCGGAGGCCTACGTCCTGCAGTGGACGTCCGGCGGCTGATAATATCAAGTGATGCGATCAATACTCGTAGAAAGTGAGCAATATGCCTAATGTGAAAGGCTCCACGAGTAGTTGGTCCATCCATCAGCCGTAAGACGTCCACTGCTGGACATAGGCCTCCCCCATGGATATTCTACCTACAAGGCCGTCTCGAAGCCTGAATCCAGCGCGTTACTGCGATTTTTATTATTCGTCAGTCCACCTAGTCGGTGGACGTCCTACGCTGCGCTTGCTGGTCCGTCGTCTCCATTCAAGAACTTTACAGCCGCATCGGCCATCCGTTCTTCGAACTATCGCTTACCCACAGCCACTTTAATTTGCTAATCCACTGGACTATGTCAGTAGGTATATTATTAAATTCAAATTGCTTGACATCTTGTCTTGTTTTTTTTTTAACTTGACGATTGTATAATTTTAATATGAGATAAATCTATACATTGCAGGTACATTGTAGACATAAATTAAATATGTATATCATTCCGCCACCGCCTATAGCTTAAATCTGTGCCATGAATGATGATCGGCTTCCACAATAAGTGCATAAACAGGGGGTAGAGTGATGGCTGCCGGTAAAACTTATCATCCATCACAAGGAACCGCTGATGTAATATTACTACGCATACAATTAGCGTTTTTTTATTAATCCTCAACTCAGCCCTATAAGGATACTCTACTGTGGCATATTCTCTTAAGACCCCAGTATCACAGGCAATTTAGAACTGCTTGCGAAAAACAAAATTTCTGCTTTTATCAAAAATAGTCCTGTAACTTTAAACATACACAGCATGCGTCAAATCCGGTAGTTTCGATTTTTTGCAGACTTGTTTATTTGCAGACTTTTGACAAAGTTGCGTTCAGCACTCGAGGTCACAAACTTGGATTATTCATTATGCCAACGTCATAAACAAGTCGAAAGAAGTAAGGGCCAAATTAGATACTTGCTGATATTGTATTTCGTCTAAACTTTTTAGTTAGTACATCTAAAGGAGGAAAATAATCAAGTTGTACTTAATTTCTACTGTTTTTCTTGTATTAAAATAAAGTCTCAAAATCATTCGGTCTCAATGGGCTAAAGTCCACTGAGATCGGTAGATTTTAACTGTCATTGCTCAAAATCTGTTGGTAAATGTCAAGCCAGTTGAAAAAACTAAACGTCGTCCGATGAATTGAGTTAAATAAACAATTAATTCGAATATTTTTCTTAAGATGCAAACAAAGTCAAGTGTTTTTCAGCAATTTGAAATTTGAATCTCGCACAATTCACCCCACAAGAAAGGGGTAAGTAGTTCCCCCCGCAAGTCATTAATTTCCGCTCCCCGCGGGCTACAAAGTGCTCTACGGTGCAGCTAAAGTGTTGCCTTTGTGAATTTTTCACTCTTTTGTTTCGGTAGAGCAAGGCAATTAGGGGTTTAGCGCTCCTGTATGGTAGAGCAAATGGCTTTTAGATTTTAAACTGAAATTCAAAGAAAGCTAGTTAGTTTCTAAATGAAGCTTGTAGCTAATTATTTTATGATTTTAATAATAGACAGTTCATTTTTTTAGGTTTGTACCTCGAAAGGAAGAAATACAAACTCTTATGGTAGGTACTTATATAACTGTTACGCAGTAAGCAGCGCGCGGTACGACGGCTAGTTGTTTATCTACACCTAATCGCGAGATTTATGGTTTTATGACTCAGGCGGCACCGGCCTTTGTGTCGCGTCTATTGTTTGTTGTTTGTCAGATTTTTTTTGTGGTGTTTTCGTAATAATTAAGAACAATAGGGTTTCTCGAACTTTACACTTGTTTACTTTGTCAGTCACAATGGCACCGAATATTCTACAGATTTCTAGAGAACCCTTATTCCGATATAAATAGGGCGATGGTTTTCGTTCGTGGCAGTTATCGCGTTTTATACCGGAGCGAAAACATCTCGTGTTCAAGTGCGGTACCAGTGATTGTGAAGTGACTAGTTGTGTGAATATTCGTGCCAGTGTGAAGTGTTGTGCGAACCAGTTGTGTCGTGTGTACTGTGATATTGTGCAATAAAGTGTAAAGTGAATAATCGGCGTTTTAACTGATTATCCAAGAACCCATCTCGTAACATTTGGTGTCAGAAGGGTGGATAATTGAAAATGCCGGTAACGCCATACGACGACGAGACACCTCGCACAAGGAGCCAGCGCAGACAGGAGGAAGCGCGCCGACTAGAGGAGCAGGAGCGCCGCCAGGAGGAGGTCGATACACGACGCTTCGGAAACAGTTCGCTGTTAATGGAAGCCAGCGAGTCCGAGGCAACCAACTACGACTTCGGGAACCCGGGAGCATCTGCTGCGGCACTTCCTGCAGCACCTACTATGGCACCTGCTGCAGCACCAGCCACTCCTGTGGCATTTGATATGGCTGCAATGGTGTCGATGATACAGTCAATGTTCGATCGCAACAAAGAAGACCAGGCTCGTCTACTGGAAGAACAGGCCCGCAACAACAGAGAAGAACAGGCTCGCCAACTGGAAGAACAGGCTCGCCAACTGGAAGAACAGGCTCGCCAACTGGAGGAGAAACTGGATCGTGGACAAGCGGGTCTGCTTTCAAGCCTACAAGCGACCATGGGAAAGGAAATAAGAGAAATGAAAGAAAAAATGGACCAGCACGATACAAAGATGAAGGAGTATGAATCTCGCATCTTCGAAGCGGAAACACAAATCGCCGACGTAAGGAAGACCTTGAACGTCATTAAAACTGGAAGTGGAGCCACTCCATCTACAACCTTCTCGCCAGCATCACAAAAGATCAAAGTGACGCCTTACGACGGGACATCATCATGGTCAGCCTACAAAATTCAATTTGATGCCGCCGTTCAAACCAATGGATGGAGCAAGGACCAAGCCAAGAACGCCCTTATCATGAGCCTTCGTGATGAAGCCCTGAGTATTCTTGATGCCGTGGGCAAGGAAGTGACCTACGATAAATTAATGGAAACGTTGGAGAGTCGCTACGGTGATGAGCACCTGGAGCGTGTATACAGAGCGCAGTTGAAGAACAGAGTGCAACGTCGCAACGAAAGTCTTCAACAGTGGGCTGTTGAGGTGGAGAAACTATTCCGGAAGGCTTATCAGTCCGCGCCATTACCCAACGACGAACATCTAGTGGAAGCTTTTGCTAACGGGATAGCAGACTTTGAAGTTAGAACTGCAGTGAAACTCGGGCATCACAAAACACTAAAGGATGCTTTGGCCCAAACCTTGGAAGTGGAAGCTGTACGAAATCCAGCGAGAGATGTTCAACACATAAAGGAAGTTAAAGAAGCGTCACATCGTACGAGGTTTGGTCCAAGATGCTACAACTGTGAAGAGAGAGGCCATTTATGGCAGAATTGCCCAAAGCCATGCCGAACCAGGGACGATCGACTATTGGAAGAACGGAAGGATCGCGAGGCAACGCATTCACTATGGAGGAATAAACGACCTGCTGAAGAAAGCGGAAAATGGCGAGTGTTATCCGGGCCAGAAAAGCCAAAGATTTTGATCTCACAAGCTCACGATGGGAACAGCTTGATCATCAATGGTGCCATCAATGGAACTTCTTGCAAGCTGACATTGGATACAGGAGCTTCTCGCACTGTCATCAGTTCCCGACTGGCTAAGCGCTTTCTTCCGAACTTCGAAAGCTGCAAAACAGTTCAACTTCTGACAGCGACCGGTCAGCACATATCCATCCGAGGAGAGAAGCTGGTGGAGTTAAAGTTGGGTGAGAAAACTTTCCAACACAAAGTCATTGTGGCTGATATAGTCGACGATTGCATTCTGGGTCTTGACTTCATGCGAGAACATCATTGCGAGATAGACGTCAACCAAGGAATCTTGAAGTGTGGAAGAGAAGAAATCTTCATGGAAGGCGCCACATCAGGAAAGGTTTATTGTCTGCAGAGAACAGTTCTTCCACCTAGATCGGAGACCATTGTGGCAGTTAGATTACCGCCGAAGTTGGGACATCAACGACGATGTGTGCTAATAGAACAGTCGGAAGGTGATCAACCATGGTTATTGGCCCGAACTCTGGTGAGGACTACTAATACCGCTGTGGTACGTGTTCTCAACACAAGTAACGAGGAACAACTCATCAAAGGAGGAACCCCAATTGGTACTTGTGAAGAAGTAGACTGGATGCGCAGATGCCAAGAACAACCAAAGGAGAAATACAACTGTGCTGGGAGTTACACCGTGTCAACGCTATTGGAAGATTCCCGTAAAGACCTGACCGAAAGAGAACTTCTGATGGCAAAGAAGATGCTGCAGCGCTACTCCGACATATTTGCTCTCGATGATGCTGTCAACGGGAAGACTGGGTTAGTGAAGCACACAATAAATACAGGAAGCGTGTCACCGATTGGACAGCGGCCAAGAAGGATACCAGTGGCTCGAGAAAAAGAAGTTGAGTCAATGATCGAAGACATGGCACGCAATGGTGTGATAGAACCTTCATCCAGTCCGTGGTGCTCGCCAGTGGTTCTAGTGAAAAAGAAGGATGGCAGTATGCGGTTCTGCGTTGATTATCGACGACTCAACGACGTAACGAAGAAAGACAGCTATCCTTTGCCGAGGATTGATGACACGTTAGATACACTGACAGGCATGAAGTGGTTCACTACGCTGGACTTGAAGAGCGGATACTGGCAAGTGGAAATAGATCCTAAAGATAAAGAGAAGACCGCGTTTTCGACGGGAAAAGGCCTGTGGCAATTCAACGTGATGCCGTTTGGATTGTGCAACGCGCCCGCTACGTTCGAAAGACTAATGGAGTTAGTGCTCGCGGGACTGATTGGAGATGCATGCCTAGTCTATTTGGACGACATCATAATTGTGGGAAAAACCTTCGAAGACCATCTGCAAAACCTGGAACGAGTATTGACTAAGATTCGCGCAGCCAATCTCAAGCTGAGTCCGAAGAAATGTTCCTTCTTCAAGAGGCAAGTGAATTTCCTGGGACATGTGATTTCCGAAGCTGGCGTACAGACGGATCCAGGAAAAGTCAGTGCTGTCAAGGATTGGCCTGTGCCAAAAGACAAGACGGAAGTTAGAGCATTCTTGGGTTTATGCTCCTACTACAGGCGATTCGTGAAGAACTTTGCTGACATAGCCAAGCCGCTGCATAGACTGACTGAGGAAAAACGACCCTTCCTCTGGGATGAAAATTGCGACGCAGCTTTTCAAGAGCTAAAGAAGCGACTTTGTAATACGCCTATTCTTGGCTTCCCGGACACAGAGAACGAGTTCATCGTGGACACTGACGCCAGCAACACCGGCATTGGAGGAGTACTGTCACAAAGGAAAGGAGACCAAGAAGTGGTGATTGCGTATTTCAGCAAATCCCTGTCCAAGCCGGAAAGGAACTACTGTGTGACCAGAAAAGAGTTACTTGCAGTGGTGAAGACATTGCGACATTTTAGCAAGTACCTGCTCGGGCGAAAATTCCATCTGAGGACCGACCACGCTGCTCTTAAGTGGCTACTACAGTTTAAGGATCCCGAAGGCCAAGTGGCAAGATGGATTGAGCAACTACAAGAGTTTGACTTCACCACTGAGCATCGCAGTGGAAAATCTCATGGCAACGCGGACGCACTGTCAAGAAGGCCATGCTCAGAAGACTGCAAGCATTGCTCAAGACATGAGTCGAAAGATTCAGTGCCCGTCAGAATGCTCAAAGCTGACATCGGCGATGAATGGAAAGAAACCCTTCAGGTTGCACAAGAAGAAGACGCCGACATCAAGCCGATTCTTGAATGGATGGAATCAGATGCCCCTAAGCCAGACTGGAGTGCTATTGCTTCAATGAGTGTTACGACAAAGAGCTATTGGGCGCAATGGGATAGTCTGGTGCTTCAGGAGGGAGTACTTTGCCGAAAATGGGAAAATGCTCGTGGCAATCAGTGCCATCTCCAAATGGTTGTACCCAGAGCAAAGATACCTGAAGTTTTGAAGCTGTACCACGAAGGGTTTTCGGGAGGACATCTGGGTGTGAAACGGACACTCTTGAAAATTCGAGAAAGGTTTTACTGGATCAACTGCAGAGATGACGTAGAAGACTGGGTACGGAAATGTACGAGCTGTGCATCAGTGAAAGGTCCGCATACCCGCAGCAGAGGAGCATTAAAGCTGTATAATGTTGGAGCACCATGGGAGCGAATCGCACTGGATGTGGCCGGACCATTTCCTGTGAGTGAAAGTGGCAACAAGTACTTCCTTGTCGTCATGGATTACTTCACCAAGTGGCCGGAAGTCTTCGCAATTCCGAACCAAGAGGCATCGACGATAGCAGACAAATTGGTGCATGAAGTATTCTGTCGATTTGGAGTACCATTGGAAATCCACAGTGACCAAGGAAGAAATTTTGAATCTCAGCTGTTTCAAGAGACGTGCCGGTTAATGGGTGCACACAAAACAAGGACAACGTCTTACCACCCGCAATCAGATGGAATGGTGGAGCGATTCAACCAAACTCTGGAGAGGTACCTGGCAAGAGTAGTCGGAAGCAAACAACGGGATTGGGACAAGCATATCCAGCCATTTTTGTTGTCATACCGAAGTGCTGTTCATGAGAGCACAAATGTCACTCCCGCTTTTGCCAATTTTGGACGTGAATTACGGCTACCAGCCGACTTAATAACTGGCATTCCACCGGATTCCCCACAACCCATAACTGAGTACGCCAGTGACCTCCGGAACAAGATGAACGACATCTATGAGCACATTAGAGAGCATGGCCAGCAAGCATCTGAAAGAATGAAGACTCGATACGACAGAAGGGCTAACAATCCTGGGTTCGAGGAAGGCTCGATGGTATGGCTGCACAATCCCATACGCAGCAAAGGGAAGTCTCCAAAGCTACAAGCCAAATGGGATGGACCGTACCGAGTGGTGACCAAGATCAACGACGTGACGTTCCGCATACAGAAAGGATCTCGAGGTGCCCCCAAAATAGTTCACGTGGATCGATTGGCGCAATATCACGGATGCAACGATGCTCGGGACGAGCATGTCTTGGGAGGAGGTGGTGTTACGCAGTAAGCAGCGCGCGGTACGACGGCTAGTTGTTTATCTACACCTAATCGCGAGATTTATGGTTTTATGACTCAGGCGGCACCGGCCTTTGTGTCGCGTCTATTGTTTGTTGTTTGTCAGATTTTTTTTGTGGTGTTTTCGTAATAATTAAGAACAATAGGGTTTCTCGAACTTTACACTTGTTTACTTTGTCAGTCACAATGGCACCGAATATTCTACAGATTTCTAGAGAACCCTTATTCCGATATAAATAGGGCGATTGTTTTCGTTCGTGGCAGTTATCGCGTTTTATACCGGAGCGAAAACATCTCGTGTTCAAGTGCGGTACCAGTGATTGTGAAGTGACTAGTTGTGTGAATATTCGTGCCAGTGTGAAGTGTTGTGCGAACCAGTTGTGTCGTGTGTACTGTGATATTGTGCAATAAAGTGTAAAGTGAATAATCGGCGTTTTAACTGATTATCCAAGAACCCATCTCGTAACATAACTATCACTTTTTCGGCCAAAAATTACACTTGCCCCATTTTTTTTTCAATGGGTACGTTTTATTTGCTTGTATATTTCTTTATGATATTAAAAATTAGACTGGAAGTTTTACACTTTTTTAAGCATTTTAACTTGCATTTACCAAAAATAAAATCGCTATTGATATGTAGATAAGTAATGCAGTGACGATGAATATCAGAGTCTTTAGAACAGGTTTTGCATAGATTACTTAGACTTGCGCGTTTTCGTGTGGCTATTTACATTTTTGTTAGTTCTTTTTTGTTTCCGCTAGGGGCGCTGTACAAAAATGTATGGAGCCATAAAAGAACAACTGTAGTTTCAATTTACGTGTAAACTTGTACCTTCAGACATTTTTGTAAGTAGTGATTTTATATTCTTGTTTTCTCGTCATATATGCATGCGAAATTCACGTTTATCCTTAAATGTCTTTCTCAAAACCATTTCGCTAAATATTCACCAATACCAAGGTTTTATGAACTAAAACCAAACTCAATTTAACACGAAATATGCTGACGGGGTGAATCACAATCGGCAACGCCACTTTGTCTCCTCAGAATATTTACCCGCATTTTCAGAAACTTACATTTTCTGAGTTTAAATATAAGAATTTCCTTCAGTTTAAATAATAGAACAAAAGTTCAATAAATAAGTTTAATAAAGAATATTTATCGTAAAAAATATTTCCTTTTCTTAAATATAAAATATAATTTTTTTATAACTTTAAATCTTGAATATCTGTTTTTATCCTTTAGTATCTAACCTAATTTTCTACTTAATATATATGATTGATTGATTGATATTGGAATAGTGCAAGTTAAACAAAAATAGGTATTAACTGCATCACCTACATGATAAAAAAATTCAGTCGTACACTGAATAAAAAACAATTCACACCGAACATTTTTAGCTTGAGACAATATTGTAAAATAAGCCTTCAGTTTGTTGTCTCTACCGGAGCTAAGTTACCTACTCAAGCTTGAAGTTTGATATATAACTGTCCGATTGATGACCAAACTTTCGCATTTGTTCAAAAACCGGGTACCCGGGTACTCGTTTATAGCCTAGCAAATGAAAAATTCTTTGTAGTACTATCGTCAATTTAAACACTCAAAAACTATACCTACATCAACTGAAGCTAAAAGGTACAACCAAAATCTCAGTAAACCACTCAACTAAGAAAATGTTCATACCCGAGCGATCGCTTCCACAAAGCTTTGATCACGCATCCAAGCCAGCGATATCTAATTAAACCCGGCTCGAAACGCACTCGCGATCATTACCGACAATAATGAACCATTATGGAAACTTAACCGACCGGAAATAATCACTGAACACGTCTTCAACGTCTCCAGAACCTTACACAGTTAAAAATATTAAGTAGACTCCAATGAATACAAACAGGTTTTAAAATCAGAAATTATGATTCAATTCCCATATAAATTTAAAACGAAGATTCTTATTCAACGATTGTATTAACACTAAAATATCATTTTTTATATTAAACCCGGGTTGCGCCGCGCGGGTCCGACAGACCACCTTGTCAGTCGGAGCGTAAATTAACATCAAAACGTCACACAAAGAGGTAACCCTTCGGCGCGATATAATAAAGTAGTCGGAGATCTCTCCCGCAGCGCTCGCAGGGCCGCCTATTCACTGCGCCGGACATTATCGTAAATATTGTGGTATTTATTCAGATTTGAGGCACAAACAATTCAATTCACGCACCGGCTGCTAATTGGGCATAAATCGTGGTAAAAATATTGAATGAGCTTCTCGCATCGATTCATATTTTAAACGGAATGCCTTCATTTGAATTCCGATCAAACGACGCGTAGATAATTCGATATGTCGAACTTTCCGTTGACTATTGAAAGGGTTTTAATATTTCGATTGGGCATAAAAATGTTTTGTCAACGCGAATAGTACACAGCGTGACTTGAATAATTATAGAAGTTTGATATAGCATGATTAATTTGTTTTGAACGTCTCAAGAATTCAACGAATACGATTATATTCGAATGGAATTAATTATACGAGTTTTACTAACAATAAGCATGAATTTCATGCAAATCACCGCTCATAACTCACGCGTTTGAGATAGCAAAACTGGACTGTAATGGGAGGCCGTTAACGTAACGAAAAGCTACAAAAAATGTAGCACGCCAGAAGGTAACACGAAAAACGTCAACTTGAACACTTTATAATAGAAATAATAACGCAACAACCGCCATGAATTATTGGCCACATTTCATGTTAAATTGTATGTAAATGCGAGGCCACGGCGACACGGCTCCCACAATAACATAATAATGGTGGATTTGTTAGTCACGTCAGGTTGTTAGTGTGTACTTAACCCTTTATCGGGGCACGCACTCGGGACGTGAGATCGTTACGGGGGTCGCGGTTGCCGGCCTGACAGACCCCGCGCTACAATGGGAATGTACCGGCCGCCGTCGCAGGGTTGACGTGTTCCTTACAATTTCGTGAGTGAACAGTTTAAGCGTTTAACATTATACTTTATTTATTTACGTGATTGTTCGGTACCGGTTCTAGGCTTGGGGACTTGTAAGTGATAGGTGGTTGGATAACAAGCTCTGTAATAGAAACATTTCTTTACGTTTTTATATTTTTGATGAAATTACTGTGCTGTATTGTAATTTGAAACTGGTTTTGTGTTGAAACATGGTCAGTCAAATTGAATTCACTTATTTTTACTTGAAGAGTCCCGTAGATCTCATACTTACCCATTATTAAGGGCAATCATGATCACGGAAAAAATACCTAATACAAATTTAATGACGGTAATAAAAATAAGAATAAAAGATACATATAATGAAATTTAGAGTTTGCACACGCATGGATGGGCTTCTAAACTAAATATTCTGTGAAAATTTCAGGCATCTACCTGTTACCATCAATGGAGTTAACGTACGTTTGGATGAAATCTTCAAAGTAATAGTGAATACTTACGTAACATTAAGGTCTCAACTCCATGCTCATCATCAACATCGCTTTTCACCAGGTAAGCAGATTTAATAGATTTTGTGATTTTCTCTGGTTTATATTTACTTGTATGTTTTAACCAGCGTTCATTAATACTAGGAAAATAATAACGGGATAAGCCAAGTGAAGTAACCGAGATTAAAAATTGTTTGATATACACGTAGGTGTATCTGCATTATATATATGTATGTACATATTATTATAGATACAAAAATATTTCTTAGACTAGTTCATCAGGTCAATATTTTATGCATTTATAGTTTTTGATTTTGACAATGTATTTGATCTAATTTATTATATTTTCTGATTGTGTATATGACGTTTAAAAGTGTACTTTTCTGTACCTACTTGATAAATAAATGATTGAATGGAATTGATTCTAAAGTCACGTCAAAACATACACCAATTTTATGGTTACACTGTAACTGTTGTTTTGCAAACTACAAAAACTTTCAGATATATACCTACAAGGTGTCCCAAAACAATACTATTTGTACGGGCAACTTTTTTTTAATCGCGAATAAGTCCGCGCTTGACCACCAACTCGCTTGATGGTAAGCGACGTTGTGGTCGAAGATGAATAAAAAAACTTATTTAACTTAATTAGGCTTGGTATTGACATTTAAATCGCGATGGCGCGTGGACGTGCGGCGGATAACTTTTGTACGGAAACGCCTCTGCTTAAACCAATTTAAAGCCTAAGGCCGCGTAGTTGGGCACTATGCGGATGCACTTGCGGTTTTAATAGTTTTCATACCCACTACGATGCGGTCGCAAACGTCCGGTTATATTGCGTATGAAAACTGCGGTTTCATAATTTTTTCTGTGTTTGGGCAGCCGGCCCGCTACCGCATCCGGATCATTGTAAGGTACGTGGCCTTTGAGCATATAACAAAATTAAATTTGGAACACGTCTACATTTTTAATGAGAAGCAAGAATAAGCAATAGGATTAAATATATCACTTGCAATGTTCTTTTGGTAAATATAAGAAATTTAAAATTTTAACTTTCGAAAAACAGCCTTAATAATAGGTAATAATACATATTTTTATATTTTTAATTCTTCTAATTTCTTATTCTTGTTACAAAATAAGAAGAATAATATTTTATGTTAATGTATCGTATATGTACCTGTAAAACATGTTTATCTACACTAATGTTGTAACATTCTACTTATGTTTCCAATACTTGACTTATAATTACTACTGTTATAGCGCAGACAACAAAACACTCAATTTAAGCAATTTCTATCCACATAATATCCACATCGATATCGTAAAATCTCATTATAACATCGCGCGCTCGCTCCTGATTGGCCCTGCGCGCGCAGCTGCGCTCTCATTGGTTAGATTTTAATGGCGCCAAGTTCACTGTGACAATACACGTACGCGTGAATTTAATGTTTCGCAATATGTTTTTATTTTTTTATTTTTATTTTTATTAGTGAAGATAAAGTAGTGTATGCAACTGCATATAACACGGATATTAAAACACTCGTTACTATTATGAAACGAGCGCAGCGAGTGTTTTAATACCCTTCATTATGTGACAGTTGCATAAACTACTATTATTGACATTTTAAAATGGAGCAAAATTAGGTACCACAAAACATAACTTACGTAAAGGTTTTATATAACCTTGGATTAGAAAATTAATCCTAAGGATTCCGCAAAGCCTCTGTATCCACTGGAAGACTGATGTTAAGAAAAAAAAAATTAAAAATTAATAATCCTGAAATACATCATTTTCCGAAAAACAGAGCGAACAAATAACTACATTTTTGTTAATTTTGGGGCTATGGCACTAAATAAGTTTGAGAATCGTTGCTCTACATCATCCATTGCCCATGCCCCACCACGTTCACGCGTGTTTATCGCCTATAAATCATAAACTAATGGATATTCAGATATAAATCTATTTATGCGCAGTTTTCAATGCATATTTTGCATGCCAGTGGACTATTTGCGTCATCAGTTAGCATTCAATATGACGGGCCACATTATTTCGTGATACCTATTGAATAAACGCTATGTTAATTTGAGTTTTTACTATTATACTCGTAGGTATCAGGATCTCTTGGTAGGATGTATTTTTCATAATTCATTCGGTATCACTGTCGGTAATTTTCAGTTAGATGATACAGCAAGCTACTTAAAAGTAATATTGGCTATATTAATAAAAATGACTATAATATTATGAATGATACTTAGGTAGATGTCACCAATTACACTAATCACAGGTCTTTGAATTGCAATTTTATCAGTTATTTCCCTAAGAAATACCTACTCATGCGCTTATAAGTAACTAGCGACCCGCCCCGGCTTCACACTGGTGTATTTTACATTATTAATCTTTTTTTTTTTTTATTCTGAAAAGGTTTGCGTTTGACCACATACTGCCTGATGTTGAGCAGATAAGCGGTCTAGGTTGTAGCACGCTTACCTAGAAGATACCTATTTACTCGGGATTTGAAGACGCCCACGTTGTACTTTAGCGGGAAGACAGACCCAGGCAAAGCGTCCCACATTCTGGCTGTTCGTATGAGGACTGAGGATTCAAAACGCTTGGTTCTAACGCGCGGAATGTCCACCATAAAAGGGTGGCGCTTTAGTCGCGTCTGTCTAGCCGTACGATAGAAGAAAGAGGCAGGTGGGACCAGATTGTGCAACTCTTGGGCGCACTCACCGAAGTGAAGTGCATTACACTATCTATTAAAAAAAAAACTACATCAAAATCTGTTGCGTAGTTTTTAATATTTATAAGCAAACATGGGGACAGACAGCGGGAAGCGACTTTGTTCTATACTATGTAGTGAAGTTGTATAATCCTTACTTTGACGATTTTTATTATTGTAAAAAATGGTCAGCCTGTAGTATGTCGTGTTTCTACACTTGCAACTTAATATAGTACTAACCTAACATATATTTTCTCTTTAAGTGAATTTTACGTAATTTTTTTAATGTATGACCACGCATAACTTTTTATGTGGTAGTCCAATAACCGATTTTTTTTTTGGAAAGAATGTTCTTCAAAATTGGTCCCATTTAAATTATATTGAAATCGGTTGAGCCATTTTTAATAAATAAACAATAATGTGAAAAACGCTATATCCGTGCGAAATATTCGCGAATTCTGTACACGGTTGAAGTCGGTCGTGCTATTTTTTTGCAAAAATAATGATTGGTGTAAACATCTATCTATGATATCAATCCTTCTATCTTAGATGGCATCCAAGTACGGTTGCATCAAATAATTGTCCCATCTCCAGCTTTACCCACAAACAAGGTACAAAGCATCAAAATACACAAAACAGCGCATGTCAAGAGATTTTTCTTGAAAGTCGGATCGGAGCCAAACATCCACATATCACTGGCCCCGACAACTTTCAATCATCCTCTACCTCACAGACTAGCCGCAGACGTCTCTCAATTCAATCGAAACTGCAACTGCAAGCCAGTTGCCATCCCTTTGATACGTCCATCGCTTGTCTGTCCAAACGATTGCAACGCAACCAGCTCAAACCAGACCTCTCCTCTTCCCAATCAGCAAAGTCCTACAACGACTGCCAAAGCTCTACCTAAACCGGACGCCTAGAATATACAGCTATACGCCATCATTTCAATTGTCAAGTTGTAACTCGTAAACAGGGGAGGTGATAAATTAATGCACTAGTACATTAGACGCCCCGTGATAATAAAACACGCATTAAAATGTAATTGCTGACAACAGCATCATTCTCTGCTACGGAATTCCTAAACTCACCATCCATTGATTCTCCAATACGATAACTCGATTTTAGTAGGTAACTAAAGCAGCAATGGAGACGCAACGTGAATAGATAGTCGTGTTGTTGGCAGGGAAAGGTATTGTGTCACGGGGCTTCTAACAGCAGAACTCACTCTGGAGGGTAATCGCGCACGAAAGCGTCCAGTAATAAAAGTGGTCGTAAAATTGTAACGTTACGAGCTGCGAGAGGGAGTGCACTGGGACGGCACGTTGATACGATTTCGGGAGTTTGTGTGACTTGGGAAGGTTAGGTAGCTATTTTGGAATCTTTGCTCGGTGCCGTTTTTAAGGTTCCGTACCTGAAGGGTAATTGGTACCTTATTGCTATCGCTGTGATATTCTGTCGACCTGTAAACCGGCCCTAGCTGTGTTCCTTGCACATTTTAAAGTTTGAGTTCGTAGGCATCAAATTTCTAAAAACCTGATGTACTTAATTACAACAACTTTACAACAACAACTTTCCTTTAATATAGTATGTGTATAGATGTTATGATAAGTTGTTATTCTTATGATTTGACCGAAGACATCGAAAAAAACGCTAAGTTCGTTTCTTTGACCTACTCCATCATACTCGTACCAAAGGATTTAAAAACAAAAAATTCTAGAAAACATCTGTAATTTTATTAGTAGCACAAAGTTTTTAGACTGATTCAGATGTTTATGCATATTTATGTAAAATCGCGTGAATTGTTTGTTCATAACAAAATTAAATATTAACAACTTGCCTGCCTCGGTGGCTCAGTGGTTAGTGTGTGTGAAGTACCCTAACTTCTAGGTCAAAGGGGCGTGGGTTCGATCGCCACCCAGGGCAAGTATTTATGTGATGAACATAGGTGTTTGCTCTGTGTCTGGGTGTTATTTAGTTACTATCTATATAAGTTTGTATTTAAAAATATGTATAAGTAGCATATCAGTCTCTGGCAGCCATATCACAAGCTTTGCTTAGTTTGGGGTCAGAGGCCGTGTGTAAGATGTCCTCAAATATTTATTTATTTATTATTTATTTAACTTAGCAAATGGAACTGGGTCTGTAACACTTAATTCGGAGAACACGAAAATACAATCATATAAATCATATTCATAGCTAAGGTCGAGACTTAAAAATTACATTAAAATATCTACAAAAATTTGAAGTAAGCATTTTATCAAAAGACATTGCATGGATTTAATATGTAAGGATGTACGGACACAAACACTATTTTGAACGTTTCTAGTATTTAATTTTTTTCCACCTAACTTAACGTTATGAGAGTTTTAAAGAATTTGCCGAAGTAATGTTTTAAAACAAAACTTACATTGGAGCATATAACACGTGTAGATTAATACTCGTGTTATCTGTTAAACATTCTATTAAGAATTGATTACCAAAATCTATAAATGTTGACTGAAAATTACATCGAAGTCATCAATTGGGGAAGCTTTTGCAGTGGTCAATGACAAACCTGTTGTTAAAATCCTTTTTCAGCTATTGAACCGCAAGATCTATAAATCCAAGAGTTTCCCTCAACACAACTCAGCGTGCAAAGGGGATTTACACGGGTCGGTTTTCGCCGTGCGGCCTTCGCAAATCGCCTCACCAAGCTGCATCGCCAGCTCACTTAATCAGGGGCTCAGTTATCTTGTTCTCTTGGGTTCGCGCGAAATTAATTCAATTCAATTATTTATTGCAACATATGTAATTTTTATATGAGGTTCTTAGACAACATGTTATAATTTTGTCAAATACATAGGACCCTTTGAGGGTATGGCAAAATGCAAATCATTAATTACATTGGGAAGGCTCATTGCTTAATTATCATTACAAAATTAAAAATAAATTGTCATTACAAAATCAAAAACTAATCATCATCACAAAATTAAAATTAAATTATCATTACAAAATTAAAATAATATCCACATTGTCATTGCAAAATTACACGGTCGGTCACATTAAAATGACAATTCATTAGGAAAGAGGAGGACGCTATTATTATTTCCAATAAACAAAGAATATCAGCGGTGTGTTACATTGTCATTTTCATTAAAATATCGAAACAGATGATCATAATTCTTAAGTCTTTTATGCGGCGGGAGATCATATTCTGTAACTGATCATTCACACGGTCAATTTTGGTCACCAGCCGCATGCGGCCAATCGCCGCGCGCGGCCGAAGTCGGATGCTGCCATAAAGATTTATTTAAATCTTTATGGATGCTGCCGAACTTGGGGGCTTGCGGTTTTAGTCACTTGCGACCTAGTCAAATTGCCATTTAGACGGTCGGTTTTCGCCGCGTGGCACTTATCGTGCAGCTTTAGTCACATGTGTGAATCCCCCTTTAAGAAGGCAAAACAAATGGCTCGACTAACAGTCTTCACTAAAAATTTGTAGCCACACCAAAAACATAAACTGTTAGACTCTGAACCCCTATATCTCTGCCAGGAGCAGGGCTACGTTTCAAAGGTTTTATCTACCGTAATTGGTCGTAAGACGGGGGTTTTATAAGTCGTCGGCGTATTTTAGTGGAAAGATACTGTCACATTGACGTGTTTTGCACGCTACAATTCTTGGCTACTTGGCTAGTTAGTTAAGTAAACCAGGCCAATCGCACTAAAAAATTACAGCTGAACCACAATTGAACTTTAACCGAACTTCAACTTTTTGTCTATTTTAGTATCGCGCTAATGATTTTGACAAAAATTGAAACGCAACTCAATCAGAGTTGGAACATAACCGCTATCCAATGAACGGTTGACAAACAGCCAACTTTAATTGGATAGTTGTGCGATTACTGAGCTTAAATTCTACCGTTCTTAAAATTACAAAATAACACTAATTAACAAAGTTTATCTACCTGTTTCTCAATTTCTGTTTATTTGTTGCTGGAAATACACTTTGTTGCCAAATAAATAATGTTAATATTTTTTCTATAAGTGAACTAGTTGTCACTGGGCAATACTCATCCATAATTGTGAGACTACAGCAGTTCACTGGAAAAACTTTATCTTTCCCATATTCACGGTTGACATTGCATTGTGATTACTGTGACCTAAAATGCTGCTAAAATTTTGTGATAAGTACATGAACTGATATTCCTAACGTAAAACCACACGATGGACTAAAACAAACTCAAACTATAAATACCATCTCTAATAAAAGTAATGGCAATATCATATTCCAAAACTAACAAACATGATACTCTAGGTAGTACATAAATATGAAAGGTATCAAGATGATGTGAGGTAACGTAGTCTGTGCAGAAGAAAAAGACGCTTGATCCTCACTGTTCGCTCTTTTCTTTTTTCTTGTGTAAAAAGCTTCGAGCACAATCTACAGAGCCACAGTATAAGAAAAAAATAGTTAAAAAATTTCCGAGCGCCGTTATACATACCGACTTGGATATTTACATTAAACAATTCACAATGACCTGTTTTTTCTATTCTCGACGTTATGTTACCTAATTAGTGCTCGTAACCGAGTACTTTGGCATGGCGGCGTTGTATTCGGCTTGCAATCGTCTCACGACTAACTGAAAAGCCTACCCACTAGGTAGCTTGGGCAGAGTTTTGCCTCGGACACTTTTTTGCACGATTGTGACTCTATAGATATTTGCTCGAAAGTAAAAAGGCGAAGATTGCGCTATCTGCTCTACTCGGCTCTCGGCAAAACTTGGCGTTTTTTTTCGTACCACTGTGAAAGTGTGCCAGACCTTTTGTGCGCAGCGGTACCTAGTCGTGATTGTCAGTGAAATGATTATTGAACGCGGCGATAAGGTCTCCTCCGCAAACTGTTGTCGTTCATTTCACATCTTAAGGCTGTAAATTCTTATTAGACCGTTCTGGAGTTTATTATATTGGCTATTATTTAGTGTAAAGTTTATATGACGCTCTAGTTTTTAAATAAGAGTTAGTAAAATGAAAAATAGTAAGTGAAGTAAGATCGTATAGGCCCAGTCATATGGCTAGCCCTGTTGTCAGTGTCTAAGTCGTTTGAAAGCCTTGGGAATTTAAATAAATAGATAAACTTTAAACTATTAAAACTATTAAACGTGTCATCAGAGCCACGGCAGCGCTCAGTGGAAAATGCCGTCCACGAACGCCCATCCGAAATCTGACCCTGCCAAACGTTCCCGTAAATTTAAAATTATATTCTAACATATGATCATAATCTAGAGGAGGACCCCGTATTGGTAAATAACTATGTATTAGAAATAGATCAGACGGTTATTAAAGAGACAATACTCCGTGATTAATATTCAAAATCTTACTAATCCTACTAATGTTATAAACGCGAAAGTTTGTGAGTATGAATGGTGTTTGTTACTCTTTCACACAAAATCTACTGAACGGATTGAGATGAAACTTTGTAGTAATAATGCTTATACATCAACATAACATATAGGCTATAATTTATAAAGATATCGCGATAAACGAAGTTCGCCGGGACAGCTAGTTATTCCATAAAATAAAATATATTAAGAGGGGCTGCCGTACTGTACGGAACCCTTTGTGCGCGAGTCCGACTCACACTTGGCCGATTATCTTGTGTAACTTAGCGGTAGTAAGGTGTTTAAGTAGGTACAAAGAAGAAAAATAAAACGTGATTTTCTCATAACTACAGTTTTGTAGTTAGAGAATTTTCGCACAACAAAGATGAAATTTCTAGAGCTTACAAGTGAAACAATTACGAATGTCGACAGACATCTACTGAAAATAAAACGTCCCTAAAAGAAGCTACAGAAAGAAGAATAATGTGCCATTAAACAAGTCAGATTCAAGGTTGGGGCCATCCATCTTCTGCGCATCATTACCTCGCCTTTACGAGCTTCTGAGGGCTTAGTACTGGTTTACACGTAAATTGAAACTTCAGTAGTTTTCGTGTGGCTGTATACATTTTTGAAAAGTGCCACTGGCAAAATGAGGAAGAACTAACAGAAATGAATGGAACAGACGAAAACGCGCAAGCTTATGTAAACTATGCAAAACCTGTACTAAAGGCTCTGGAGACACAGATTATACAAAGCTAAGTATTTTACAGGCGAACTAAAATTACCGACATAGCCCAATGGATTAGCAGGTTAAAATGGCAGTGGGCAGGGAACATAGTTTGGAGAACGCATGTTCGATAGGGGTGTAATGTTCTCAAATGGAGACCACGCACCGGCAAGCACAGCGTAGGACGTCCACCGACTTGGTGAAATGACAACATAATTCCCGCATTATAGACCGTATTAATAGACCGCAAGAACGCGCTGGATGCAGGTCAGGTCGCTTCCAACCGATCTCATTGGAAATCTATAGGCCTATGTCCAGCTGTGGACGTCTTACGGCTGATGATGATGATGAAGTACTTTATATAACTAGCACTTTAGACATATTTTTAACGATTACTCACGAGTATAAATATAACAAACTATCACTTTAATGTCAAGTACATTTATTTTATCGCTACGTAAGAAGTACTAAAATTCATAAAATTGAACGAAATGAAATAATGTAATCGGCCAAGTACGAGTCAAACTCGCGCACGGAGGGTTCCGTACTGTATGGGAGCCCTCCTTAAATATTTATTTTATTTTAATTTTATTACTTATTATTGAAGTGAATATAAAACTAAATATTCTGCGAAAATTTCAAGCATCTACCTGTTATCATTATTAATATAGAGCGAAAAACATCTAAAAATTCAGGTTTGTTGTAAGGGAGCCTCCCTTAAATATTTATATTATTCTCTTTTTAGTATTTGTTATTGTAGCGGCAACAGAAATACATCATCTGTGAAAATTTCAGCTGCCTAGCTATCATGGTTCATGAGATACAGCCCGGTGACAGACAGACAGACAGACAGACGGACATCGAAGTCTTAGTAATAGGGTCCCGTTTTGCCCTTTGGGTACGGAACCCTAAAAATAGCTAAAATACTACACAGACATAAAACGAAAAAGTTTGGTTCACTTTGTTTGAAAATTCACAAAAAAAAGACAATATAAAATTCGGTACTGTTATTTGATTGCGAGATCTCAAAACAATTGCAAAACAAATCCAACGACCCGATCCAAAATGTAGTTATTCAGGTTTGTTGCAAAAAACTTGTGGCTTCTTAAATATCGTGCGATAGGTACCAATGATTTAAGTGTAAGAAGTCCCCTAATATTTATTTATTTATTTAGGTAGATACTTGAGTATACCAAACTTTACTCAATTGGACATCAGAGAATTAAAATTAACTCCTAATATTACCGCACGGTCAGTATTTGGATGGGTGACTGCGGGTGTCATTTTCCAACTGAGCGCTACCGTGGCTCGGATGAGACATTAAATTGTAGGTCCCGGTTGTTTTAACCGTTAACCAAGTTAGAGGCCTTCAGGCGGCCTAAAAACTCAGACACCAGGGCTAACCACCCGGCCTATACGAACTTACTTACTACCACTAAAAATTGTTTTAAAAGAGTTAAAAGCACAGTTTAAATAAATATGGAGATAGCAGCAGTTTGAAATTAGTTTGCAAGATTAGTTTACAGACAGACGTACATAAATCGGGACAGGTGAAACGAACAAGCTTTTATAGTTTGTAAAACAGCTCTTGTGAGCCAAGAGCTAAATTTGACTCACAATTAGTCCAATAAAAGTTCCCAAAGCAACTTTCATTATAAAAGATAATGCAACGATACGTCCGTGGCAGTCCATTGTGGCGGCTGTCGAGATATCTTGACTGATATATCAGTGCTGTCACACGTATATCATTTGAGAGTGCAACCGGCCGCCGCCGCGCGCCCGATCACTTTATACTGAACACCTGAGTACGGCCAGCAGATAAGAATAATAATACATGATCAAAGTCGTTTTGTATGCCATAGTTTCCATTCCACGCTGTCATCTTTATACCTACTGCTGTCTCAATGTAGGCTTAGGCTCCATTGATGCCTAATAAAACATCAGGCCAAGCCTGTGAATTCGATATCATAAATGATGATAATTTTATGTACGCATTTATGCACACATGTAATCTTATTCATAGTTCGCATTTAGACTCGGCCTGGGACCATTGCATAATTTACTACAATATTATACAGGGTGATGGGGAGAGGGGTGCAAAGCTGAAAGGCGACGCTAGCATAGATCATTTAGACCCTTTTGAGCCATGGTTGTCTAAGACGAAGTGGGACTATTTTTTTGTAATCAATTTTTTATGATTTTTGGCTAAAATCCCCGAAATTTTACCGTTAATTGCTAATGGTGGCCATGTTGAATAATAAGTGATTTTTTTACATGTTATTTAATTAAAACAATCTGTAAGCAATCTAACAAAACATGTACTGAGCTTGTGTGT
Organism: Hypomecis atomaria; assembly: GCA_964007245.1. Classification (NCBI taxonomy): domain Eukaryota; kingdom Metazoa; phylum Arthropoda; class Insecta; order Lepidoptera; family Geometridae; genus Hypomecis; species Hypomecis atomaria. The sequence continues at coordinate 20,196,918 of OZ023288.1, forward strand.
CATCAGATATTTTTTTTACAGTCACTTGAAGTTCCCAAAAATTTTCAAAGATTAAGAAAACTGTTTTATGACGGCGTTTAAAAAAATAATTAATAAAGCTTTTTTAGTTCAAACCTTTTTGAAAACATGCTTAGTTATTGTTCTTTCTTTTGAGATATCATTTACGCCGATATCTCAAAAATTACTAAAATTAAAACGTAAAAACCAAATTGAGGAAGAAAATTTAAATTTTAATGTGGACTAATTAAAACAACATTTGATTTGAAATAATTTATTTTTCATGTTCAAAATGACTACCGCGATTTCTAACACAAGCACGAGCCCGTCTTCTCACTTCTGTTGTTGTGGTTTTTAACATCATCTCCAGTTTCATGGTTTCAAAAGCTGAATTGATCCTCTCTATCAGTTCGTCTTTTGTATTGATTTCTACGCTCGTATACACTAGCTCCTTGGCACGACCCCACACGTAGAAATCCAACGGGGTCAGGTCTGGTGAACGAGCGGGCCAAGGGATGGGCCCACCTCTTCCGATCCAGCTATCAAGGAAGCAATGATCTAAGCATTCCCGTACATTTAATGTCCAATGCGCTGGACAGCCGTCTTGCTGAAAGATAATTTCGCGCTCCGATTCGAATATCGGGGCACCGGATTCCTCTAAAAGCACAGGTAGATCGTCAAGTAGAAATTCCAAATAATTATCGCCATTTAAAGTGTCTGGTAAGAAGTGGGGGCCAATCAACGTACTGCCAATTACTCCGGCCCACACATTGACAGAGAATTTCCTCTGGAACGACACCTGCTTTTTCCAGTGGGGGTTGTTGCCCTTGTCGGCCCATTGATGGAGGTTGTGAAAGTTAGTTATGCCTTCCCTAGAAAATTTGCTTTCATCCGTCCACAAGATTGACTTCAGGAACCACTCATCTTCAATGTCTCTGTTGAGGAGGTAACGGCAAAATTGAATCCTTCTGATGGGATCTTGCTCTTCCAGACCTTGCACACCCGTGCCATGGAACGGATATTTATCATTCTGGTGCATTGTACTCCACACCTTCCATTGTGAAATATTAAGATTTCGAGCTACTGCTCTGGTGCTGGTATGGGGATCCGCTTCAAATGCTGCTATGATGTCTTCCTCGACGTTAGGAGTGTGTCTGCCTGGGTTGACTCCAGGTTCCACGCGGTGTATCCCAACTTCAGCAAGCCGACGAAATGTGTTGTAAAACACTCGAACATTCGGTACCCTGCGATTCGGATAGCGCTCTTGGTACATTCGCCGCGCCAAAGATCCATTGCCGTCTGCTCTACCATACATGAAGACGATATCCGCATATTCCGCATTGGAAAAAGTAGCCATAGTCACTACACAATTTAAAAATGCCGTAGGAGCGCACTAAATGTCAACTCTTCAAACAACTACAAAATCAACACGTGCAGGAGCGCAAAGCTAGGGCTAAGGCTACGACTGGACACGGTAAAACAAAAATAACCAATACTAATTCAACACGTGCAGGAGCGCTTAGGGCTACAACTGGATACGGTGAATTATGAATGAACGCGATGAAAATTACGTCTAGTCACAAGGGCAGTTGTTACTTGACTAAAAGATGTGACGATGACGAGTCCTTTGAAGTAGTTACTGATCCTAAATAGAGATACACTATTTTATTGCCATAAAGTCAATTTTGCTGTAAAATAAACCCTAATTTATGGCCCATTCTTTTACTGGGCGCAATACCTGGAAAGGGCAAGTTTATTGCCGCCGCGCGCGGTGGCCTTTGTTTGGAATCCTCCTGGTTCCTGCACGTGCAATGAATCATTCTTAGAATTGAACTCGGTTATCAATTCGAACACAAAACAGTTTTTTTGAAGCAAAATGTTGTTTCTTTGATCTGCCTAAAAATTTAAATTTTCTGCCTCAATTTGGTTTTTACGTTTTAATTTTAGTAATTTTTGAGATATCGGCGTAAATGATATCTCAAAAGAAAGAACAATAACTAAGCATGTTTTCAAAAAGGTTTGAACTAAAAAAGCTTTATTAATTATTTTTTTAAACGCCGTCATAAAACAGTTTTCTTAATCTTTGAAAATTTTTGGGAACTTCAAGTGACTGTAAAAATAATATCTGATGACACACAAGCTCAGTACATGTTTTGTTAGATTGCTTACAGATTGTTTTAATTAAATAACATGTAAAAAAATCACTTATTATTCAAACTGGCCACCATTAGCAATTAACGGTAAAATTTCGGGGATTTTAGCCAAAAATCATAAAAAATTGTTTAAAAAAAAAATAGTCCCACTTCGTCTTAGACAACCATGGCTCAAAGGGGTCTAAATGATCTATGCTAGCGTCGCCTTTCAGCTTTGCACCCCTCTCCCCATCACCCTGTATATCTTCCCTACCCGCGATGTATTTTTTTTTCTTCACAACATTTTATTTACGCAATTTTTTATTTTTTTTCTCTGAAATTATCTCTTAACTAAATTGTTATAGGTACATTTTTCATTTGTAAATACTAGCTATTTATTTGCATAATTGTAACCTATTTTTGTATAAATACATTACATACTGATGTATAATTTTGTAATTTCCTTGTAATTCCCTTTATTTTGATAGCCTACTCGATAGGTTTGGTCAAATAAATATTTTTTAAAATAAAAGAATAAATTATTGTCAAAATTTCGCTAATTTGTTTTTTTTTTGTTTTCAATACATATTTAAGGACGCTTGAGTTTTAGAGACAAATCTAACGAAATCCTTTTTAATTGAAACTGTTTGAAAGGTACGCGGAATTGAGAAAATTCACAAACAAAATGTAACTCCAAGATGCGCGCTAAAAACAAAACCCTTCTATGGCAGTCGGGTAAAAATGGAGATAATATAATTTTTCATATGTTTATAACTATAATAATAAATAAATATTTAGGGACATCTTACACATGGTCTCTGACCCCAAACTAAGCAAAGCTTGTGAAATGGCTGCCAGAGACTGAGATACTATATATACAAATTTTGAATTCATACTTATATAGATACTACCTAAATAACACCCAGACACAGAGCAAACACCTATGTCCATCACACAAATGTTTGCCCTGGGTGGGGATCGAACCCATGCTTCTTTTACCCAGAAGTCAGGGTCACTAACCACTGAGCCACCGAGGCAGTCAAATTAATTGATTTATTAACCCCTGACGAAAAAGAGGGGTGTTATAAGTTTGACGTGTCTGTTTGTCTGTGTGTCTGTCTGTCTGTCTGTCTGTCTGTCTGTCTGTTTGTCTGTGGCATCATCGCGCCCGAACCACTGAACCGATTTCAGTTTAGTTTTTTTTGGATGAAAGGAGACTTAATCGAGAGTGTTCTTAGCTATGTTTTATAAAAATCGATTGAGCCGTTTAAGAGTTATGGTGGGTTAAAGTGGGGATGGAAGAACCAAAATTCTACAAATGTGCCCAAAATGGTTGTCAATTGAAAGTTTGTTGTCAAATATTTTTGTGTCGGGGGTTTTTAATTAGGTATATTATTTAAAGTTTTTTTTTGCCATCGCTCCTTGCTGTCTACAATCGGCTACCGGATAAAGTGAACGGATCACCCGCCATAACTCCGCTATCGCAACGAATGTAACAAACCGTCGCGCTCTATCTCCGGAATGAGGGGCTTATCTGCCGCTTCGTACCCAATCAAAAATGGTTAAGCAAGGCCTTTTTTAAGAATTTAGGATTATAATGTACCTAAGTATCAAATTAAATGAATCTGAGAAGAGTTAACGTTGAACGTTGTTAATGTAATAGCATTATAGATAATTTTCAAGCAAAAATACTTCGTTTTTAGGGTTCCGTATCCAAAAGGTAAAAACGGGACCCTATTACTAAAACTTCGATGTCCGTCTGTCCGTCTGGCCGTCTGTCTGTCTGTCTGTCTGTCACCGGGCTGTATCTCATGAACCATGATAGCTAGGCAGCTGAAATTTTCACAGATGATGTATTTTTGTTGCCGCTATAACAACAAATACTAAAAAAAGAATAAAACAAATATTTAAGGGGGGCTCCCATACAATAAAACTGAATTTTTAGACCTTTTTCGCTCTATATTAATAATGGTAACAGGTAGATGCTTGAAACTATCACAGAATATTTAGTTTTATAAAAAATGCGTGTCACTTTAATAATAAAGAATAAAATTAAAATAAAATAAATATTTAAGGGGAGCTCCCATACAGTACGGAACCCTCCGTGCGCGAGTCCGACTCGTACTTGGCCGATTATTTAAGAATTCAGGTCTATAGTTTACCTATGTTTCAAATTAAATGAAACTTTGAAGTTTTAACGTTGAACGTTGTTAAAAGGATCATGGATAAATTTTCAAGCAAAAACAGTTCTTACGTTTTTTTATTTATGTAGTGTAGGCTTTCTTCACCCAAGTAATGAATAATGATACGCATTAACATGTCAAAAAACATACAATAAACTTACTAAATAAAACCATCAGATTAGACCTAGCCTCGTCAATGACTTTCAAGGTGTGCAAAGAGATTTCACAGAAACTTTACGTGAAAATAAATATCTTCAAAGTAGGTTAAAAAGTGTCTAAATGAGATCGCTCCTGATAAACTGATAAGAGCGCCGTTTTTGCCTTTCTTGTGTATTTATTATATCTATTACTTGTATATGTAGTAGTGTCAATAAGGTGTTTCGTATTGTATCGATGTAATAAAATAAAGTGAAATTGGACAACAACCGGACCGAAATAGGATTCCTTCTATGCTTGTGAATATACCGGGAATACTCCTATCGGTTTCCCATATTTTTACTTATTATATTTATTTATTTTGAACAATGGTGTGAATTAGCTATTCCCTAACTAAAGAGACATAGTTTTGTTCTGACTTGTGACTTCCAAATAACATATCATATTCTAGTACTAAATCAATAGATTAAATCAGACGTTACACTCTTCGAGTTCAATCGAAGTAAAGTAAAGTAAAGTAAATTTTTATTGCTTCAAACTGTGTCGGTACATAGGTGTAACAAATGGTTAGTCTCAACAGTTTGTCCTAGCGGACATGCAATAGTATAATTAAAATAAATAATAATATAGAAGATGAATACGAATATTCTTGAGAGTGAGCTCGGTAAGAAAGTGTATCAAAATTGATCAATCCATTTAGGAGCTATGATTACAACAAAATACTGAGATACATTCAAACATGATTTGTATCGTCTTAGATCAAACAATCAAACGTAATTGATTACTATGTAAACGATTCAATTACATTTTTGCAAGCGCGATTAAAAACCGCGCCCACGAATCCTCCCTAATCATTAAAATCCATGCATTTGCCATATATCTCATCTCGAATACATCGCCAACCAAGTTTCAGAACAAATATAAATAAGATCAAAATTAACAGAAATTGTTATTAAAACTGTGATTACCTATTTTGATAACAACGAGAGAACTACAGCTGTTCGATCTACATGTCCACAAGAAAAGAGGAGTCTTTAAGCCAAAGAAAACTACGAAAGGTGAGTGACTTATTGCAAATTGTAGTAGTCACCCTAATGCTTCTGTGTTAAAATTACGTTTGGGGGTTTTATGTGTATAAAAATGCCATCTTCTGAAGCATAGCGCTATAAGACATGTATATTATCCCAAATTTTCATCGGGCTTAAAATGGCCAGGGCAAACTTTTCCACTTCAATGAACCATCCACTAAATAGAGCTTCTATAACCAAAGCAAAAAGAAACAAAGTCCAAAAGTAATGCAGCCGACACCGGTGATTTATCTCGAGTGTTGCCAGCGCAGGTATTATTTACGGCTACTGCGGCTGGCAATTACACGAGCTCTAATGTGGCAACAACGCGATATAGGGCGCGGGAAAAATTACAGAAAATGGGAAATAAAATGCGGAAAAATTGTGTCTGGTGTAAAATATTGTGGTGGAGTCTGTTTTATGTAGCAATGTGTACAAGGAGAGAGAAACTGTACCTTTTTCTTCAAATCACACACAGTAAGGTAGCTATTCTGTTAACACCAAATTATAGACTGCTTACAAGAATAGAGACAATTTGCTTTCATCGTACTTTATAGGGTAATGTTTTAGGTTATAGGCCGCTAGAACGAGACAAATTGTCTTTAACATATATGCTAAATTTCATATATTTTTCATATAATTAGGTTAAATAGTTTTCGAGTTATGAAGGGGTCAAAAGTGGCTCGAAATGGTTCGTGTAATATTGTATAGGGTTATTTCTAATCAATTAGCACCCTCTTAGGGGCTTATTCTGTACATCAAAACTAACAACTTTTGTTCTACGACGTTTAATAATTAAAAAAAAAAAGTTTGTTGTTCCATAGAAAAATATCATTCACCCACGGCAAAATGTATGGAACAGCTGATATTTTTTTTGAGTTCAAACGAAAGTTGCAGAACAAAAGTTGTTAGTTTTGATGTATAGAATAAGCCCTTAAAAGGACGCTAATTGATTAGAAGTAACCCTGTAAATTACACACGTCTGCTGCGTCGCCATTTTCTTAGTCTTGGCTGGACATGCTGCCGCGTGTCTAGATTATCGTATGACAAATTTAAGGTTTGTAATCTTCATGATGATTAATCTATTAGTATTGCGATTAAAAAATATTACTAATATGTAAGTCATTACCATACCGCAGTAACTACGAGTACTAACGGTATAAGACAATACTAAGCGCCACACAAATCGGCGGATGAGAAGTTAGTCGCAGATGACACTTCGCCGTGATTCGCTAATTATTGCTCATGTGTGCACAATGCCTATATTTCAGCTTTTGCGCAGCATTCTGCGCATAACAACCCATCCGCCAATTTCTGTGGCGCTTAGTAAACAAAATTTTCATCAGTAGATTCCGAACGATTTGGAACAGTTAAAATGAATTGTTTTAAATAATGACTATATTATTCTTCAAAACATTATGAGCGTAGTTTTACACAATTTTGTTAAACTTAACACAGGTATTACTCACACTTAACTAAGAAGATAGACGTTAAACCTAAGGTTATAAGTTTACAGTGCTCAGATAGACTATTGTTGAATTTGCATCCTGATTGAGTTTAATATTCAAACTAATTATAACTATTGCAATGAAATTATATGACATTGTAATAAAAGAAGTGAAAAAATAAAAACAACACAGAAACAACAAGGAAATGTTTCATCAATTGTTTCAATCGATTTTTCTATTCCTGGAAACTTGGGTGGAATATTTAATTAAATTAAAATAGTAGGTACCAATTTACTAAAGTCATCTATTAATCAATACTAATTAATTGGTATTTGTGTTGAGTTCACACGTTTCTATTTTATCACTTATACTTAGTTTATTAAATTACATCCCTAATGTACAATTAATAGTACCACTTCTTTCAATGGCACTGGAGAAACCATATATATACCTATTTTGACAAAAATACTTGATTTTATTTTAGTTTTACAACTGCATTCGTTTTTACACCTTTCTCACAAAAATGTACCTCTGTTAAGCCCCAATAAGAAACTCCCAGCCATACCATGAGCGAGGATAGAAAATGACCTCGTTGGACACGCGGAATACGGTTGCTCGCTTCTTTACTACTGTGTGCGTACAACTTATCATTTTGTATGTTATAGCTCTCTTCTACGGTAAAAATTTTTTCATCCGAAAAAAGAATTTCCCGATATTTATTTCCCGCGTACCGCTTCAACAAAGCGCGGAATTTCTTCAGTCTCAGGTCCATTAGACGAGCATTTAAACGATGTCCTGTTTTTCTTCAATATGCCCGAAGCCCTAAGTCTTCATTTAACACCCTTTGCACCGTGGTTCTGCTTAACCCCATCTGAAGGGCCAACAGTTTCTGCTTACGTTTGGGATTTCTTTAAATTCGCGCCTTCACAGCTTTTATCACTGCTGGAGTCCTAACAGACCGAGGGCGACCACTTCTTGACCTGTCATCTACACTAGAGTCTTCATTGTATCGTTTGATGATACGATAAACGAATCTTTTGGTTATATTCAAATTTTTCAGTATGTCAAAAATTTGAATTGGCGCGTAACCGCAACGATGCAACGCAATAACTGCAACACGGTCTTCTTTAAGCGTCCACTCCATATTTAAAAATGAGTAAAATTCTATAAAGTATATATTTTTATTTTCATGAACAATTCGAAACTCGAACTCAATAAACTTTTTTGTGGCCAGCATTCTAAAAGAAAAGTTTTTACTGTGTGAGAATACTTATGACCTGACTAGGTATGTACCTACTCGTACCATATGAGTGAGTCATGGGTATTTAACTAGTAATGAAAATAACTCATCAAGTTAAGTAGGTACCTAACTGGAACGTAATTCAATTTATTACTGCGTAGAAGCCCACCTGATAATATAATATAATAATATGACCATATTTTTCATCAGCCAAACTAATTAAGAGTGAATTACATACCGTAACATAATATATCACTGTCAATATATTTCAATACGGAAATAGCACTTGTAACTTCATTTTCGATAACGTAGTCGTAACTGACACTCAATAGGAATAATTTAATTCCCAAATTTTAAACAAAATGAATAAACTGCTTAAGACTATAATGATATTAGAAAACATTTTTGGCATATACCGAAATTATATGTTCCTTCACAAAATAAGTAAATTTGTTGCCCTAGTACGGATTGTTTTCGAAATCACGTTAATGATATTGAGCTTTATAATTATGTATTACTTATTAGATGCTAACTATATTTTAAACTCTCATTTCATTTTCATGCAATTTTTTTCGGTTTTTGTTCTGTTTAATTGTTTACTCCATTCAAGAAGGTTCAAATTACTTATGGTTAATGTTGATAAGTGTAGTGAGTACTTTTTAAATAACTCGTATGTTAAAAAAACTAATTCACGTAAAAAAGCATTAATATTTGTTAGTTCTTTTTATTTTTCCATCAATATTGTCGAATATTTATTTCATTCCTTACTAGTTGTAATGAAGGAAATAGAAAACAAAGATGTTACTTATGTTGTCAGTAGTTATATCATAGAATTAACATATTACATGAGTGAGAATAGATATCGTACAGAATTAGGTGCCATTTGGAGCATTTATATTACAATAGCTGATCAATTGATAAGTCTTGTTGACATAATAACTGATGAAATTGAAAATAAAACAAGGTCATCGATAGAAAATTATGAAAAATGGGCCGCAACATATGACAATATTGAAAAAATTGCGAAACTGTGCAATGGCTTATTGTATTGGCAAGTACGTCTCCATACAAATTAAGTATTCGTAGAAATAAAGTGTCTTCAAATCAAAAGTAGTTCAAATTATAGATTAAGGGCTTTTTAATTTTGTTAATTAAACTATTGTATTACTTCTCCTTTCAGACCACTTTAATGGTATTCAGCATCGTGTTTTATTGTATTCAAATAGCTTACTCAGACATCGAGTCACATTTGTCGGTAAGTGGTGCTTACTCGTACGAATAATTAACAATAATAGGTATGCATAACAATTGTAATGGAGTAGTTTTTTTCCTACCTGATTGATTAGATTACGCCTGTAAAGATAGGTATATTTCTTTTCGTTAAATATAATTTTTGAAACGCGTTAGAAAATACCTATCCTAGGAACTTTAGTAGATAACGATTTTATTAATATTTTATACGAAATAATATTAATAAAGTCGTATTTATTTTATTTCGTATAAATATTTACGAAATAATATTAATAAGATCGTTAAATTTAGCATAGCGTAGTGTGTAGTAACTTTATTCCTCGTTTAAATCGTCCCGGTGAATTGATCTTAAAAAAATATTTTAAAAATACCTGGATATTTTATAATAAAAATATAAATAAAACAAAAAAGTAAGTTGTACACAGTATTTTACCAAAACAGAAAAAAATTATGTACTATAATTTCTCTATTTTGATAAAATGCAGTGTACAATTTACTTTTTTTCATTTATCATAAAAAAAAATCAATGTTACAGGGCAATAATATAATGGTATATATGGTCAGGTTCAAGATTATTATTATGGAACTTATGGTAGCACTATTCATGGTGACCTACGCTGCGCAACTCGTACGCAACAACATGCGTAAATTAGAGCAGCAGCTAAGTAGACTGCTTGTATTTTCATGCCATAGTAAGTAAGGTTTTTTTCCACCGTATACATAATAGGCTTGTTAAAATGTATATAATTAGTCCGTCAAATACTAGATTACAAAATAATAGGTCGGGGAAAGTCTCTTCGCATTTTTTAAGAAAATTCAAAACATTTTTAATATAGTTTATTTACATTTAACTAAAGTATGTAGCCACCATTTTGTTCTATTTTTGCCATCTTGTAGGTAGGGACATGATCCCATTGCTATATAAACTTTGGGATTTCTGATCGAAATACCGTGACAAGTGGTTTTGGCAGTCCTCTCGTGCTGTTAACCTGACACTACCTTAAGAATTCTGAAGAGACCGAAACAGGTGGAAATCTGAAGGTGCAAGGTCAGGACTATACGGCGGATGCATTAACACCTCCCAGCCATACTCCAATAATTTTTACTGAGTGGCTAAAGATGTGTGAGGTCAACTATGAGTACACGGTTTATTAGGTTTCTTTCAGTGAGCTCGTGAGGTACCCAAATATCGAGCTTTTTTTGTGTACCCCGTTTTTTTTCAAATGCATCAAAACTGTTTTATGGTCGATTCTCAGTTCTTCATCTACGTCGTAACTACTGATATGCCGATCTTGCTCCACTTTTTCAAAAATGGTATCCATTTTATCCGTAATGGCGACCAGAGCGACGTGCGTCTTTGACATCAAAATTTCCGGCTTGAAAACGCTTAAACCAAAGAAGGATGTCGGCAGCTCATACATACGAATACCTGTTGTTTATGAATACACTCATTTTCTCCCAAGTTTATTTCTAAAAATGTTATGTTCGTCAGAGTCATTTATGACGCTTCTGAAACTGTTCTGATATGTACAAGTTCGTTTTTAATGAAGTTTTAAAATATTTGACCACACAAGCATTGGTAGAGGATTTAGATGGTAAAAACAATAAAAAATCATTGTAATTTTTCTGGTGGTCTAATTTTAATTTTAATTAGTGATATGAAAACAGCAATAAATCACTATGTTTTTGAAGCACATATCGTAATTAGAAAAGATGTTTAGTTCAATGATCGCAAAAAAATAAAATAAAATGTTTTGACAGGTCGAGTCTCTACATCCTTCTTTATGCTATTCTCATAGACTCTGCACTAGGTCCATAAACATCGTAAATTTTTTTCGCGGCTTGCGTTGCATTTTTACCTTTTTTGTAGTAAAATTTTAAAATATATCGAATTTCTTCATTAGAATCACTCATCTTGACAGTACGAAACACAAATACAAATCACATAGTTTCCTAATTTGAATTTGGAATTATGTTCTTTAAAATTTAAACTTTCAATGATACCAAAACCAGCCAGATACAAATAGTATAGCCAAAGAGATTTTATTACAAGTTCATACATAATGTTATGCGAAAAGACTTTTTCCCCAACCTAATATATTAGAAACGTATTTTTTTTCTTTTGTCAATTTAACAAACATCGACAAAAACATACCCCGCTAAAGTTCAGCGTGACGACACTTACCTAATGCAAATGTAGCGGCTAGTGACGTCACAAGCCCCCGGTGTCAAACATTGAAAAGGTTTGTCTTTGTCATTATTTATTTGATTGACAAAAGAATAAAAACGAGTCCAATTATTTTAATTATCTCACTATCGGAATAATTATAATAAAAATCTTAGACCCAGAAAACATGCCTATTCGAATAGTTTGCACGAATAGATGTGACATCCATGTACATTATTGTTATCTACTTTTTGTTGTTGATTTATCAAAAAATGGCTCAGCCCATTGCTAAGGCACATTTCATAAATGAGGCACCTACAATAGTTATATTATGTTATACAAGAGTGCAAAGTTGCTTTTTGACCGCGTGCTTAATTTTGATGATCGAGCAAGCGAAGGATTCTTAAATTAGAATCCTGAGCAAGGGTATCAACATAGCACAAGGTAAGAAATCTTTTTCACTCGAGTGCCACACGTAAGTTTTCATCCCACCCTAGCGAAAAAATGACTAAAGACGTCTAAATGTCGTACTGTTTCAAATACTTCTATCGTTTTGTTATGGAGAAAGCTCATTTGCGCATTATTGACAGTTTCAGTCAATTCTGCTGGCCTCAAAATATAAACAACCTCGACGCTAGAACTTTTTAACTTGTTTTCAAGTTCTTATTAGTATCATAATTAAGGTTTAAACAAAGTGACGTGAAAAAAACGGCGCGCACAGAGCAAATTAAAAAAAAGTACCTACCCATACTTACCAAGAAGGTTCCGAGTCTGAGCTTTTAACAAATTGAAAAAGGTTGTATGGTAAATTCAACACCATAAAGTAAGACGTAAATAGGTTTAATGATGTTTTGGATTCACAAACTTGGTACATACTGTTGTTCTAAATTTAATTTTACTTTATCCTCTAGCGGATTAAAAACGGCTTTTGCACTCAGACTTCGAAGAGCAAAAATACTCTTTCCAAGATGATGGGATGAGAAAAATATTACTTAACTAATTCAACTGTGATATTTCAGGTGAGACAGAGAACAAGATGACAAAGGATTTGCTCCGGCTAGTGAACAATCGGCCGATAGACATGAAAGCATTCGGTTCAGTAGTTGACATGACGCTGTTGCCTGTCTGCTTTGCTCTCGTCACATCTAATCTCATATTTATCTTACAGTTTAACAATGTTGTGTAAACATAAGAAATTTTGTTATTTCAGGTAATATTATGTACCTATATTATAAGTAGTAGTTCTTAGAATAGTAAACCTCGTGACACATCTCTTTAACTAAATCTTCATAAGCATTGTATCTCGATTTGCTCTGATCGATTTGATTCATACTTGCGAATCTTGTTAGGGTTTAAAAACTAAACAATCTTGCCGAATATGATTGAAATAGACTGATAAATAACACACCAGCAAATTCATCTTTCCCCCCCCCCCCCCCCCCCTCTTTTTGAAGGAAATAATCTCTAATCAAAAATCACCGACGACAAAAAAAACATTAATAATATTATTTATACAACCTTTGCACCAATTTGCGTGGAGATAATGATGATCACGATGACATTTTAATTAAGTAAAACACAGGTGTTACTCACGTTTGATTTTAGTTGGAAACTGCTACTATAGTTTCGATCGCATTTGGCGATCTTTCTCAAGGTTGGAGTACTAGCACGCGGGCTCGCATAGCACCACGTTAGTTTCCATAGTGAAATCACGATGCCATTTTAGAATATTGTTTTAATTTATACACTGTACATTGTTGTCACTCTTAATTGGATCCCAATTTATGTGAATGTTTCTGTACTAAAATGTAAGTAAGTTCGTGTACGCAGGGTGGCTAGCTAGTGGTGGTGGTGTCAGAGTTTTACCCTGCCTTGTAGGTACTAAACTTTAATCTAATCATACTGTAAATAATGTTAAGTCAAATGAAATATCTATGCCGTAGACGCTTAAGTGGATGTTAATTTAGAATATTCGTGTTATGGTATATTTAAAACTATGTAAAAAAAGTTTTAAGTATGTAAAGTTTTGACGACGGTCTCAAACGGATTTTGGAAGGGATACTTAACGTCCATCTGACTGAGTCCCAGAGGTGTCAAGCCAGCCTTCCCATTCGATTTGGTGGCTTGAGTGTACGTCGGCTTCGGGAAACTGGACCTGTCGCGTTTCTAGCTTCTTCGTGTGGAGTCACGGATCTTGTTACTCGCATTTTACCTACTAATGGTAGCGAGATCCGTATTCCATACGCCGATGACGCCTACAGCGAGTGGTCGGTCTTGGCTTCGGCTGCAAACCCGCCGGAAAGCCCGAAGGAGCAGCGGAGTTGAGACGACGTGCTATCGAAGAGCCACCTTTCGGTATTGTTGAGCGAGAGTTCGGGGGCTGATTTGGCTCGATTGAAAGCCGCCGCAAAACCCGAGTCTGGGGCGTTGCTGAATGCTCTACCCAGTCCACACATGGGCACGCTGCTCGACGATGACTCCTTGCGAGTAGCTGCAGCCCTTCGTCTGGGCAGCAAGATTTGCGAGCCCCACGTCTGCATTTGTGGTGTGGCTGTCGACTCAGATGACCATCACGGATTGGGATGCGTGCGATGTGCCGGGCGAAGACCTCGACTTCATGCGCTCAACGATATTTTGAGGCGTGCTTTGGTGTCAGCTGGCATAACTTGTGTCTTGGAGCCCCCCGGATTGTGCCGTTCTGATGGCAAACGTCCGGATGGTCTAACTTTGATTCCATGGCAGAAAGGACGCTGCCTCGTGTGGGACGCGACTTCTGTAGGCACATTTGCTTCGTGTCACATTTCAGCTACCCAGTTGTCGGCCGGTGCGGGTGCAGAGGCAGCGGCCCGAGGAAAACGCCTCAAATACTCCTGCATGGAATCGACGTACGACTTTGTCCCGTTTGCTGTTGAGACGGGGGGTTCGTGGTGCTCCGAGGCCAAGGAGTTCGTGCGCGATCTTGGTCGGCGTCTCAGATGGCGTGGCCACATTATCGCCCTACGGCGAATCTTCGTCACTGGGGGCTCATTCACTAATTCAAACGGTAGTAATTGGTTGTTCACGATTTGAACTACTACCTGAAGCTGGGCACACACGCTGCGATGATCGCATCTATTCATCAGATCAGTCCAGCGAGGTCCTGATATAGTTGCATTGCCAGTAGGTAGTTATTGAGGAATCAAAATGAAACCCTTATTTTAATCGAAAAATATTGATTTAACAACAAAAATATTGGCATCAATGTTGTAGAAAATCAAATTTTAAACAACTTTTGTTCCTAAAACTTCTGCTGTAAAATTGAAATAACACAAGTTATTGAAGAAATGAAATGGTACAACCAACTATTTAAAAAAAATATCGATCCCACAAAAAGTTGATGGGAATCAAAGTTATAGAAAATCAAATTTTAAACAACTTTGATTCCCATCAACTTTTTGTAGCATCGATATTTTTTTTAAATAGTTGGTTGTGCCATTTTGTTTCTTCAATAACTTGTGTTATTTTAGTTTTTTAACAGAAGTTATGGGAACAAAAGTTGTTTAAAATTTGATTTTCTACAACTTTGATTCCCATCAACTTTTTGTAGGATCGATATTTTTTTTAAAAAGTTGGTTGTACCATTCCATTTCTTCAATAACTTGTCTTATTTCAATTTTTCAGCAGAAATTATGGGAACAAAAGTTGTTTAAAATTTGATTTTCTACAACTTTGATTCCCATCAACTTTTTGTAGGATCGATATTTTATTTAAAATAGTTGGTTGTACCATTTTGTTTCTTCAATAACTTGTGTTATTTCAGTTTTTCAGCAGAAGTTATAGGAACAAAAGTTGTTTAAAATTTGATTTTCTACAACTTTGATTCCTATCAACTTTTTGTTGGATCGATATTTTTTTTTAAAAGTTGGTTGTACCGTTTTGTTTCTTCAATAATTTGTGTTATTTCAATTTTTCAGCAGAAATCGATCGATCCTACAAAAAGTTGATGGGAATCAAAGTTGTTTAAAATTTGATTTTCTATAACTTTGATTCCCATCAACTTTTTGTAGGATCGATATTTTTTTTAAATAGTTGGTTGTACCATTTCATTTCTTCAATAACTTGTTATTTCAATTTTACAGCAGAAGTTTTAGGAACAAAAGTTGTTTAAAATTTGATTTTCTACAACATTGATGCCAATATTTTTGTTGTTAAATCAATATTTTTCGATTAAAATAAGGGTTTCATTTTGATTCCTCAATAACTACCTACTGGCAATGCAACTATATTAGGACCTCGCTGGACTGATCTGATGAATAGATGCGATCATCGCAGCGTGTGTGCCCAGCTTCAGGTAGTAGTTCAAATCGTGAACAATCAATTACTACAGTTTGAATTAGTGAATGAGCCTCCAGTGACGATAACTTCGCCGTAGGGCGCAGATGTGGCCATAGCAAGAGAGTGGGGACAGGACCCGCGGTCAGGGGCGTACTTAGCGCAGCACATCTCCCTTGCCATTCAGAGGGGCAACGCCGCGAGCATAATGGGCACATTTGGGGGGAATGCACTTTGCGGAGGCTTGTTTGACTAGGGAGTTGTTGACTCAGGTCGATAACTCCCTTGAATATAAGTAATAGTGTTTAGGTTAGTATACAATGTATATCATTATTTGACTTTAACTGTATTGAAATTGACTTAATTGAAATAAATTCGATCGATTCTAATGTAAAAATTGTACGAATTTTTTTTTGTTAAACAAATTATCAAACATTTTTGCTAGCCAAAAGTGAATTGAAAAAAGCAACCTGCGGTACCATTTCAAAATATGTAAATCAAAATATGTCGGCAAATAATTCAGTTCGTAATAAAAAAATTTTGTTTATCGGTCACAAGTGCCTTTATTAATTATATCAACATACAATACTAAATTATATGCTAAAACTTACACTACTATTACTTCATAAAAGCATTAGATCATCCACAGACCCTTAAATGTCTAAAGATAATCCAAATGCTGAAGCCCACAGCCAGTTGGCAGCGTGCATTACTAAATTCGGTTAGTAGATAAATAAGTACGCATTAGTAAATTACAAGGAAAATACATTATCACGTAAATAAATTAACTTAATTGTTTGTCTTTATAGTCTATATATGAATGAAGTTACGGCAATCAACCGAAACCGACTCAGGGTGAAGCTTTTTGTCTAAATTCCTACTGACAACATGACCCAACTGCTTAAATTTGTCACTATTTTAGAAAATGTTTTAGGACTGTATAGAAATTATACACTTTTAAATAGTATAACCAAAGTAATTGTGTGTATTCGTATAGTTTTTGAAGTTAGTGTGCTAATTTTCGGTATAGTTATTCAAGAAAATTATACTGATTTTGACCATGTCATAATAACGAACGTTTTTTCAATTTTTCTATTATTTATTGCCTTTTACGATTCAAAAAAGTACGAAATTGCACTTATCAATTTGGAAAAAAGCAGGAAATACTTCTCTCATAGTTTAAATGTCGCAAAAGAGTCGAATATTAAGTTAATTATTTTAATTTGTATTATTTTAAGTTACGCTTGTGTAAATTTAACTGGCAATGCGTTTTATTTGGAAATGATATACACAAAATCTTCAAATACCGGCCTATCAGCCATTTTGTTCATGTATACCAAAATTAATGAGATCGTGTGTGACTATAGATTTTTATTAGAGTTTGCAGTAGTGTGGAGTTTTTATATGTCAATAGCTGATCAAATAAAAAATATTGTTGCCTTAATACAAGACGAAATTGTGAGTCGGAAACTACAACACCTAAATAGCTCTGTTAAGTATATTTCACTGTACAGAGATCTAAAAAAAATGGATGATTGGATTACTGGTTATGAAATAATTGAAAAAATAGCAAAAGTTTGCAACGATATGTTTTATTGGCAGGTAAGATATTTTTTATTCCCCCATCTCGGAAAGAGTATTTTTGCTCTTCAAAATCTGAGTGTAAAAGCTGCTAGAGTTTAGCAAAGTTTTTGTCCGATAAAGGATAGAGTAAAATTGAATTTAGAACATCGTGTGCATTAAGTTTGTGAATTCAAAACATCATTAAAACTATTTCTTTCTACCTCCAAGGTGCCGAATTTATCGTACAGCCTTTTTTAATTTGTTAAATACTCAGACTCGGAACCTTCTTGGTGTACTTACTTTTTTTTAATTTGTTTTGCGCAAGTTATTTTCACGTCAAATTATTAAAACCTTAGGTTAAAAACAAGAAACTTGACCCGGGCATGACCGAGCAAACGAAGGATTCTAAAATGGATTCTAATTTTTGAATCACTCCCTACGCGCGTGGTTCAATTTTAGAATCCTGAGCGTTAGCGCGAGAATCAAAATTGCACAAGGTGAAAAATCTTTGCACTCGATTGCAACACATAACTTTTCATTTCACCTCAGCGAGGAAATGACTGAAGTCGTCTACATATCGTACTGTTTCAAATATTTCTCGAGTGATCGTTGAAGGAGAAAGCTCATTTAAGCATTATTCACAGTTTGTCAATTCTGTTGGCGTCAAATAATCTTCCTCATCGTTAGAATCACTCATTTTAGGCTTTTCACTTGTCTTCAAGTTTCTTGTTTTAAACGCAAGGTTTTAACAATACGATGTGAAAAACAGAAAAGCGCGAGAAAAGCAAAAAAAAAGTTCACCAAGAAAGTACCGAGTTTGGAATATTAACAAATTAAAAAGGTTGTATGATAAATTAGGCACCATGGAGGTAGAAGTAAATAGGTTTAAAGATGTTTTGAATTAACAAACTTAGTGCACACGATGTTATAAATTCATTAAAGTGGGTTCGCACCTGCAACTTCTGCTGCGAAGGATATGAAGAGCGGCCATCACGATACCGACACTCCTCTTCCCCCGCAGTTCCGCCGCTTCGGTAAATCTAACGGTGACAACTCTTTTTTTTTTTACCAGCGGAAATAGTTTATTGATACCACCACGTCTCGAGGGCAGGCGGGAAAAATAAAAATAATAGGGCTAGTCTATTACGACTTCATACACTATTTCTTGGAATTTGGCTACAGAAATATAAAAAAATCGCGAGGGTCCGTGCCGCTTCCTCACTTTCCGCTGGATGGCGCTGTGCGCTTCAGGGGCTAACACCAAAGAATATATAATAATACTACGTATAGAACGGCCACTCGTTACCCCCCACCAGTTTGAGTCTTCCTCACTTCCACCCCGCGTCTACGTACCGCATCGTGCACTCTGCGCGCGGGCTGCAATGGTCGGTGGATTTTCTAATAAAAACTACCTAGACTGTGACAATAGGGAAGACTTGTACTGTGTATGGTTGAATATCAATGATACGTAACAAAACAAGAAATTTTTATGTTTCCCTAAGGATAAATAATAGGAACTTATTTTACATTATTTGGTAACTTCCTCTTGATATTATCTTACAAAAGAAGTAGATCGGTTACTTTTTGTTAATATGCTTCCAAATTAAGTAATTGTTATACTATTTTAAGCACTAGATTAATATTCATTTTTGCAAATTAAGTACGCAACTGACTCACTCACGCGGCATGACGTCACGATGTAGTGATCGCTGACAGCATCTGCTGTTCTGTGCTGACAGCCATAGACGTTCCGCACACAAATGCGCGTGTAGCGACCGTGCGTATGTGTGTTGTCTGTGAGTAAGTACTGTGTAGGTGTGCGTAAGACAGCAGATTTTGTATGAAAAATCGCGGAGTGTCCGGGCTGTGCTAACACTTAACAGGCCTACCCGCGAAGGGTGATTGGGCGATATCCACTACGCCGCGTCGGCTACAATGGCCCAGTGCGGGTTGGTGCTTTTAACCAACCGAAAGTTTGCTTCAAAACATATTCTTTGAATTTTGATATTATTTAGTACTAATAATATTGGTTTATCTCAACAGGCAACAGCCATGATAAGTGCCATAGTCTCAAATTATATTATACTAGCGTACAATGATATAAAACTAATTGTTACAGTAAGTACTTAGAGAGTAATATATTATAATGAATCAGAATATTGATATGATTTTATTAAGTGTGCTTTCCACACTAGGTTTTATCTCAAAGATCTATCTTTGTGATAAGCATTTTAAAAATCTAAAGCGGACGCAGCATTTGAACCTGTCCCCTCGGATCTCTCGACGCTCTCCCAACTGAGCTAGCTCGCCTCCTACGCAGACTCCAAATTCGTGAACTGCTTATCATTACTACCATCGTATTATAGTGTTCAATAAAAATATTGATAATAAGTTTCATTCCTAAAATCTGTTTTCAAGTTCGTGTCGAGATAGACTTTCGTAGATAGTGACGATGACCAAAAATAAACATCAATTTTTCGCATTCAATAATCAAGTCAATTAATTATTTAGAACTTTGTGTCAATTATTTTGTACTTTATTTTTCGTATACTACCTTCATAATTGTATTAATCAGTTATTGACATTTTAGGGGAAAGATACAACATTAACAAAAATCTTGTACAAGGTTGTTTTGTCAGAGTTTTTGCTGGCGCTCTACATGCTGTTCAATGCAGCTCAGAAAATTCGTAACAATGGAGATAAATTGCAACAACTGCTTAGCAGATTACTTCTGGACTCATGCTGTTGTAAGTAGATACTTCATTTCAAAGTATTTAACATATTTCTAGCTAGTTTTCTTACAAATGAGTTCGAAGAAACCAAACGAAGAGACAACACGTTATTCGATTTCTGTAAGCGCTGCAAATTACATAAGCTTTTTTTACTAAGAAACTTTACAGATTGAAATAAAAGCACATCACTTGATCCACAAAAATTTGATGGGCAAAAATTTGATATTAGTAACAATACAAATATAAGCGAATCGAAAACTTGTCATTTTTGTTGTTTGTTTTGTTTTAAAATAAATACAATTCCATTTTACATTTCAGGTGAGCTGCAATATAAGTCTACAAAAGATTTACTTCGCCTAGTGAGCTCTCGGCCGATACAAATGAAAGCTTTCGGGTCGGTGGTGGACATGACCCTACTGCCTGGCTGCATCGCTCTCTTCACTTCCAATCTCGTTGTTCTTTTACAATTTAATAATATAGTGTAGAATATCGTTATCTTAATCTAAACCGCTGTAACATGCTGGATCCTAGCGGGAATCCAACCACATGGATGAAGAAATCTATACCACGGTAATGATATCTAACAGTATTGTGACCCGGCCTTGTCCTTAATATATAACTACAGCGTCACGTGGCCACACAGGACATATCACACGCTAGGGCTGCCCGCCTTCAGTTATTTTAATAACACCTACTTGGTTTACGCATTACCTACTTGAGTTTCAAGTATTGTGTAAGTATTACACAGTCATATT
Source organism: Hypomecis atomaria (assembly GCA_964007245.1). Classification (NCBI taxonomy): domain Eukaryota; kingdom Metazoa; phylum Arthropoda; class Insecta; order Lepidoptera; family Geometridae; genus Hypomecis; species Hypomecis atomaria. The sequence continues at coordinate 20,217,920 of OZ023288.1, forward strand.
GTACCTACCTATTATGATGTAAATTTTTTATAATTATTTTAAAAAAAAACGTGAATAAAAAATGAAGCGTTCGAGAAAAATAAAAATTATATTTTTATGGTTCCGTAGGAACGAGGAACCTTAAAAACGGAAATCGCACGCTTAGTAGTTACAAGCCCACAGGTTAATTAGTCATTACGGCACGCTGAGGCTGACTAGCATACCGAGAGCATACTGAACTCCGAGGCGAGGTATGATTCGCGTTCCGACAGTTTTTAACCGACTTCCAAAAAGGAGGAGAAAAAAAAAATACATACACATGAACATAGTATTTTTTTAATTTTTTGTGTATGTTCATCGATAATTTCGTCAATTGTGAACCGAATCGAAAAAATCTTTTTTCGTTCCAAAGGGTATACTCCCGAGGTGGTCCCATTTAAATTTTACAGAAATCAGCTGAGCCGTTTTTGAAAAACCCAACAATAATGTAAGCAATTTGAGCGAAATATTCGAATTTTGTACACGATGAACATCGGTAATTTCGCCAATTGTGAACCGAATCGAAAAATTATTTTTTAGTTCGAAAGAGTATACTCCCAGGTAGTCCCAATTCAATTTTACAGAAATCGACTGAGCCGTTTTTGATAAATCAACAATAATGTAAACAATTCGAGCGAAATATTCGAATTTTGTACACGATGGAAGGCGGTTTTGCCATTTTTGCGAAAAATAATTATTACTGTTACGGAATACTGTTAGATATCATTACCGTGTCTATACAAACCAAAGTTACCAACACAGTCCAGCGGAATAAAAGTTAAAATGGCAGGTCAGGGCGAATATGTTGGTAGAACGGGTGGCCGTTGGGGCTTTAAAGTTCTCGAATGAAGATCACGTACTAGCAAGCGCAGCGTAAGACGTCCACCGACTAGGTCGGTCGAACGACATAACGCGCTGGACTAAGCCCGCTTCCACATGTCCAGCAGTGGACATCCTACGGCTGATAGTAATAATGATGATGGTGATGAAATTTATTTTTTAATGTGTTGTTTGTAATCACTGTAAGAACTAAGCCCCCAAAAACCAGGCGAAAAAGCTGCCGAAGCTGCCAAAGCGGCTGAAGATATACTTTTCTTAACAATTTTTTTTTTAGAAATCTTGACATCAAACATCATTTGAATAATTATACAGCACATGTCGCTCTAATAATTATTATATTAACATAATTTTTAAAGTTTTATCTTCTGTAAAATTTTAAATTCTGTAAAACTAATCTTCGGTTTCTCAAATATGTAACAACTAAAAGAAAAGCAAGTTAAAAGTTAATGTTTTCAGTGTTTATTTAATAATAATAGTGTAATACTAATATTATATTACTTTTTGACGATAGTTTCATAGAGAAAGTTGTTCATAATAATTATGAGTCCACCTCTCGTGCGCTTACCTTATACATACGAGTATAGGTAATATAATTATCACCTGACACATATCTTTATTTATAACTCTGTCGTGATTTTGTTCATAAACAATAAACTAGGTTCTGCCCGCGGCTTCTCGCCCCGTGAACTACCCTATAATTAACTTAACCAAATAAGACTCATAATTATTATTAGTGTGCTTTTTAGTAAAATTTTACTAATTTATGTCAAAAACAGTAACTTGTTTTGAGTAATTAATATACTGTACTGTACTTTACCGGCCTTTTAATAGTCCATTGCTGAAAATAGACCTACTACCTCCAACCTTAAATATACCCTCCAAATTTCAAGGGTCTGCGACCAGCGGTTAAGGCTCTGCGTTGTCTGTCAGTCAGTGTGTAAGGACTAAAAACTATAGATTTAGAATCATTTCAGTCGCTAGGTAGAAATAGCTTCTTTAATTTGCGAGTACACAGTAGAGATAAAAACGGTGCATAAAAAAGACATTTGTCCTGTAGTGTAATTCAAATTATTCTATCAGAGCTTAATAGAGGTCTGAGGAGAATTGGCATAGTAGAGAAAAACTATCGTTTTCTTATAGTTCTTAATACTTTTGTTAGTTCTTTTTCGTTTCTGTAAAAGCCGCTGCACAAAAATGTATAGAGCCACACAGAAACTAGAGTACACAAATAGTTTTCATTTACGCATAATCCCATACTAACCCATTAGATTAATTTCTATGTAGGTACAGACTTATTTGTTAACATAGTAACTTAATTGCTTTGCATAGGTATATGTATAAAAAGACTAGATATACACCAAGTCCATTAACCAAATTATTTTAATTAATAAACAACGGTAATGGTATTAATAAAACACGTAATAAATGTAATAACATTGAGTGGTTTATTTAACAATTTAATTTCACTTCTCTCTTCATTGTTTCAGTAACGCCAACTGGAACTCTGTATAAAATTTATTTTTAAACTATTTTCTAGCTGAAATGGATAATAAACTGCTTAATACTGTAATAACTTTCGAAAATGTTTTAGGCGCGTTCCGAAACTATATGTTTTTCAACAAATTTAAAAAAAATCTGATTTGCATGTGGACTTTTATTGCAGTTGCATTATTAGTTTTTAGTATCATCAAATGTTTCTTTATCATAGATACGCAGCAAAGTTTGGATAGTATATTTATTCATGGTTACTCTATATTTATCATGTCAATTGCTTTGTGCTGGTCAAAAAAGTTTAAACAAATGATGTTACACGTAAAAACATACACCGATAAATTTTTAAACGACACATATTTAAAAAAGACAAAACTTAGGGCAAGGAAATGCAAATTTTTTCTTTTTTCATATTATGTTTTTAATCTTTCCGAGTATGTTAGACGTTACATTTCAGTTTTATCGGTAACAAACGCCAATGAAGACCAAACTGACATAGTGTTCAGTTATATTATAGGAATAACATATTATATTGGCGATGTAAGATATAGTTTGGAGTATGGCGTAGTGTGGGCCGTGTATATTACAATAGCCGATCAGCTACAAAGCCTAGTTGACGAAGTAACTGAAGAAATTGAAAGCATACTATTGACAACAATTCCGACAAATTATATTGCCATTTATGGAAACCTAAAGAAATACGAGAAATGGGAAGCAATGTATGGAATTATTGAAAAAATTGCTAAATTGTGTAATGATTTATTTCATTGGCAGGTTTGTTTACGATGTATTGACTTTTAATCAATATAATAACACTAAATTGGCACCATTCGTAACATGACATAATTTTATCGACGCGTGAAAATGTGACTCTGATATGTTTTACTATAACCTTGTCTCGTTCTGACATGTCGATAAAATTATGTCGTTGTGCGTATGCTAGCTCTACAGAATAAAAAAAAAAACAAAATAGATAACTTTGTATTCCAAAAAATTGTAGATAATAGTTAGTGTTTTGTAATAGTCATAATAATTATATTGTCTACATAATATAATGAAAATTACCTATGTACCTTTCTACATTGCATGTGTTGAAGTGTCGTGTACGATTTTTAACCAAAACATTTTTTTTTGCAGACCACAGTTATGGTAGTGAGCATAGTATGGTACCACATCTATGTAGCGTATGTTGATATCCAAGCATATGTCCTGGTATGTCTTTATTAATTCGGAAATCGTTTTAAAGTGAAATCTTCTTTAACAGCGTTGTGCAATTTTTGGGAGGGATGTAAAATTTTAAAGTCGCGTCAGGACACGTGACCTAATCGAAAGTCCCTTTATTTTTTTTTTATAGCGAGGGGAAATCGTTTTAGACACCACTACGCCTCATAGGCAGACGGGTGGTTATGTGGGAGTCCCCGCCCATTGCTGGACGGTAAACCCACCAAAACCCCTAGGTGTTCCGCCACTGCGCTTGGTGTCGGGGCTACGGGCACGCTTACGCACTCCTCCGCGGCACCCGACAGCGCTGGCCCAACTCGGACCCCACCACGGAGCTTCGGCTCCCGCCAGAATGACGATGTGCCGAACACCAGACACATCGTCATCCACCACCTGGGACCAACCAGCACTGGGCGTCAGACAGCACCCGTGTCCGACAGCCCTGGTCCCGATGCAACGGGTCAATTAAAGTGGCCCCGCGCCTGCCACTACTACTGGTTGCAGAGGATAGGGAGAGCGGCCGTCGCGATACCGACACTCCTCTTCCCCTGCAGCCCCACCGCCTCCGCCAATACGTTGGCGGCGCCCGTTAGGGCCGCTGGCAGGTAGGATAGGCAGCGGCTTCCTCACCGCCCGTCCCACCTGACGCCGCCCCCGCATCGATGGGCTCGGCCGCGGTATCACGTCAAGCGCGACACCACAGTCCACCTCAGCCGACCTACTGGCCAGCCTCCGCACGGGCTTGTACAGGCCCATGACCCGGAGACCTCGGGTTCCTCATGGTTCACCAGGCTGGGAAAACCTGGCTACCAAGCCCCCCCGCCACGACAAGGCGGGAACCCACTTGGGGGGGTGATCGAAAGTACCTGCGTAAGATGACCTAGGGCGCTTGCACGAGTGTGTGTGTGTGATACCTATTGTATTTAACGATAAGACTTTTTAATTGTGTTCAAGTTTTTACTTTTGCCGGCGCTCCCGGAGTGCAATCCGTTGTTTTTTTTCACAGTAGTAGGTACTGGTAACTCACATAGGTATACACTTTTTTTCAAAGTATTACAGGTCCCGGTATATAAGGGCCGATTTCACCGTTGAAGCAACTAGACTAGTTTAACTAACCTCAGTTCTCTTCAAACGAGTTTAATTGTCATCATTGATCTCCGTTTACTTCAAACAGATTTCACCAGCATTAATTGGATTGCGTTCACGAAAACCAAGTTTACGAGTTCAGACGTGGCAAAAACTAAACGCAAAGTCAACCACAACTGTATTTCATTCTCAAAACTGAATTTTGACGTCACTGTAAAAGTAACGGATATATTGTATGTCATTCTTCGTGTAGTTTTCGGCAGAAATTTGTTTATATTTAAGTTCTCAAGGTCCCGTTGGCAAGTTATTGTACAAATAAAAAGCTCTGATAGCTAGTTGTAAGTCCTTTAAGTTAAGGATAGAACAAAAAGCCAGGTAGAGTAATAAAAGAGAGAGCGGCAGATCCTGGCTGAGCATGGCTAAAGAACCGTTAGGGACTGATATGGACTGATATGTTTTATGCAAGAACTTTAGCAGTTTATGTTTTCGGTAGTCATGTTATGTGTGTTATTTTATAGCTGATACCAGATTATGTTGTTATAGCTGATACCAGATTAAAAACAAACAATCTTCAAATGCGAGTGTTCAGGCTCTATGCATTTTACAATATTTTTATTTCATTTTAGTGTAATTTACAATAAAATATCACCAGCTTGTATCTGCGTTTTTAACATTTATTTACAAAATAACCTAACCATCAATATCAAAGCGTGGTCTAAACCAAGTTCAACAGCTTGAACGATGAAAAATTGGGCGTTCAGAACTTAAACTCGATTTAGCCAAAAATGGGTTCAGATTGCCGTGGTGAAATCAGAAACAGCGGTTTAGGCTCGTAAACCGAGTTCGGGTTGCTCTGATCGCGTCGCGTTAGCTAAATCGAGTTTAAGTTCTGAACGCCCGATGTTTCGTCGTTCAAGCTGTTAAACTTGGTTTAGACCACGGATTGATATTGATGGTTAGGTCATATTTGTAAACAAATGTTAAAAACGCAGATACAAGCTGGTGATATTTTATTGTAAATTACACTAAAATAAAATAAAAATACTGTAAAATGGATAGCGCTTGAACACTCGCATTTGAAGATAATGAAGAGACTTGACGAGAGATACACTATTCCTCTCGCCCACGACGGGACGCCCGAGATGGATACATGAGAGGGATGAACACTTCGATAGTCGTGATGATAAAAATAATCAGACATATCATTTTGTTTGTGCGGTAATCTGGTATCACACATAACTTGACTACCGAAAATATAAACTACTAAAGTTCATACATAAAACATTCCATAACAGTCCCTAACGGTTCTTTAGCCAGGCTCGGCCAGGATCTGCCGCTCTCTCTTTTATTACTCTACCTGGTGTTCTATCCCAAACCTAAAGGACTTACAGTTACAACTATAACTATCAGAGCTTTTTATTTGTACAATAACTTGCCAACGGGATCGTGAGCTTCGTGAGAACTTAAAAATAAACAAATTCCTGCCGAAAACTACACGAAGAAGAAGAAGAATATGACATACAATACATCCATTACGTTGACAGTGACGTTAAAATTCAGTTTTGACAATGAAAATACGATTGTGGTTGGCTTTGTGTTTAGTTTTTGCCACGTCTGAACTCGTAAACTTGGTTTTCGTGAACGCAATCCAATTTACGCTGGTGAAATCTGTTCGATGTAAACGGAGATCTATGATGACAATTGAACTCGCTTAAATAGAACTGGGGTTAGTTAAACTAGTCTAGTTGCTTCAATGGTGAAATCGGCCCTAAGTATACTGCGCGTGGGTTTAGTATAGCGGTCACCATGCGCAGCCATGCCCTCCACACTACCCTCAGCGCTGGATTTACGTGCCGCTACCTGTACGTACGATTAGGCTAGACCGCGAAATTAATTTTTTTTTTCGAGTTTTTATCGTATTCACCATGAAATGGGTTACTTACGTAAGTATAGAAATTAATCAGTTAAATCTTTGAATTCTATGCACAGATCTAAGCGTTATACTAAGCTCCACACAAGTCGGCGGGTATGGAAAGCTATGCGCAGAACGCTGCGAAAAAGCCGAAATATAGGTATGCGCGGGAGCCAGAGAGACGAGACGCCGAAGCACACCCGCCCGCCAACCTTATGCCTCCCGCGCGCTCCCACACCCGTGCTCAACACTATGCCACGCGGCGTTGGCATTGTGCACACAGGCGCTATAATTAGCAAATCACGGCGAAGTGTCATCTACAGCTACCTTCTCATCCGCCGACTTGTGCGGCGCTTAGTATACCTACCTCTATATACCTATCCACAATTGATTTTACGAAGTCATGTTACCAAAAACCCAGTTTACTACACTGGGTTATTGGTAACATGAATATTTAATGTATCAATTGTAGGTATCATAATGTATCACAGATGAATCTTGTTGTTACAGAAACAATCCACAAATATAAGTACGATCACTTTCAAATTGATACTTATGGAAATTGCACTAGCGCTATTTTTCGTGTGTGATGCCGCACAACAAGTTTGCAACAATGGAAGAATTTTAAAACAGCAGCTTAGTAGACTGCTCGTATATTCATGCCATAGTAAGTGTAGCTACTTAGTAGATGCACCGGTTCTGGCCACTGCCCCGGTTTTGGCCTATTAATGTCAAAATCATTCCATAAATAGATCAAAAACTTTATAACACCATGCATATTGTTTGTTTATATGTCAAAGTATGAAAATTTTCTAAAATTATTATTTTAGCATTAAAATTGTTAACACAATCATTAAAATTCAAAGTGGCCAAATATGACAATATGATAGCTACAACCAATTGATTTTTTTAACCCAAGGAAAATCCGAACCAACCGGCGCCGCACTCTTCTTTTCACAAGTGACGTGCATTCCGTCGCTCGCCACGCCATAAACTCCATCCAGTGGTCATAGATGACACTGGCGCTCCGATCACTTGAAAAATTTCGATGTTTTTAACTTTATTCTGACATAATGTACAGTGCCACCATAGGGGCGGTGTTTGAAATGACATGGCATTATTGCTATAACGATAAAGTTCAAAATAAAAGCTCTACCTAGGAGACATTTGAAGTTTGTTCATCATCTTTGTGAAATCAAATTTGACATTTGATGAGCAGCTCAAGTGTAATTTGTGTCTAGATTACTTAGCAGTTTCTATAGATTTTCGACGCCATGTTTGTGGAATCATGCATCACAACTTTTTTACTTTATGTCACTTCTACTGTTTTTCCTTATTCTGAGAGTGCCACCAACTTAGCTGTTCAGTTGACGGCGTCGCTAGGGGCGCAAATACAAATACTTTTATTTACCACAGACACTCTCCATCGCAGCCTGTCTTGGGCTTTGAACCCGATCCCTCGGGTCCTCCGGCATATAAGTGTATGTCCTATCCTTGGACTTACGTACATACCTCCCGGACCCAGTCCTTGGGTCCCATGCGCTTATGCGCTAGTCCTGTCCTTGGACTCTCCCTCATATCCTCCTGGACCCAGTCTTCGGGTCTTACGCGCTTATGCGCTAGTCCTGTCCTTGGACTCTTCCTCACATCCCTCCTAGACCCAATTTTCGGGTGCGGATACGGGTGCTTTATTGCACCCAGTTTCGAGAATTGTGATTGAATTAAGAATGTAATTTAGTTATAATTTTGTAATTCCTGACAATTCATTAATACCTATATGTTTTTTTTAGGTGAGCCGAAGTACAAGATGACCAAAGATTTGCTTCGACTGGTGAACACCCACCCGATACAGATGAAAGCATTTGGTTCAATAGTGGACAAGACGATGTTGCCTGTTTGCATCGCCTTCATGACCTCTTATCTCGTAGTTCTCTTACAATTTAATAATATAGTTTAAAAATACATCCAGATGTTATAAGTTTGAACATAAAATAGTTAAATTGTATTGTAATGAAAATTAACAACTTTTGCTCTGCGACTTTTGTCGAAACTGAAAAAAAAAACAGGTGTTCCATACATTTTATCGAGGGCAAATGATAATATTCTATGGGACAACCACTTTTTTTTTTAGAATTAATAAAAGTCATAGAACAAAAGTTATTTCTTTGATGTACATAATAAGCCCGATTACAGAAGCGCCAGCGTAAATTAAATTTAATAGCAACGTAAAAAGCGTTCTCTCTATCGAATGCCTAAAGTGAAAAAGAAAAAGAACTATGCTATTTAGCTATTATAATTACGATGGCGCCTCTGTGATCGGGCTTATTTTAATTAAGCTCTTATTAGGATGCTCATTTATTAGAAATAACGCTGAATATAGCAGTGCCTACTGGGTACACTTAGTGAGGTTATGATGGTGTTTATTATTATTCATATTTCTGGCCTCTTAGTTTTTTGCAGGAGGTATGTAAAGTAGAGTTTGAGTATGTACCCCCCATCCTTCATCTGCATCCTCTAGAACGAAGCCTGTCTTCGTCTTGGGTGGCTGAACTCCTTAATTGCTTCACTTATAACTTTACAGTTCTAACGCTTTCGCTACGCTCGGGAGTTTAACTCTAGACTCCCTCGCTTCGCTCAGGGTCCAATATATCCATCGCCTGTGACACAAGAGACGACTTCGTTTTAGTCTTTAATCTACTAATAAAATACCTATCCATAATATAGACAAAATGATACAATGAATGCTTTTAAAAAAGTAAAGTAAGTAAGAACGCAAAATGAAAACCATTTTCAAAAAGAACTTTTACAAATTAGTAAAAAAAATGAAAAGCCAATAAAAACTACGATACGTTCAAGTCAACGTGAATTTAGATTTTTTTAATTTAATTGAGGCTGAGCTAGAAATATTAGTGTTGAAAAAAAATCACTTACTGTATTTTATTTTTCTCAGCTTGTGTCCAGATGTTAAAAAACCCTGATACCAACATTTCTTTCTATACTGTAATAATACAAAATAGAATTTATAAGATTATATATAAGATATGTATACTAGCTGACCCGGTTAACTTCGTCTCACCATTTGTGAACTGTCAATGACAGTTAGAAATCTTCTTTGGCTCATGCACAACAACTTTGCTAAAGATCATCACAAATGATCTAATGCATAGTTTACGATTTTATAAAGGACATACAGACAAACACTCATTTTTATATACTTATATAGATCGTTATATAGATTGAAGATTGATACTGTATCAGATTTCTTGTACGAACTGGAGTGTTATCTTAAATAAAAGATGAATACCGCTTTGCTACTACATAGTGCAATACAGATACGGCTGTTTTGTTGCTTATTTGGTCCTTTAGCGTACTCGTAACTTATGTAATGATGTAACTGATGTAACTGATGTTTTGTGTTATTTATGTCAATAGGTATAAAAATAAAAATCAGTTTAAATGTAAACATTTGTTTAAGTTTATTATTCAATTCTTGAAAATAGACCAAGTGATATTTAATTAACAAAATACCTCTATACTACCAATCAGGTAAATTAATATAATAAGTAAGAATACTCTACCAATACTAATGTTTTTGTTTACACATGTCTATTTTATACTACCTTAATGCCCGCGGCTTTGCCCGCGTTGTCTTCGTACTTGGTTAATAATTATGATAACAGCCCGCGGTTTGTCCTGCAATGTCTGTGAAATTAAAAATTATATTGGCCCGCGGTTTGGCCCGCACTGTTTTGTTAAAATGTTAAAATTGTTACAGCCTTAAAATGTTAAGAGCCTGCGTTGCTTTTAGTAAAATTACAAGCCATAGTGTGGCCGTGTTCCCTACTTTCATTATCTCATCTTTCTTCAAAATATTATAACCCACGGCATGGACTGTGTTGTTTTGTCTATGTACTTACATAAAATGAGAATAGCCCGCAATTTGGCCTGCGTTGTTTTGTACTTCCTTAAAATGATAAGGTATGTCTCGGTTTGGGTTGTTCTATGCTTCTTTAAAATGACTATAGCTCGCAGTTCGGCTTGCGTTGTCTAAATACTTATTTTAAAATTATAATACCCTGCTGTTTAATCCGCGTTGTTTTAGGTACAGTTCCATATAATATGTATGGTAATTATAGTAAGGCACGGGCTTTAAGGTAGTCATCTATATTTCTCGAGACTGGACACTTTGTTCGTGTCTTATTTTAAACAGAGAGCTCATCATCATCATCTACTTGCCCTTTTCCCACTAGGGTCGGCACAGCACGTTTCCTTTCGCCACTTCACTCTATCATTCGTCATCTCATCATCAACTCCTTCTCTCGCATGTCATCTTTCACACAATTCATCCACACTTTTTTTGGTCTTCCCCTCCATCTTTTGCCATTTACCATCATATTAAGTTCTTTTTGTGACATGACTATCCTCCCTTCTCATTATATGCCCATACCAAGATAGCCTGCCACTCTTTAATTACTAAGAATGCTGTTGGTAACAAAATTTAATTGATTTTTAAAGTTTTTTTTACGATTTTATAATAAGTTCAAGCCGAGGGAAAGGGATCCACTCACATTTTTCGGGTTAGTAGTAAGTACCTGCCCTATGCCTGCTATTAAGACAAAATTTCATTCAATGTTTAGACAAAACGGGTAAATTAAATTACCCGTTTTGTCTTAACATTGAATGAAATTTACTACTACTACTTTTATACATTTTGGTCAGTTAAGGAACCCAATAGACACATTACTACTATTATAAATTTTGGTCAGTTAAGGAACCCAATAGAAATTGTTGGCTTCCTTAAGGATCTTCACTATTTAAAAGGTGAATTGTTGCATATTGTATGTTTTTTTTATATAAAATTTAGAAAAGTTAGAATTTTTTTCGAAGCATTCACTGATTTATTCCGGGACGTAAGTGAAAATTGAAAAAATTGAAAAATAATTTATTTCTTTTAGTACACAATACATGAAATATGTAGCCATGGCCATCAAACTAGGTGTGAGAACACCTGTATTTTGATGGATAGCCTTCCTAATAGTTACATCATTATGAATTGTACAGTTTTATATTATTTGGAAATTAAAATTCTAAACTAAAAAGTAAAATAATTTATGTTAAGTTTAATTATGGTCTGGGCCTAAAAGTCATATTACAGTGTTGTTTATACGTTTCAGATTAATTAAATGATTGCTTTCTTGATGTCAAAATATTAATATCAGTAGATAATGTTAAAAATAAATGTTAAAAAATAATAATTACGTAGTCCATTAAGTAGTCCATACGTGGACTATTTGCAAAACAGAACTTCATCCGATTACATTCTGTAGGTCTATGTGCATTCTGCCCATGCACTGATTTGTATCGACTGCTATGTCAAATTTCAATCCGTCCATTTGTTTCGTCAAAACAAATATTGTTTTTGGTGATTGAGGCTATCCCGAAGTTGCACAATACATTTGTATACATTATATGCGTTTACTCACAGCATCTTATCCGTTGTACAATACATTTGTGTTCCAAGTTTCAAGTATATGGGTTAAGCGATTTGAACTGTAGACCATATGTTAGTCAGGCACTCACGCTGAAATCTTTTATTAATATAGATTACTTAGTTTGTTATATTACATTCCTGTCATACAATTAATAGTAACACTATAGTGTATACCTACTTTGTCTGGCACTGATGAAGCTTTTCGTAATATCCTATCAAAATTGTAACAAAACTGAGTAAGCTACTTGATTTTATTTTAGCTTTTGAGAATGGTCTGGGCACATATCGAAATTATGTATCATTCAATTGGATTTCCAAAAGTCTTATCTTAACTAGAATTCTACTCGAAACCACATTAATAGTTATCAGTTTAATAATCGCTTTCTATGTTTTCAACTCAATACAAACTTTTCATCTACTGTTATGGTTGCTGTATTTCAATTACATTCGCTTATTTATATGGGTCTAAAAAATGTTATCGAATGATGTTGTATATAAAAACGAACAGTAAACACTTCTTGAATGACTTTTATATAAAAAAAAAAACAAAAGCTCGCGCAAGAAGTTTTAAATGGGTTATAGCTGCGTATTTTACTACCTGTTTTGCTGAGTACATTGTGTATTATTTAACTTTTTTTTCCAAACAAATTGAAAATAAAGACATTACTATCGTTACAAGCAATTATTTTGTAGAAATTATCCATTGTATGTGTGATATCAAAAGTAATTTAGAGTATGGAGTGATTTGGAGCTTTTATATCACTATTGCTGATCAGCTAAAGAGTCTTATTGAAGTAATCGAAGAAATTGAGATCAACACATTGTCAAGGATACCGTACAACTATGTCGCTATGTTTAAAAATATAATGCAATTGGAAAAATGGTCAGAAACGTATAAAACTATTGACAAAATCACAAGTCTGTGTAATGATTTATTTTACTGGCAGGTATGTTTTACAATGTATATTTCATAAGCAACTCATCTCAGCTCCATACAGCTCACATGAGCTTTTTGTTTTCTGTATTTTCCAGTCTTTCTTGTTTACCCTATTGTAAATAAATAATATTAGGGAAATAATTTAACTATAAAAATAAATAATTAGACTGTCCTGCTGATTTTCATGAGCTTTAGATTATTTCTAAACCCAACTTAGCTTGTGACGATATTGACGAAAATTGTTCGTATAAATTGCCAATGTATATTGTCTATCTCTGATAGGCACTTATAAAATGAAATTACTTGTATTTATTCGATTGAATTTTAGTGTAGACTAGTCATGGTAGTACCATAGTACCATAGTATGGTATCACATTGAAGTGGCTTATGTCGACGCACTGATGATGCCGGTACGTATGTTTGTGTACCATTCATTGTATATATTTAATTGCAACCAAAATGGACCCATTTCGGATTGCATATAAAAATTTGCACAAATTTTTAGACTGAATAAGATTTGACTTGGGCCTTACTGCACGCACTGGTAAAGTTTCACACGCGCAGTTAATAGAATCGTAAACTACGCGGGCATGTTAGTGATATCTGATAGTATTGCGTCTTCATACAAATGGTCAGAACGCGAATCATACCTACACCCTACACACCACGGAGTTCGTTATGCTAGTAAGTAGCGGCGCGCCGTAGTGACAAACGAACGTGTAGATTTGTAACTAGTAAGCGTGCGATTAACGTTTTTATGGTTCCTCGTTTTACTACGGAACCCTAAAAACACAAAATGTTTTTTTATTGAACGCTTCCTTTTTCACTAACAACGAATTTCTTTTTTTGACTGTCGAACCGGACGGAGGAGGTACTCAATTCGACGCGTATATTTTTTTATGTATAACCACGCATATTTTTTTTCGTAGTAGTCCTATTTCAATAACTCTTTTTTTTAATTAGAAAGATTATACTTCGAAATTGGGCCTATTTAAGTTTAATCAAAAAGCGGCTGAGCCGTTTTTGATAAATCAACAATAATGTGAAAAATGCTACATCGATCCATGCGAAATATTCGCGAATTCTGTACACTGGTGTAGTCGGTCATGCTATTTTTTGCAAGAAATAATTATGTAATAAGTGATATGACAATTTCACATAATAATAAATAGAAATTACAAAAAAACTCAAGTAGGTTAAGAGTAAGTAGATGAAATTAAAATACTAAAGGCAGGCATAGTGCGTGATACGTTCTGCATGGCCACGGGGCGGGACGGGCGACGGGGACTTTTATTTCAAGGACAGGGCAGATGATACTTTACCTAACTGGTTGGTAATTTTAGAACCAAAAACCTATATTTAGCCATTTACGTTCTAATTATGTGTCATTAATTCAGGTTATCAAACTTGTTATAATTATTATGTTAAAAATGTCAATTAATCAATCACACTAAGACAATTTCGACTACAAAATCATTCACCTCAAAAGTAGCTTATTTCCTCTTCATAGCCCAATTAGGCCATTCATATGTCTAAGACCCACTTCACTGTTGTTATGGGGGACTTCAACGCAAAGTTGGGCAGAAAAAACGACGATGAGCTGAGGGTGGGGCAATTTGGATATGGGCAACGGAACCCTAGGGGCCAGAGGCTGGCTGACTTTCTGGAGAGAGAGGAACTCTTTATGATGAACTCTTTCTTCCAGAAGCCGCCTCACAGGAAATGGACCTGGATGAGCCCTGATGGTTCCACGAAAAACGAGATAGACTTCATCATGACCACCGAGAGACGAATATTTAATGATGTCTCCGTGATCCACAGGGTGAAAACCGGCAGCGATCACAGAATTGTACGAGGCACATTAGATATTAATGTTAAGCTCGAAAGGTCCCGCCTGATGAAGTCCACGCTCCGACCTACTCGTGAACATATCCAAAACCCCGAGGACTTTCAGCTCGAGCTCTCGAATCGTTTTGCTTGCCTAGAGAACCTTGCGTCGGTGGACGAGATAAACAACGGGCTCATAGAAACTGTCCAAACGGTGGGTGCTAAGTTCTTTAGACCCCGCCGTTCAAATAAACCGCAGAAATTCTCCGATCACACTGTAAATCTCATGGCCGAACGACGCTCGCTAAAATTGCAGTCTTCCGATGATGCAAAGTCATATAGGCGTCTCAATAGACAAATTTCTAAATCCTTGCGGCACGACATCCGGCTTTTTAATACTAAACATATTAAAAAGACAATAGAGCGGAACAAAGGCTCCAAAGTGTTCGCAAGAGATTTGTCTATTGGACAAAGCCAATTGACAAAGCTGAAAAGAGAAGATGGAAGTTTAGCGTCGACCAAGGCAGAGGTATTAGAGGAGATTGAAAGGTTCTATGGACAGCTATACGCTTCGGTCGCTAAGCCTGTTAGCAGCGCGGCCAAAGATCCAAGAGCCAAGCTGACCCGACACTTCACCGAAGATATCCCAGACATCAGCCTGTACGAGATTAGAATGGCCCTGAATCAGCTTAAGAACAACAAGGCGCCGGGTGATGACGGTATCACATCAGAGCTCCTGACAGCGGGTGGAACACCGGTACTAAAAGTCCTCCAGAAGCTTTTTAACACCGTCGTCCTCGAGGGCATCACGCCAGAAGCATGGAACAGAAGCGTGGTGGTGTTGTTTTTCAAGAAAGGTGACAACACCTTATTGAAGAACTACAGACCCATCTCGCTTCTGAGCCATGTTTATAAGCTGTTTTCAAGGGTCATTACGAATCGTCTCGAGCGCAGGCTTGATGACTTCCAGCCTTCCGAACAAGCCGGTTTCCGAAAAGGCTTTAGTACCATGGACCACAATCATACGCTACGGCAGGTTATACAGAAGACCGAAGAGTATAACTTGCCACTTTGCTTAGCGTTTGTGGACTATGAGAAAGCCTTTGATTCGGTCGAGACTTGGGCTGTGCTCGAGTCTCTCCAACGATGCCGTATTGACTATCGGTACATCGAAGTGTTGAAGTGCTTGTATAATAACGCCACTATGTCGGTCCGAGTACAGGAAGAGAGCTCCAAGGCGATCCCTTTAAAAAGAGGCGTAAGACAGGGAGACGTAATTTCTCCGAAACTGTTTACGGCTACTTTGGAGAACGCCTTCAAGCTCCTGGAATGGAAAGGATTCGGCATCAATGTCAATGGCGAATACCTCACTCACCTTCGGTTTGCCGACGATATAGTAGTCATGGCAAAATCGATGGAAGAGCTCAGCACGATGCTCGAAGGCCTCAATCGGGTTTCTCAACAGGTGGGTCTTAAGATGAACATGGACAAGACGAAAGTTATGTGTAATTCCCATGTTGTACCCACCCCGATCTCTGTTGGGAACTCGGTTCTTGAAGTCATTGACTCGTACGTCTACCTAGGACAAGTAGTCCAGTTAGGTAGGTCCGACTTCAAGAAAGAGGCCAATCGCCGAATCCAACTCGGCTGGGCAGCGTTCGGAAAATTGCGTAGCGTCTTCTCGTCCGACATACCTCAGTGCCTCAAGTCGAAAGTTTTCGACCAGTGTGTGTTGCCAGTGATGACTTATGGCACAGAAACGTGGTCTCTCACTATGGGCCTTACTCGTATTGGTAAGCTCCAAGTAGCCCAACGAGCTATGGAGAGGGCTATGCTCGGAGTCTCTCTGCGAGATCGAATCAGAAATGAGGAGATCCGTAGAAGAACCAAAGTTACCGACATAGCCCAACGGATTGGCAAGTTGAAATGGCAATGGGCAGGGCACATAGCGCGGAGGACTGATGACCGATGGGGTCGAAAAGTTCTCGAGTGGAGACCACGTACCGGCAAGCGCAGCGTAGGACGTCCACCCACAAGGTGGACGGATGACCTCATTAAGACCGCAGGATCGCGCTGGATGCAAGCCGCTTCCAACCGGTCTTATTGGAGATCCATAGGGGAGGCCTATGTCCAGCAGTGGACTTCTTATGGCTGATGGATGGATGGATGGATGAACCCAATTAGGAAACACATTTTGAAAAATACGAAACACCTTACTCAATTAATTGTGTAAAAGAATGTATGTGCAAAATTTTAAGGCATCGGGCCAAGGAATCGCATTCTCCAACAAAAAAGCCACCTCATTTCACTCACTTAAAGCTTGAATTTCGACAAATCCCGTCTTAATGAGCACTTGCTTTTGAGATTACGTGATTAGTGAATCATGAGTGATTTTACGCTTTTATATATGTCTGCAATATGTATAAACGTAAAACTCCAAGTCTCTAATAATTTTCTTTACTGAATCAATGTGTTTTGTCGATACAGAATAATTATTTAAATATAAGCAATATCTTGCATAAGATCATTCTCATGAAACTGCTGCTAGCTTTGTATGTGGTATGTAATGCTGCACAACAAGTTTGCAACAATAGAAGCTTTTTGATACTGCAGCTAGGTAAACTGCTAATTTCATAGTGCGTAAAATTCATGTCATAGTGAGTAAAATTTATTTTATTTTCCAAATTTAGGTACTAATTGTTTTAATACTGGAAAATAAATTGAAAGTCTTTTTTGGCCAATTGTTGAGATAAATTAACACTGAAGTAGGACAAATGTGTGATCTTTTTGTGTACAATGATAACAATCTTATTCATATCAATTAAATTATAAAAATTGGAATAAGATTTTATACAAATAATTTATTAAGTAATATTCTGTTCTTATTATTATTATTTTGAGCCTGTATTGGCCCACTGCTGGGTAAAGGCCTCCCTTCCCTCCTTCCAGACTTCTGTTCTTACATAACCAAATCAAATCCTTTGATTTCTTGATAACAAATACCCTATTTAATTATATTTAATCAATTCAATTACTATTAATTGTTTTATTAAAGTCAGCATACAATATAAGTTATACTACACTGATAAGTTAAAACATAATAAAGTGTTTATTTACACGCCAATTTGACTTTACTTTGCGTCACAATGCGGTACGTCGCGAGCCCCCAAATGTTCCCATCAAACTGGCTGCATTGCCTCGTTAGATAGCTAGGGATATCTGTTAAACGAGGAAATAACCTGATCTGGGAATTTACATATTATTATTACAAATTATAATAATGACACAATGCACACTTTAATGAACTGGAGTAGTCAGACTATAAAATTACGTTATGTGCAACTAAAGTCGTAAACTGAAAACTTGGTCTTGTAACAGCATTGATTGATTAAATACTGTGCTTTAATAATTTACTCTAACTTGATAAAAATATTTTTTCAGATGAGCCAGAGTACAAAATGACGAAGGATTTGCTTCTGTTGGTGAAAACGCGTCCGATACAGATGAAAGCATTCGGTTCAGTAGTGGATATGACGCTGCTACCTGTCTGCATTGCTTTGATTACATCAAATCTCATAGTTCTCTTACAATTTAACAATGTTGTGTGAAATCACTGATAACGTGAATTGAGACATGTTGTCCTTATCTAACGGGGGCTGAATTTTAAATGTATTTGGAAATGTAATTTTAATGCAAAATTGTATTAACTAGCTTGTCACATGCCTTGGCTCATGCTGTTAGTGTACGAGTGGAATGGAAGCAATGGAATTTAATCTAGTAGTTTTATAAAAAGTAGAACTAGAGAAGCATAGGTTTAACTGAATCTTTATAAGCTTAGGTATACTTAGACTCGCTATAGACCGATTTGGTTCATACTCCCAAATCTTGTTAGAATTAAGATACTAAAAATAATCTGTGGTCTCTCACCATGAGCCTCATTAGTAAGCTTCAAGTAGCCCAACGAGCCATGGAGAGGGCTATGCTCGGACTTTCTCTGCGAGATCGAATCAGAAAAGAGGAGATCCGTAGAAGAACCAAGGTTACCGACATAGCCCAGCGGATTGGCAGGTTGAAGTGGCAATGGCAGGGCACATAGCGCGGAGGACTGATGACCGATGGGGTCGAAAAGTCCTCGAGTGGAGACCACGTACCGGCAAGCGCAGCATTAGACGTCCACCCACAACGTGGACGGACGACCTCGTTAAGACCGCAGGATCGCGCTGGATGCAAGCCACTATCAACCGGTCTTATTGGAGATATTTAGGGGAGGACTATGTCCAGCAGTGGACGTCCTATGGCTGCAAGGATGGAATGAATAAACTACAAAAAAATTAAAGGTATGTAATTAATTTTCACACTTTTTTGTAGTACATAGTTCTTATAGAATATAAATTGAATGTAATTAATTGAACTACTGCGTAGAAGCCTGCCTAATGAAATTCGACAAAACAAGAATACTTCGAATCAGTCAAAGTAATAAAATTACGAACCGTAGATTCATTTATCATTGTCAGTATTTAGTATAGTAAGGTAATAATATTGTGTATTTGTACCTAACTTCATCTTCAGTAAAGTAGTAACTAACTGCTTCTCGACAAAAAACAATATGAATAAACTGCTCAGCACCATAATGATATTAGAAAACACTTTTGGCATATACCGAAATTATATGTTTCTTCACAAAATAACTAAATTTGTTGGACTAGTACGAATTGTTTTCGAAATCATGTTAATAATTTTGAGTTTTATTATCAAGCAATACGTTTTAGATGCTAAATATGATTTTAATTTCATTTTCACGCATTCTTACTCGGTTTTTGTCATGTTGAATTCTTTGTTCCGTTCTAGAAACTTTAAATTATTGATAATTAATATTGACAGGTGTGCTGAGTACTTTTTAAATGACTCTTATGTTAAAAAAACTAACTTGCGTAAAAAAACATTAATTACTGCTTTGTTTTTATTTTTCGTCATCAATACTGTGGAATATATTTTTTATTTTGCAACTGTTATAATGAAGATCACAGAAAACAAAGACGTTACTTATGTTGCTAGTATTTATGTCCTAGAATTAACATTTCATTTGAGTGGTGATAGATATAATATAGAATCCGGTGTAGTTTGGAGCATTTATATTACAATAGCTGATCAACTCATGAGTTTTGTAGACATAATAACTGAAGAAATAGAAAAGAAAACAATGTTGACAATGGAACATTATGATAAATGGGCAGCGACGTATGACAACATTGAAAAAACTGCAAAACGGTGCAATGACTTATTGTATTGGCAAGTGCGTGTACTCGTTGAAACTTTTATCAAAAATAGCTCAATTTTTAAATTATGGGTGTGGCAAAACGAGCGTAACTTCCTAACCTCTGGTCAAGTAATATGAGTCGCGAAATTTACGTCGCATTTAAATTCATTCTAAAATGCAAATGATAAAAGAAATTTAACTTTTAATTGGTCCTCTTTTTGCCACAATAGCGACCGAAATCGAGTCGACACATTTAGTAACTTTTGAATGAATTCGAAATTACGTGACTTGCAGCTTACGACATTACGTTCGTTTGGCCTTGCCCTAAAAGTGTCTGAATATTATTGAAATCCCTTAATTTTCTTTTTTTTTACCAGACCACATTGATAATATTAAGCGTCGTGATATATCATATTCGTATAACTTACTTCGACATTCTATCCCATGTATCGGTAAGTATAATATGTATTACTTTAAGAATGGAGCCAATTTTTTCTTTACAAAAAAGTGGCTCTATTCATACTTTTATATTACTACTAGATTAAGCCTAAGTATAAGAATCTGTACATTTTTTTGTCATACATAATTTTTAAATAGTCAGAAAAAAATCCGAACATTATAACACTAAAATAAACAAAATATGACCTGTCATCCTAGTTGCATGACAGGAGTCAAAGAGACAGCTGTCAAACTAATTTATTTTTCAGGTCATAGTTCCAGTCAAATATTGCAGGTATCACAGTGAAAGCTATTTTTCATACTTGAGTTGCATTACAGGTGTATAAGTGATAGCTGTCAAACTTAAAATTGTATAGACCCGCAACTGTCGATTTTAGACTTTGGCTGTCTCTAAAAAAGTGAAAGAATTCAACAAAATCTACATTTCAGATGACAGATGTCAAACTTCACAAAAGTGAAAAATCTCATAGAGTCCTGTCACTCTCGTGAAGAGAGTGATGCTCAAGAATCTACGGATGGAGCTAAATCATTTTTTAAAGTTTGACAGCTGTCAATTTTAAAACCTGTCATGCAACTCTAGTATTGAATTCTATAATATGACAGCTATCACTTGGACTATTATCACAGTGACATCTGTCATATTTGACCTAAACTTTGATCCGAAAAAATCTACTACTTATCTTGCTTGGTAGTATTATGGGAAGAAAATGTTAACCGTGGTTCTTACTGCTACGAGTAGTACAATATCCATCATATGTTTTTGTTTCAGTTGAGGATTTAACTATGTTTTCTTATAACGTTATCACGTAAAATTATCGTCCTTAAACCGACTTTACACATCACCGACATCCAACTTTTTCAATTTTACAGGGCAACATTGTGATAGCTCAATCAGTTTTGTTCAAGATTATCCTAATCCAACTTATGCTAGGACTATTCACGATATCCTACGCTGCGCAACTTGTTTACAACAATGGGCGCAAATTGAAGCTGCAGCTTACTAGACTGCTTATATTTTCATGCCATAGTAAGTAACGACACTAAAACTTTCAGGTTTCATGTAGGTGACCGGAACAGTAGATGAAGATCAGAATTATTTTCAATATATTTTTCATCCAGACCTAACTTTTTATTTCAGGTGAGACACAGAACAAGATGACAATGGATTTGCTCCGGCTAGTGAACAATCGGCCGATAGACATGAAAGCATTCGGTTCAGTAGTTGACATGACGCTGTTGCCTGTCTGCTTTGCTCTCGTCACATCTAATCTTATAGTTGCCTTACAATTTAACAATGTCGTCTGAAAAATCTATATATAAATATTGGTATTGTATTATATATATATATAGACTGCAGTGGGCCCTAAGTGTAACTGCGCCAAAACTTGTATTCACTGATTTTCAATTTTAAGCATTAGCTCAGAAATTGTAACAAAAGAATTTAGTAGTATTTAGTTCTAAGTTAAATATTATTAAATGCTTTTGTTACAACTAGAGTTAACTAATGCTCAAAATTGAATTTCGACATTTATGCAAAAATCTGCAGTTTCTGGCGTTAGCTCGGAATTATAAGTTAAACGCGGATAATTTAGGTTTCATTTGACTTGTTTAAAAAAAACGCGTTGTAACGAAGGCATTTAGTAATAACTGGTTCTAACTAGGGGAAAACGCGTTCTCTTAAAACGGGTTACAATTGTAAGAAATATAAAAGTTAGAGATATCGATGAGTAAAATGATATTGTAGCATATCTCCTGCGTTTATATTTACATCCCTGTATACAGTGTTATCACTCTAATGTGGTTTTTGGAGAAATGTTCGTGTAAAATATATGGTGATGTAAATCATGTGGTTTTCAAATAGATTTCTTAGTTTATTGAATCAGGCGTTACTTTGCGGAAGTTCATCTTCAAATCCTTGTTTTGAATAAAAAAAAAATATTATTGCTCCATCGGCCATTATTCAGATTGTAGAAGTAGTTCTACAATCTGAAAATTGGTGCACAGGTAGGAAAACACATGTAACAGAGCCTATCAGTTAGGCTTTAAACTAGCACTACTTTAAAGTTATTGTATTTATATTACAGGGTCTACAAAAAAAAATTGTTGCCCTGGATATCTCTGCGGATTTATATGTTTTCAATTCCACAGTTTCTGAAAATATTAATGAAAGTACTGAATCAGCTCTGATTTTGGTTCATTTTATTTTTGTAAAGTTTGATTTCCTTATCAGTTTCATTCAGTCAGGTGAATAGAAAACCTAAAACTGTGGAACCGGAGAACGTATCTACCAGGATCTATAGGAGATGAAAGAAAAATATCAGAGAAGATGGGACCGACACATGAGGGCAAATTAAGGCTGGTCTTTAAAAAGATATTTTTCCCTGAGAAAATATAGCAAAGGAGGCCTAAAGGCCTTTTTTAGTTTGAAATACGTTTTTTTTTCTTCTTTTCTACATTTACGAGTATACATAATTAACTGCTAGACTGCTAGACTGGTATATTTCGCGTATTTTCACAGCATTATGAGCTACGGAATACTGGTATGGGGTGCAGCGGCAGACATTGATGTCATATTTATTTTACAAAAACGAGCTGTAAGAGCGATATACATGGTGGAGGCAGGAACATCATTACCTACGGAATCATTTTAAAAAGATAGGCATTATGACAGTGCCATCTTTGTACGTGTACGAAGTTATAATGTATACGCGCAAATACATACATAGTTTTACAAAAAGGAGTGATATAATAGAGCGCAATCTAAGGGACAAACATAAACTGGTGCCCCCCAGATTTAGGCTGCAAGCGAGCAACAAGACTTTTCTAGGAAATTCGGTATTGTTTTACAACAAAATTCCCAAAGAAATTCTAGACCTAAACGAAACAAAATTCAAAACAGTCGTAAAAAAAAATTTGATTAGTAAAGCTTATTACAGAATTAGAGATTATGTTGAAGACAAGTCTGCATGGAAAGATGTGGTTCTGACGTCTACCTATATTGACAAGGCCCCTTTACAGCCGCAAATGTACCTAACTATTTATTTTAATATTAATGTTTACCGTATTTTTGTTTTTTAACATGACAAGGCCATTTTACAGCCGCTTGCGAATTATTTTATCTTATATTGTGAATTTATTGTAATATGATAGTGTTTTTTGTATTGTTTGACATTGTTAAGTGCTCACATTGTGTTCCTATGACAAATAAATGAATTGAATTGAATGTCATGCCAAGACAGTTATTAGGTCTCAGTGAAACGAAATTTAAAAACACAATTAAACGCTATTTGATAAGCAAAGCCTAATGAGTCGGCAGATATATTTACTAAGAATAGGTCTCAATGGCAAAAATCTGTATCGGCCCAATTTGAGAAAGTTTGACATTTAAATATTATTGTTATTCATAATTTATTTATTAGTACCCTGACAAAGCCTCTATACAGCTGCTCAATTGACAAGGCCTATTTACAGTCGCAAAAATTCTTAAATAACATTGTAACATTATTTAATTCATTATTATATTCAGTTATTCATTAATTCATTATTATATAGTTATTGTTTTGTACGGAAATGAAGCCGCTAAGAGTATGTATTATACCAAAAGCTAAATAAATGAATGAATGAATGAATGAACTAAGTATGATAACCTTCGAGCAACTATCTTTAGAGTCACAATCGTGCAGAAAAGTGTCCGAAACAAAACTCTGCCCAAGCTACATAGTGGGAGGCTTTTTAGTTGGTCGTAAGGCTATTACAAGCCGACTACAACGCCGTGCGATGCCAAAGCTCAGTCACAAGCACTATTTAGGTGACTTAACGTCAAGATTCGAAAAAACGGTTCGTGGTGAATTATTAAATGTAAATATCTAAGTTCGTATGTATAATGGCGCTCGGACATTTTTTTACTACTTTCACTTAGGGACTGTGGCTCTGTAGATATTTGCTCGAAGATGATTACATAATATATCTTTTAAATGAAAAAGATGTTTAATTATATTCCTACTTGTTATTTTGTTGTCATTAATTGTACTGACTGTTAAAAAATAAATAAAAAAAAGAGCCAATCTTTCAAAACCATACATAGTTTCGTGAATGGTAGTCATAGAGCTTTTACATTCAGGGCTACACAACCAGTGTATTAATTATCCATAAGTCACCTGCTTTTAAAGACTAAAATTATTGCATTTTGATAAAAAGTAAGCAATTCTCAATTAAAAATACCAAAACACTGAACATACTTGTTACATACTACTTTGCATACGTAGAAGAATGTGCTAGCACAAATAAAATTAACACTCAAGTTACCTATAATAATAAGCTGTTTGCTCACAATACCTAATATAAACAAACATTCAGACTTGGTTTTCAAATCATCACATTCACGAAGAGAAGACCTTGTGAACGATCCGGTACAAAAATGATAACCGCTTTAATATCAGGAGACAAAACATCGCAAACATTCAGCCGGCATAAAACCGAAATAAAATTGAATTACGGGGCGACCATTAAAACGAAAAAAAGTCAGACATAAAGCATGTTTTATTGGCGCAATCAATAATGTTTTATGGCAACATTCAATAACATGTAGGACGCGGTTGCTCACGCGAATAAAGTAATAATTACGGTACATAAATAAGATTTACGCCAAAACAGAGCCAAGTTCCCCCCACTATAAAATTTGCCCAAGCTTTCGATAAACAAAACCGTGAAGACGTAGTGTGAGCAGCGAGTAGTGCAGTAAGGTAACTTGATTCTTGATATACATATTGCTATTTACTCTTCAAGAATAGACAAAAAGACAGGTATTTATATTTGAGAAATAGTTTTTTTTTACTAAGGATTACCGTTGTTTGCGCGTTTAAGCGTTGATTTTTTATGTTAATGATATTTTACAGATTTTTTACATTAAAATAACCCTAGAAAAGCAAAAAAACTTATAACATGTACTTATTAATTGGGTTTTTCTACCCAACGACGAAAATACGTCACTTGCGTGGAAATGTTATAGTGTTATTTCAAACGAGTCTAACGGAGCGTACACATTAACATAACACATTATAAAATATTGTTATAAAACATGTTTCTGTAATGTGGACATAAAACGTCTTGTTACTATAATACATGTTTAAAATATGTTTTATTAAGTATTATACCAGATTTTAAAACAAAAATAAGTTTTAAAACATTCTATGGTAGATATTATAACATGTTTTATAACAATTTTACTACTTATCCTTACTTTAATATTATAAATCCGAAAAGTTTGTTGGTTTGTTGGTTTGTTACTCTATCACGCACCAACGGAGCAACGGATTGACTTGATTTTTGGCATAGACATAGTTTAAAAGGCGGAAGGAGCTTTAGGATACTTTTTATCCCGAAAAATTGCATCGTTCCTGTAGGACAGGACAAAAACCATCGAAAGCGAAACTGTCGCCACTATCACAAAGACGCTAAGTGATTAATTCCTCTATGACGCTAATATGGACTAACGAAACGTCACAGCCAAACGTAATTAGATGACAAGTGACATTGTCTGCAGGTAGCATGGCACGGGGACAAATTGTTTTTCCACCATTATATCCCCTTGAAGAGGAAATAAAGTATGGATTGAAAATGACAACTGACATTAAAATTAGATAAAATGTTATTTTCCCTCTGCATGCTACGAGTACATGTTACTATGACGTTTAATACCAGGCCGTCATTTTGTCTGACAATAAAAATATTTTTAAATCTTCTATCATTGGAGGTTTAACATGTTTCTTTATTCTACCTTTATGGTACAGAATCATCATACTATCAATCCGAAAAGTTTGTTGGTTTGTTCCTCTTTGACGCAGCAACGGAGCAAAAGATTGACCTGATTTTTGGTATGGATACATATGGTTTAAAAGACAGAAAGTGATAATAGGATACTTTTTTATCTCGAGAAAATTCGTGATTACCATGGGATAGGACAATACCTGCTTCTCAGCAATGGAGCAACGGATTGACTTGATATTTGGGGTGGGCATAGTTTGGAAGACGGAAAGTGACATAGGATACTTTCCATCCCGAAAAAATTGTGGTTCCCGTAGGACTTAATAATATTTTTTTTTCAGCAATGGAGCAACTTGCCTTGGCTTATTGCATGAATATACTCGTAGTTTGAAAGACGAAAAGTGACATAGGCCACTTTTTATCGCAAAAACTTTAACAGTTCCCGTAGGATAGGATAAAAACTAAGTGAGCGGGCTGCGGTAGCAGCCGTCTAAACGCCAGAAATAACCTGTCATGGCAAGTTTAGGACGTTCTTACATTTTTCGCACTCCTTCGCGGCACTCAGCACACAGCGCACACAGCGCTAGCCCAGACTCGGGCTCTATAACGGAGCTTGCGCTCTCGCCACAATGACGGAGTGTTTCGGAGCACAAGACACATCGTCATCCACCACTCGGGACTAACCAGTACTGAACGTCAGACAGCATTCCAACGCCCTGGTCCCAGTGCAGCGGGTCAGTCATAGTAGCCCAGCGCCTGCCTCTTCAACTGCAGAGGGCAGTGAGAACGGCCATCGCGATACCGACACCTCTCTTCCCCTGCAGCCCCACTGCGTCTGCCAACACGTTGACGGCCTAGCGGAAGGTAGGGTAGGTGGCGGCACCTACACCACCAGTTCCATATATCCCACCGCGTCCCCTAATCCTCGGCTGTCATATCAGAGTCCAGGAAGCAGCCTTGCTTTATGAAACTAAGAAAGGTTATTTCCAGCAAGTAACTGGAGATAGAGAGACAGAAAAGAAGCCACCCAGCGCAGCAGGAGGAGCTGGAGTTCATATGCCTGGCAGACGGAGCAGCACTAGAGCAAAATCTTAACCGAAAAATTAACATATTTACAGACGGCAGCAAAATTAAAGGGAAAGTTGGGGCGGCACTATCCATTTGGGATGATGCCGCTGAGAACAGTACCCGCAAGCTGAAATTGGCCGATTGGTGCTCCGTGTACCAGGCCAAGTTATTGGCACTTCTTGAGGCTACCGAAAAAGCAACAATCTTTTGTGACTCCAGGTCTGCACTGGAAACGGTAGTTGGCGTATCTTCCCTCCATCCCTTAGCAGTAAATTCAAAGCTAACATAAAGTTACTACACGCACAAAATAAAATAGTGAAACTTTATTGGATTAAAGCGCACGCGGGGATGGAGGGAAATGAGTGAGCGGACCAGCTAGCAAAGGAAGCAGCACTGCACTCGAAGTGCAGACCTAACCTAAAGTGCAGATAACTGCCCCGTTTCATTCGTCAAGCGAGAAATCCAAAAGAACTCTCTTGACGAGTGGAACCGGCGGTATCAGGATGGACACACAGCGGCGGTAACCAAAACATATTTTCCGGATGCAAGGGCGGCATACAAGATCGTAAGAGAAATACCACCAGTGGGAATCATAACTCAAGTGCTGACGGGGCATGGTGAGTTTTCCCAATACTTACATCGATTTAAGTTGAGGGAAAGCCCATCGTGCATCTGTGAACCCACAAAAGAGGAGACTCCACTGCACATAATCTTGGAATGCCCAGTTTATGGAAAGCAGATATTTGATTTAGAACAATGTATTGTATTGTATTGTAATTAGGAACAAGTAGGTATAACTTTGCTGTACCATTGTAATGTTTATTATAACTGCAAACAGCCAAAAACATTGAAATATAGGTATAGTGTTTATTCATTTGTAATTAAGGCCCCGGATCATGTCAGGGATATTTCGCGATATAATAAAAAAAAATCCTCGGATGCAGCGTCGCAAGAGCGGCACTGCAGCCCGCTTAAGTTGCGACACTTCTCATAAGGCATGCAACCTACCGGCCATCCTCTCAGCTGCTTTAGTTAAAAGCGGCTGAACCTCGAGTGCTAGCCTCTAAGCTTCCTTGGGGGAAAAGACCCAAAGAAGAGGGAGACTTCGAGCGCCGCCTTTTCAGCTGCCTCAGACCTCCCCCGCGACAAGGCAGAAATACACTGGGGGTTGTTTATAAACTCCAACCGTAACTTAACCAACAAAAGCATTCCTCTAAGGTATTTTGATATTTGTCGGTTAGCTTAAGTTTCGCAGCCGAAATAAACATAAGCCAAAATCAAAATATAACGCGAGCGAAGCCGCGGGTAAAAGCTAGTTTACTATAGTTTTTAAACTTATTTTTGTTTTAAAAAATAAAAGTAATATAGCGTGTTACTTTATCTGTACGCATCCTGACGATTAATGAAATGTGTATAAAAAGTAAGTTGTGGTATCAGACGCTACAGTTTTTCTTACAAAATTAACTCTTATAAGCATAATATAAAACAAAACACACAAGTGACGCTGACATTCGCATCGACGAGAAATACGCTACAAATACAACAGTAATACTAATTAATGTACTTTCATGTTTTACTATGCATCAATCAGGAATACAATTTTAATTTGCCAACTTTAATGTCTTATAACAGTGTTAAATATGTTTTACAATGAATTATTGTGGAATATGGTAAATATACCAGTATTTATCATTTTCATGAAAGAATAATCATTAGGTACCTATAGTTATCATCCCATCACTATGTCACTTTCTGTAAGTATCAGTGCAAAATGATGTATGATATGTGCATTCAATGTGAATATTAATCAGACATATTACAATATTGGCAATTGCAATTATAAGTTCTCCCACTTCTCCTACTGAGCCGCTCTCTTCTATAGCCCCCGTTGGATAAATCCAAAAGCCCGCGTATATCTCGCTGGCAATAAAATAAATCCCACTTCCTTCCATAATAACATTCGGAGAGCTGAATTATTTTCTAATCCGACGTCGGGGAGCTAATAGTTCGCACGTGTCTGCGTTTACCGTGAGTTACTGCCGAAAACAGCCCAAGAAAAACATGAATTTCCTCCGGATGGCCCCGTAATGCGCACTTAATGCGGACACCTTAATAATTGTCAATTAAATTCGGCGGCAAAGCCGGGAGGCTGCAGCTTGCCGGGAAATGACGTCATAAAGTCGGCTGACGCTTGATCCGACGGTTCTCGACTGCTTTTTTCAGCTGATCGTTGGAGTAGATTGGGCGGGTTTAGAGAGAGAAAATTCTGGTAAAGGTAGCGCTAACTTTTCTATTTTATTAGCTCAGTGTTAAGGCTAAAGTCCTAACTATCACAACGGTAGGTTGGACAATATTGTTGTACTTAACAAATAATAACAATAAATAAAAGAATGAATAATATTTATTACTCTACTGGCGACTCTACCGGCAGGTGTAGTAAACATATAAACCTTCTTCTTGAATCACTCTATCTATTAAAAAAAACCGCATCAAAATCCGTTGCGTAGTTTTAAAAATTTAAGCACACATACGGATATAGGGACAGAGCGGTAAGCGAATTTGTTTTATACTATGTAGTGATATCACTCTAAACATTTTCTGTTATAATTTAAATAAACATCAACATTCCGTAAAATCGTATCGACCCTTTATTATTGTCTGTCAAGAGTCGGTATCAATCCCATTGCCATTTCAGAACCATGTCATAAAAAGATCCATTGCTGTACAGATCCATTGCCATAAAAGTTCCACCGCACATAACAAAAGCCCCGAAAGTTTCATCTCTGAACTGACACGGGACATAAATAACAAGTCATATTTTCACGCCATTTCAGCCCTCTTCCACAAAGAATGCGCGTCTCTTTGGATTAATGTACCTTCATACATTTATACTCGGCTCTTGAGCTCAACAAGCTTTTCTCTTGTTTCTCGTCACCTTTGAAACTCTCAACACACTTACTAATTTCAACCTAATCACATTCTTTATAAGGTAGAGAACAGAATAGAGAGAAGGAGCGACTTATGATGTTTCGTCGCGGGTGAGGTGATGAATTTTCCACAAACTTCTTTCCGTGTCTATCCGAGCACTTTGTAAGATAATAAAAACTGGTCAAGTGGGAGTTGTGAAATAATTCAGAGGCACCTTTTGTAGGCATTTTACAGGATATCGAAACGCAAAGCTGGTTTGCTGTAACTCAAATTTCATGGTTATGGAAAAAACAGCAAATTAATATTATTTTTACTTTGTTAGCTATTTATTAACCTGAACCCTACAAGTCAAGACACAACATATTAATCAACACGATAAATAATTGTATGATAATAAAGGTGATGTTCTCAAACCTGGCCCATACCTGGCTCGCTTTTATCTTATAGACAAAAATATTACGAATCACGAAAAAATACTGAAAAAAATCCAAACGCTTTAGAAAAAAAGCAAAACATTTATCATTATCGCAGGCCTAGCAACCCATGATTTGAATTTTCCGCCATCTAGTGTACCT
Organism: Hypomecis atomaria; assembly: GCA_964007245.1. Lineage (NCBI taxonomy): Eukaryota > Metazoa > Arthropoda > Insecta > Lepidoptera > Geometridae > Hypomecis > Hypomecis atomaria. The sequence goes on from OZ023288.1 coordinate 20,248,793, forward strand.
AGAGAATAAAAGTTAATTTCAGCGTTGCCGCTTTGTGGGAAATCACCCGAATTACGGGGAATTTTAACTAGATTGGTAATTGAATTTAAACGCAGGGATTTTTTTTATGTTATTTTATCTATCATGAGGCATTATTATTTAAAAATGAAAAAGGATCTTCATGCTAAATATGAGTGTAGTAGTATGATTTGATAAATAGTTTTGTCGCGAATATCTAAGGAATTTCGCGGAAATACGCATAATTGTTGATGAGATGAGCTACGATATTTTTCAATCTTAGTGATTGCGAAAACACAATGTAGGTATCAAATCATCCTACTACATAAAATTACTATTTGTTATTGGAGAATTTTACCTCATTTTTCTGGGAACTAAGAAAATAGAAACTGGTAATACTGTTTACGGTTTGCTATTGTTTTATCTCATTCGGCTTTAAATGTACGAATGCATTGTGATATCTTTGCGTTTGCGACAATTCGATTCTTATTATTTACGACATGGTTACGATAATGGACTTCGATTTATTACAAACCTGACAGATCTGGCAATGACTTTTTTGGACAACCGTGACATTTAAATCTGCAGATTTTGAATCTTGTTGCCGATTGACTCCTTTCTTACATCTATGATCCACAACATGGTGGATGACTTTAATGGCGGTTAATATGGCAATAACGCAAAGCAAATAAAAATTGTTTGCTTTTTAATTGACTGTTCGATGAAGAAACACATATGCCTCATCGAATTAAGTTGATTTTTCTCCCTATTATAGTTCAGAGCCCGTCATTGAGCCATAGTCCCATACAAAAAAGAACATGTCCTTTGTTTTCCTGTGTTCTTAAAACTATGTTTAATACAAAAACGTGACTTTCTCTTGGTAAATTATCTACCTATGAAACAATTTATTGAAGAAGCCGTGGTGGTCTAGTGGTAGTGACACCCGCCTTACAATCGTGAGGTCGTGGGTTCAAATCCCGGTCCCGTACCAATGAGTTCTTCGGAATTTATGTACAGAATTTAACACCACTGGCTTTTGTGTGAAGGAAAACATCGTGAGGTAACCTGCATTGTCACTAGAAAAAATTAGATCGCGTGTGTGAATCCACCAACTCACACTGGGTCAGCGTGGTCAATCACCCTTCGTGGGTAGGCCTACGTCCTGCAGTGGACTATTAAAAAGGCTGATAAAGTACAGTACAAACAATTCATTATCCTTACATAGTATAAAATAAAGTCGCTAATTTTGTCTGTTTGTTTATCTGTATGCTTAAATCTTTAAAACTACGCAACGGATTTTGATGCGGTTTTTTTAATGGATAGAGTGATTCAAGAGGAAGGTTTATATGTATAATACACCTGTGCGAAGCCGGGGCGGGTCGTCTAGTTTTCTTCATAAAGGATTAAAATATTTTGCTTTGCACAGCTACCCATTTTAAATAAATAGTGGTATTTTCTTGGATACAGTAGTAGCGGTATTAGAAAAGAGTTTTTTATTGAATTTCCACACGGATCCCCAACTGCAGCCGAAAGAGCATAGATCAAGAGTGTCTGCCACAGTCGACAGCCGACAAAAAGTTGCCGGCAACGCGAAGACAGGTGCTATTTGGCATCGTGTTTAGTTGAATTTGCGAAGTAATGCGATTTTAAAGATCTTTCTTTGTCTACGTTTAGGATATGGTGTGTACGTTTTCAAATATAAAACGTATTCCTTAATGTAAAACTGCATTATTGCATGCAAATGTCTCCTCAAATCATGCTCAGAGTTGATTTAAGACGTAATGAGATTTGAAAGGTCTTTCTTTGTCTATGTTTGAAATTGGTAAGTGCGTTTTCAAATAGAAAATGTATTCTCTGCATTACTACATGCAAATGTCCCTGACATCATGTTTAGTTGAATTTGTGAAGTAATGCAATCTTGTAAAGATCTTTTTTTGAGTTGATAACGTCTCAAAAATCGATGAACGCCAGCTGCAAGCACGAAAAAGTGTCAAGTTCCGCCTGAGCTGAGCGTGCAAGCTAAAGAGAGACAAGATTGACTAAGCATTTGGCAAGTTTCAGTTGTTGATTCAACAATGTTTGTAACGACGTTATCTTATCACGTAAAATTATGTAAACCGTCTTTACAGACAACTATGTTTTTGTCTACGTTTGGCATTTGTACGTTGCGTTTTCAAGTAGGTATTAAATATGTTCTGTGTTGTATAACTGCATTATTGAATGTAAATGTCCCTACGTAAGTACATGTACCTAATATATACCTACAAAGTATACTATGAAAATTTAGAAATTTATGATGATTGAGATTTTTTTTAATTATTAGATCTTTAGGTAAGATCCACCAGAATAGTATACCTACTATAACGTTTGCCAAAAATTCATCTTACAAAGTATTAATTTGCAACGTTCTAACATCATCATTATCAGTACAAATGTACTAACAATAATTATAAAGTTATAATTGGATGGAGATAACAATAATTCACTGTGAAATGTCTGCATTTATTATTTTAGTTTCGTGTCGTCGTCACCTGTACTGAAGATATCCACTGAAGAAAATAGAGCTGTATCTTTAATGAAGCAACAATGTTTACAGTACAATTTGTAGCGCTTTCCTTTCAAAACATAGTTCTCGTATCATTCCCTGAAACTCGACACTAACAGTAAATCTAGCGCAGATAGCGCTTCAATTAATCCTCATTACACGCATACAAAGTCGTAGCAACGCGCCATAGCGGAGTTTTATTAGGTAGCTCAATTTAGTGGCAGAAAAATATACCTCAGTTATTCAAAAACAAAAACTCATTGCTTAAATTCCACTAAAATATTGTGTCTTTTGTTTCTGACTATAGTCACCGTGACTTTTGCCTTTAAGTGCATAGTTTCCAAGATATCGGCCAAAAACGTTTGTTCAAGATGGCGCTTGAAGCTCCATCTGGATCTTGACATTGATCCTAAACCTTATCAAAAAAATAATTTAGATCAAAAATTTAGTGCAAAGTTTACCACAAAAAACGTCTGTTTTTCCTGTACTAAATAGGCTAGGTGATATTTATGAACAAGCTCTACCACGGCTCGAACGAAACGTCAAATTTATCTTCATTACCTTATGTAACTTAAAATCTGACACCCCCATCATGCGAAATAGACAAACAGTACAAGAGGAAACTAATTCATCAACTAGAAATACAGTTGCTATGCTAGGACTAGGAGGACTGGCTATCTGATGTATACTAATCTATTAAAGTTAAAAAATGTTTCAATTTTGCCAAAATTCTATACTGTTTTGTGGTGAGAATTGTCTTGAACTAGCATCCGCGTTAGAACTCTAGTTTTTAGCCGACTTTCAAGAAAGAGGAATTTCTATGTTTGACTGTATGTTTTATTTAGTGTACTTTCATCGATATTTTCACCAATTGTGAACTAATTTAAAAATGTATTTTTGTTTAGTAGATTACATTTTAGAGGTGGTCTCATTTAAATTTCATCTTAATCAATCAGCTGAACCGTTTTTGAAAAATCAATATTAATGGAAACATCGATGACACATCAATTAGTGCTAACTATTCTTTACACGGCTGAAGACGGTTGTGCCATTTTAGGAGAAAAATAATGAAAGAAAGAAAGAAATATTTTATATCGTAGCAAACAAACAAACTAGTAACATCATCACACATGCTATCTAATTATGTACAAATAGGCATCAACTAAAACGCACCCAAAAGTTTGACACGACACCGGTCCCAACTCAGCGTTGCAAGCTGCCCCCCGACCGCCTAAGCAATAGCAATCGTAATAGCAATCGTTTATGACTTCATTTTAGACATTTGGCACCGCCTATGTGACGTTAGCCATCAAAATTGTTCATTCAACGATTGCTTTCGCAATCCGCGCAAAGCAATTGATGGCTAAAGTCACATAGGCGGTGCCAAATGTCTAAAATGAAGTCATAAACGATTGCTATTACGATTGCTATTGCTTAGGCGGTCGGGGGGCTGGTTGTAAACAACCAGCGCTGGTATTCTGTTGGGAGCGACAAGTGACGTTCGAAGATATATAAGCCCCGCAAGTTGATATTGCGATGGAACCTTGTCACAATAACAGCTGCGTGACGTCATCCGTCGCAAAAAAGTACAGATAGCAAAAAAAAATTAATAAAAACTAAATAAGCTAGGGTTTTGGGATATTTGTATTTAAAACATTTTTTTGCTATCTGTACTTTTTTGCGACGGATGACGTCACGCAGCTGTTATTGTGTCAAGGTTCCATCGTAATATCAATTTGCGGGGCTAGTAATTATTATTCTTTACCTTCTGAAAATATCTCCACTGTGTCACTGCAGCGCGAACGTCTCAACAAATAAGCGCTGCAAGCGATACGTTAGGCGATAAGCGCTAAGTGGTGTGCGGTGCAAATATTTCGCATAGCGTCTCGCTAGCGTTAGTTAGCGCTTACTTACACCGTGCTTACGCCACGCTTAAGCTGCTTCTAGACATCTAAGTGATGTATGAACACTGCTGTAGTCGAGATAAGAACTTATGGCCGATTAACACGTAACTATCAACATAGTTTAAAAAAAAATACAAAAGAATGAAAGTAGATTTTGTTTCTGTGCACTTCATTGTTTGTGCTATTTAGAGATATGCCGTCTTACCACAACAGTTTTACGCACGATTTAGACAATGTTTAACAGTACAAATGGCACGGTTAAACAGTGTTTAAATCTTTTGTGGTAAGGAGGATGTTTTTTAGACTTAGGCTATGTGGATTCGTTTTAATTACATAATTTAGGAATAGACAGCAATAACGTAAAGTTATGTCACAGTTACAGTTTGCATTGAATGTCAAAATGAAATGTCATGCTGAATTTAAACTATTAGTTGAATACCTGGAAAAAGATTTCGTTTGTGGTTTGTCATCAGATAAACTCAAAAACAAAATCAAATATCGATGTTGTTGAATCAAAAATGGCTAAACTGATTCCGATACCATTTAAATGGAATCACCGCGGGAGTATAACCCTTTCGAGATAAAAATATATTTTAATCGGTTCAAAATTGGTGAAAATATTGATAAACATACAAAAAAAACATACAGAAAATAATACGTCCTCCTTTTTGGTAGTCGGTAAAAAATTAAATTCCAATCAAAGTACGTAAAATCAACAGTGAAAAATAGATATATAACTAAAATAAGTAAATGACTTTTAACCGTACCTGAGTATAAGTTTTGTTATGTTAAATAATTTTGCCATTATTTCCTTTAATAACAGCATGTAGGTATATAATACCCATATATAATATAAATAATATTAAATACTGTAAAGCCCACCAACGATACTAAACAAAAATTGACAGTCGGCTATAAGCTTTAACAAAATAGTTTTATAAGATAACATTAACTGAGATTGGAGTTGCCAAACTATCAGATAAACAGAGCATCTGCCCTGGCACTAGCAAGTTCAGGGTTGTCAATTTAAACTGACTTCAAAAAAATGTTACGCAAATACTCCGCCAATAATGTACAGATTTCGATCATTCTATTGTTTGGTCGATCATAGAGGTGGTCCTATTTAAGTTTTGAGTTGGTTGAGGGGTTTTCGAAAAATCAACTAGAATGTAATAAAATCGGCCAAGTGCGAGTCGGACTCGCGCACGAAGGGTTCCGTACCGTGTTGGAGTCCCATTCCTCTTGCAGTTATTAATAGCGAGTAAAAAACTCCTAAAAATCACGTCTGTTGTATGGGAGCCCCTCTTAAATATTTATTTTATATTGTTTTTAGTATTTGTTGTTATAGCGGCAACAGAAATAAATCATCTGTGAACACTGTGACAAAATTTCAGCTGCCTAGCTGTCATGGTTCATGAGATACAGCCCGGTGACAGACAGACAGACGGACAGACGGACATCGAAGTCTTAGTTATAGGGTCCCGTTTTTACCCTCTGGGTACGGAACCCTAAAAATTACTACATCTATTTTACATCAATTTGTGCGAATTCTGTACACGGTTGACTGTTTGTGCAATTTTTGGCGTCATAAATAATTATGTAAGTATGTAAAGGTATATGACTGCCTCGTTGGCTCAGTGGTAAGTGACCCTAACTTCTGGGTCAAAGAGGCGTGGGTTCGATCCCCACTCAGAGCAAGTATTTATGTGATGAACATAGGTGTTTGCTCTGTGTCTGGGTGTTATTTAGTTACTACTATATAAGTTTGTATTTAAAAATATGTGTATGTAGTATATCAGTTTCTGACAGCTATTTCACAAGCTTTGCTTAGTTTGTGGTCAGAGACCGTGTGTAAGTTGTCCCCAAAATATTTATTTATCTATATCATTCCACTTTTCCACTTTATTCTAGCGCTCATAGCGAAGTTAAACTAGGACCCGATTCACCAACGCTTGTTTAAGTTAAACATGTGATTACTGTATATAAACAACGGTTAAACTCGGGTCTTAGACCCGAGTCCACCAACAGATGTTTAATTTATTAACCGTTGGTTATATCTTAAACGGCTAGTTAGCGAAATTTTGCTTTGACGAAGTAATAACCGTTGTTTAAATACAGTGATCACACGTATAACTTAGACAGGCGTTGGCGAACTTGGGTCTAAGTGTCATTCAATCACTGTAATCACTGAGGTTATTGTAAGCAATGTTCTGCACGGTTAGTTTTTAATAGGTGACCGTGGGTGAGTGGCTTTCACTACCTCCAGTTAATTTTTAAAGTAATAATATGATATAGAAAATTTAACTTCTTAATTAATATACATTTATAAGTTTTATCATAGCTTTATTAATCCATATTTTATTACTAATTACTAAGCCATACATTTACAGACTACTAAACAGCTTTCCGTAAACGAACTCTGAACTCAATACACCAATCATAATAACCGGTATAAATTATAATCTAAACGATAATTAAGTTCTAACTGCGACAACCCTAATCCGGTTAAAAGCGGTTAAAACCAGATACACGCTCGTTTTGGGCGGGAAAAGCGGATTAAGAGAACGCCCCAATAACATTAACATAGGAATGGAGGTTTATACAGAGACATTTTAGTGACCCCGTTTGGAGTATATTTTTCATGGTTAAGCTTATCGCTATTGTGTTCCTTTTAAAAGTTGGGGATGTTGTTTAAATCTAGATTTGAATATATAGGTCTACGGAAATATGTTGTAGAAAATTCTCGGTTACTATATTTTATTTCGCAGCTCTTGAACTTGACGCTGGCGCAGTTTGTACAGGCGTTCATACAAATCAAACTTCTTGGCGGTTGTGATGTTAGCTACGAGCTGAGCAAAACCCAATCTTGACTGAAGCTCATTTAACAGCTGCACGCGGATTGGGGGTTTGCGTTTAATATGTAGCAGTTCACAGTTGTCAAGAATATCTCGGGAGTTAATCGCAAAAATATGCAAGTACTTTTTAAAAGCTGAATTTTTGGTATTACGTTTGGTATATGGTGTCAGTCAGCTGAGTTCCCTTAGCTTTTGGCGCGGGCACACGTTTGAATTAGTAACTAAGCTTATTTGTATCAGTTACTCTACACAAGTTTTATTACTATTACAAATTATGTTTGCGGTCATTACATTTGTAATTGCTGACTGACAGCCACTGCTGCAGAACTGTGCTGACGAACTATTTTTTGTATTGATAATTATGTTTCACATAATTTTTTTTCAGATTTTAAAAAATAGTCGCATGATTGTTCACTTTAAAGCCTGACTTACATACCCTGTTATATTATGTTGCAGGTGACCTGAATTGTATATCACATATTTTGATAGTTCGTTTTTTAAATATAATGTGATGGCTCAGATTGTTATAGCGTACACAATATGTATAGCAGTATTGTTTTACCCATATTTATACAACGATAGATAGTTATTTAAATAAAATATGATGGCGCAGGCTGTTACAGCCCACTGTATTGTACTGTATCATCCTTTTTAATAGTCCACTGCAGGACGTTGGCCTACCCACGAAGGGTGATTGGGTCATATCCACCACACTGGCCCAGTGCGGGTTGGTGGATTCACATACGCCATGGAATTTGTTCCTTGGACATATGAAGGTTGCCTCATGATGTTTTTCTTCACCGAAAAGCCAGTGGTGTGAAATTCCGTACATAAATTCCAAGGAATTCATTGGTACGGGACCGGGGTTGAACCCACGACCTCACGTTGGTATGGCGGGTGTCATTTTATTTAATTTATTATGTCATTTAACCCAAACATAATATTATAATATCTACCCGTTACAAATATTTAATTTGACTAATTAGGACATATCTAAAGAATGTTGTACACATAATATAGTTATAATACTGCACAAATATTTAGTAAAACAAAATGAGAGTGATACCTAACAATCCTTATCCTTATCCTTACTAATCCTTATCCTTACTTAATATTATAAATGCGAAAGTAACTCTGTCTGTCTGTCTGTCTGTCGCGCTTTCACGCTAAAACTACTGAACCGATTTGAATGAAATTTGGTACACAGATAGTCTAGAGCCTGAGAAAGGACATAGGCTACTTTTTGATTCGAAAAAATAGTTTTAAAGGTTTGAAAAGGGGGGATGAAAACGCATTGGCTAGAATCTTAGAAGAAAAAACTTATTTTCTACCATGACAAATGGTAATTTGCATCTTGACTTTCCAAATTACATTCTCTATGCCCAATGCCCATTCAAGGCTGCTCGAGTTGCAAATGTCAAAGTCAATCAATCTTTTCCTGTAAAATTTAGAGAAGGTTACATGTATTTTTTCAGTTTAATTACGTAGTTTTCATTCTAATAGGTATGCCTACAAAACGCAAATCGAATCTAGCGCGTAGTTCTAGCGGAGCTCGCGTAAAGAAAATTGCTAGAAGCCAAGAGTCTGAAGAGCACACTTAAATGCGTTTGACATTAGATGCCGAGCGCCACGCATCTCAAAGAGCTGCTGAGACTCAAGAGCGAAACCAAGCGCGTCGAATTTTAGATGCTGAGCGTCACGCAGCTCAGAGAGCTGCTGAGACTGAAGTTGAAAGTCAAGCGCGGCGACTTTTAGATGCTGAGCATCACGCAGCGCAAAGAACTGCTGAGACTCAAGAGCAAAAAACCAAGCACGTCGAATTTTAGATGCTGAGCGTCACGCAGCTCAGAGAGCTGCTGAGACTTAAGGAGAAAGTCAAGTGCAGCGACTTTTAGATGCCGAGCATCACGCAGCGCAAAGAACTGCTGAGACTCAAGAGCAAAACCAAGCGCGTCGAATTTTAGATGCTAATCATTAGACGTTAAGCAAAAAATAGCATAGTTCCTGTAGGACAGGACAAAACCTTTCGAAAGCAAAACTGTCGCCACTATCACAAAGACGCTAAGTGATTAATTCCTCTATGACACTTAACGAAACGTCACAGCGAAACGTAATTAGATGACAGGTGACATTGTCTGCAGACTTTTATAAATCACAGGTAGCATGGCAAGGGGACAAATTGTTTTTCCACCATTATATCCCCTTGAAGAGGAAATAAAGTATGGATTGAAAATGACAACTGACATTAAAATTGGAAAAAATGTTTTATTCCCTCTGCATGATACATGTTACTATGACGTTTAATAACAGGCCGTCATTTTGTCTGACATTAAAAATATTTTTAAATCTTCTATCATTAGAGGTTTAACATGTTTCTTTATTCTACCTTTATGGTACAGAATCATCATACTTTAATATTATCAATCCGAAAAGTTTGTTGGTTTGTTCCTCTTTGACGCAGCAACGGAGCAAAAGATTGAATTGATTTTTGGTATGGATACCTATGGTTTAAAAGACAGAAAGTGATAACAGGATACTTTTGTATCCCGAGAAAATTCGTGATTCCCATGGGATAGGACAATAACTGTTTCTCAGCAATGGAGCAACGGATTGACTTGATTTTTGGGGTGGGCATAGTTTGGAAGACGGAAAGTGACATAGGATACTTTCCTTACCGAAAAAATTGCGGTTCCCGTAGGATAAGACAATAACTTTTTCTCAGCAACGGAGCAACGGATTGCCTTGACTTATTGCATGAATATAGTTTGAAAGACGAAAAGTGACAAAGGCCACTTTTTATCCCAAAAACTTTAACAGTTCCCGTAGGATAGGATGAAAAGTAAGCGAGCGGGCCGCGGTAGCAGCCGTCTAAGCGCCAGAAATAACCTGTCATTTCAAGTTTAGGACGTTCCTACATTTTTCGCACTCCTTCGCGGCACTCAACAGAGCTAGCCCAGACTCGAGCTCCATAACGGAGCTTGCGCTCCCGCTATAATGACGGTGTGTTTCGGAGCACAAGACACATCGTCATCCACCACTCGGGAGTAACCAGCACTGAGCGTCGGACAGCATTCCAACGTCCTGATCCCAGTGCAACGGGTCAGTCATAGTAGCCCAGCGCCTGCCTCTTCAACTGCAGAGGGCAGTGAGAACGGCCATCGCGATACCGACACTTCTCTTCCCCTGCAGCCCCACTGCGTCTTCCAACAGGTTGACGGCCTAGCGGAAGGTAGGGTAGGTAGCGGCACCCACACAACCAGTTCCATCCCACCGCAGCCCCTAATCCTCGGTTGCAGCGTCGCAAGAGCGGCACTGCAGCCCGCCTCAGAAGCAACATTCCTCATAAGGCAGGCAACCTACCGGCCATCCTCTCAGCTGCTTTAGTTAAAAGCGGCTGCGTTACGAGTGCCGGCCTCTAAGCTGCCTTGGGGGAAAGACCCAAAGAAGAGGGAGACTTCGAGCGCCGCCTTTTCAGCTGCCTTAGACCTCCCCCGCCACGACAAGGCGGGAATACACAGGGGGGTTGTATATACACTCCAACCGTAACTTAACCAACAAAAGCATTCCTCTAAGGTATTTTGATGTTTGTCGCTTAGGTTAGGTTTCGCAGCCGACATAAACATTAGCCAAAATCAAAATATAACGCGGGCGTAGCCGCGGGTAAAAGCTAGTATAATTATAAAGTGTGAAAGACGACAGAATAATTCTAGAGTATAATCGTGGACATCATAATTATCACCAAGTTTTTGTTATTATCTACATAATAGTAGCTAACATTACATGTGCCTATATTTAAAAAAAAAAAACACTCTTTAAACTCTGTTCTTTTTTTTACTAAAAACTGATTTACCGTGCAATTTGTACTATTAAACATTGTCTAAAGCGTGCGTAAAACTTTTGTGGTAAGACGGTATATATTTATGAAATCTCTTAAATATGTGTTTACAAAACATTGTTAAACTGTAAGATAACTATGAGATTAGATGTGACGAGAGCAAAGCAGACAGGCAACAGCGTCATGTCAACTACTGAACCGAATGCTTTCATGTCTATCGGCCGATTGTTCACTAGCCGGAGCAAATCCTTTGTCATCTTATTCTCTGTCTCACCTGAAATATCACAGTTGAATTAGTTAAGTAACATTTTTCTCATCCCATCATCTCGGAAAGAGTATTTTTGCTCTTCGAAATCTGAGTGCAAAATCCCGTTTTTAACCGCTAGAGGATAAAGTAAAATTAAATTTAGAACATCACCAAGTTTGTGAATCCAAAACATCATTAAACCTATTTACGTCTACCTTTATGGTGTCTCACGTGAAATGTTGTAGTTGATGAAGTGATGAAATAAAGAAATTAGTTAAGTTTTTTTTTAAATGGGCAAGTGCCTTTATTATCAACATAAAAATATAACACTACATACTAATCTAAATTACGTACTTAAACTACTACTACATAGAAAGCAATTGGAGCATCCACAGTCCCTGAGGGTCTAAAGATAATCCAAATGCTCAAGCTCACTGCCAGTTGGCAGCGGGCCTAGCATGCTGACAGCATTGCCGCGCTGAATGGCAAATAGTTAAGCAAGTAAATGATAAGTAAAGTTAATAAGTTTGGTACTGTTATGTTAATTGTATCGTACCTACTCTATTTCAATACTATTTAATGAAAATACATTCAAAGTTGCATAAAGTACAGGGACTTTTAGAGGTGAATTTTATCCATGCTCATTAATATGAACAAATTCTTCTACGGCACCAGTAGCAATATCTCAAAAAGAAAGAAAGGGAAGAACTAAGCAATATTTGAAAAAGAATAATATTAATTTATTTCAGTTCAAAACTGCTTACTTATTTTCTACTAATAAATTTTCACAATTTCCTGGCGCTTCGCTAACAAAACTTTTAACATCTGATTCTTCTGAATATATTTTACAGTGAAAGTTTTTATTGCAAAAATTAAAGAAACACGGAACAATATTACTTAGAACTACATTACCAACACTAAGTTAGTACCTACATATATAACAACTTAAAACTATTTTACAAAGCCAATTTAACCAGCAACGCAAAAACAACTGGATGTTAGAAGTTCGACTTGTCTGCGTGTGCCATCATAGCTCCAATGAGTCACGAGTTTTCTTAGTCATGTTTCATCAAAATCAGTTCAGCCGTTCCAAAGCAACGTTAAAGGTTCCTTTTTAGCCGCGGTAGGAATTTTATTGGGTTGGGGGATTTGTAATTAAACTATGTTATTAAATTGTAAGAGAACTACGAGATTAGACGTGATGAAGGCGACGCAAACAGGCAGCATCGTCTTGTCCACTACTGAACCAAATGCTTTCATCTGTATCGGGTGGGTGTTCACCAGTCGAAGCAAATCTTTGGTCATCTTGTACTTTGGCTCACCTTAAAAAAATAATGGAAGGTTAGAAGCGTATTTGAATTATTTGTTTCCTTATCGTACAAAATTTACTTAATTTTTCTTGCTTATTATAATACGCGTACTCTTAGTACTAAACAGCATCTTTTTTTTTTTTTTTGATGATTTGATTTCACTCCTAGATTAATAAGATAGGTAGAAAATTTACAGATATCTGTGGGTAGAGTCTGGCTAATAAAAGCTGATACCGAAAAATCGCTGCAAATTTGAAAAATATCAGCGTGGCAGCCCTAAACTGGAAGACGAACTGAAATAGTCGAAGATGTGCTGTAGATATCATTACCGTGGTCGCGTTGTGGCAGCGGTTCTTCGACTATTTCAGTTCGTCTTCCAGTTTAGGGCTGCCATGCTGATATTTTTTAAATTTGCCGCGCTTTTTTGGTATCAGCTTTTACTAGCCAGACTCTAGAAATGTACTTAAATCGTACTAAGACATGATCAGCCTTATTCCAAAACACGTTTTAACTTGAGTACTGGATTTAATACCGAACTAAAACCTTGAACTAACAAAAAAGTTATTATAAAACGAAGTTTATCACTAAACCACTGATCATCTACGGTACTAAAGATAAACCTGTGAGAGCCCTAGTTTAATCATTGACTAACTTGGGTACTAAGAGAGTTTTAGCTTGGATATTGATTTGAATTATTTCACTCGGCACTTTTATTATAAATTATAATTTAGAAATATAAGAAAAATGAATTTCTGTGTAATTAATAGCCTAGAAAACCAAAATACATTATTAAGTTCAAAAACGATAAAAAAACCCACTTTTTTCTTGCCTGGGCTTTGGCCTCACATACACTCATATTTGCCAACAACAAGAAAATAGGTATGAAAAAATAATGAATTAAGTTTTTATATTAGATGGATACTTGAATAAACAACAATTTGGATATATTTATGGATTAAGACGCTATTATTTCAGCGTCAAGTGTGTTTTAAAAAGAATTAAACTTGCAAGAACGAATGAATGATTGAAATTTTTATTTTTTATCTGTGGCCATCTCTTGAACAACGGACTATCAATGGTTGTCTGATCTTAGGTTAGTCCTTGATTTGTAATAGGAACGTATTTTAATCCTAGGATTAACTTTAATACCGTAACGACCGTGGATCTGCTAGGCCGGGCTTAAACCTGGTACTAATGAACTTTTTTGGAATAAGACTGGATAAGTTCAAGATATCGCCGTAAACGCAGAGAAACTGCCATGTATAGACGATATAACTTAGCACAAGTGACACTTGAATTACTAATCAAATGTCACATTGGCCTCTCTTCAATATGGCGGGCCAACTTCATTCATCCTTTGCAAAGCTTATAATTATTTTCACTAAAGCAACCTTAACGTTATTACAATAGCAATTATGCCATTTTATTTTTCATGCCCGGTCCATTCAACAGTAGGTAACTCATGGCAGTGCTATCTCATTAAAAAAATATTATTTAAGATTTCTTAAAATGTGTGTTCATCATGTCTGAGACGGGATATCTGGGAATGTTACGTGATAATGACAATTTCATTTTTTTTTTTGTTATCATCAACATTATCGTCAACAATCCGTGATCACTCACGGAGGAACTTGGATCCTTCTTCTATTCTTTGTTATGATAAGTACAGAAGACTTACTTACTATGGCATGAATATACAAGCAGCCTACTTAGCTGCTGCTTTAAATTGCTCCCATTGTTGCAAACTTGTTGTGCGGCATTACACACGAAAAATAGCGCTAGCGCAAGTGCCATTAGAAGCATCTTAAGAATGACCATACTTATTTTTGTAGATTTTTTCTGCAACACCAAATACATCTGTTGTAATGTATTAAATACTTTATTCATCGGGTTATTGGTAATTTACGAATGACCTCGTAATATCAACTTTAGACCAGCGGGGCAATGCTGTCAACCGATCTCGTTACTAAGGTGACACCATGGTGACACGTTCTTGAACGTCGTGTTTCGTGTGTCTCGTTTTTCTGACAGTTTTGAGCTGTCGGAACTGTCTGAGAAACGAGAGAGGTTCAAGAACGTATCACTTCAGTAAAGAGATCGGCTAACAGAATTGCCCCGCTGATTTAGTCTAAGTTTGTCTTGATTTAATGATTGGATCAGCGCAAGAAATTCAAATTCTCAATTGATTTTCACTAATGAACTTTTGTTCATGTGTCAGTAACCTATTCGATGGTGAATGCTAAAAATATCCAAAAATATTAATTTCGCGGGCCAATCTAATCGTTGAACCTGTGTGAGTTACCAGTACTACTATAAAAAAATGAACTAATAAAGACATACCAGGACATATGCTTGGATATCTATGTAAGCTACATCAATGTGGTACCATACTATGCTCGCTACCATAAATGTGGTCTGAAAAAAAATGTTTTGGTCAAAAAACGTATTTGGCACTATACGTATAAACTTTTGTGTCTTCCTTACATCCTGCACAGCTGGCATACGCACTACGACATAATTTTATCGACGTGTCAGGATGACATAAAGTTATGGTAAAGTAAAATTATTATATTAGTGTCTCATTTTCACTTGTCGATAGAATTACCTATCCTATGGTGCGAATGGTGCGAAACTGGTGTAATATTAATTGTTGTATTCATTAAAAGTCAATACATCGTAATAATACCTGCCAATAAAATAATTCGTTACACAAATTGGCAATTTTTTCAATAATTCCATACATTGTTTCCCATTTCTTTATGTTTTCATATATGGCAATATTATTTGTCGGTGTTGTTGTCAATATTATGCTTTCAATTTCTTCGGTTACTTCGTCAACAAGGCCTTGCAGCTGATCGGCTATAGTTATATACACGCCCCACACTACGCCATACTCCAAATTATATCTCACATCACTAATATAATGTATTATTTCCATGATATAACTAAACGCAGTGACAGATTGGTCCTCATTGGCGTTTGTTGTGGATAAATCCAAAATGTAGTATCTAACATACTCAGAAAGATTAATGACAAAATATAAGAAAACAACAACATTGTATTTTCTTGCCCGAATTTTCGTCTTTTTAAAATAAGCGTCGTTTAAAAAGTTATCGCTGTTTGTTTTTACGTGTAATATCATTTGTTCAAACTTTTTTGACCAGCACAAAGCAGTTAACATGATAAATATAGAAAAGCCATGAGTAAACATTAAATCTAAACTTTGCTTTAGATCTAAGGTAAAGTAAACTTTGATAATAACGAAAACCAACAGAGCAATTTCAATAAAAGTCCAGATGCAAACAAGATTTTTTTTAAATTTGTTGAAAAACATATAGTTTCGGAAAGCGCCCAAAACATTTTCAAAAATTAATACAGTTTTAAGCAGTTTATTATCCATAACAATTATTAATTAGTTTAAAAACAAATGAATTCAATTTTATTTAAATTTCAGACACCGTCACAAAAAGAAGTGTTACAATACATTACGAAGGAAACAGTGAAATTAAATTGTTTAATAAACCACTCTATGTAATGATGTTTGTGTTTTATTAATACCATTAGCGTGGTTTATTAATTGTAAGAATTTGATTAATGGACTTGGTGTACAGTCTTTTCATAGATAAAGGTGTATAGCCAAAGCAATTTAATTACAATTGGTAAATAGTTACGTACTTACCTACATAGAAAAATATCTAAAGAATTATTATTATTATAATTAGAATATAGAAAGAGTTAGTATGGGATTATACGTATGTATATGTTATAGTTACCGCGATAGCTAGTGGACTGTATAGCGAAATGTACATACACGCAATAGGTAAAATTAGTATTAATCAATATTGTACACTTACCAAATAATATCCGAGCCGCCGCCGCTGACCACGCACAAAATCACCGAGAGAAACTGTTGTGAAGCTCTGATACGAATACCGGAGGGATGTCATCTGGCGGGGGTCGCCTGACAGTCCGCTGACAAGTGACACTGACAGCCCTGCGCGGGCGGCGCTTTGGTGCAGAACAATAATGGTTGCAGCAAACTTAACTAATTAGCGTGTAAATCAGCTGTCGTCAACTGTGTACTACAAGTTGGTTCAATGCATGATACATAATTAGTCAGCGTATTATGGCGGGCGGGCCCGATATTATAATACCAGTTGTTAAATAAAATTAATATTAAAAAGCAATTTAGTGGCAACACCGTACCTTCGTTACATCAGGAAACGGATATACTCAATTCAAGAAATAAAAATATATGTAGTTTTCATAACCAGCCTGTAAAAAAAAAAATCGGCCAAGTGCGAGTCGGACTCACGCACGAAGGGTTCCGTACCGTATGGGAGCCCCATTCCTCTTGCCGTTATTAATAGCGAGCAAAAACTCCTAAAAATTACGATTGTTGTATGGGAGCCCCCCTTAAATATTTATTTTATTCTGTTTTTAGTATTTGTTGTTATAGCGGCAACAGAAATACATCATCTGTGAAAATTTCAGCTGCCTAGGTATCATGATTCATGAGATACAGCCCGGTGACAGACAGACAGACAGACAGACGGACATCGAAGTCTTAGTAATAGGGTCCCGTTTTTACCCTTTGGGTACGGAACCCTAAAAACAACATGGTGGGAAGTGGTGTTTGCAAAAAAAGTGCTATAATGAGCAAAAATCGGTGCCTATAGAACCTGTAGAGTAGTGTAGAGGACGGTAATTTCAATCATTGTACGCGTGAGTACCATGAATTTGTTTATTTTATTCAAATCTGTATAAATACGGTACACGCCCATGGGCGTGTTTTACCCTAATTTGTTACAGAATATTTTTTTACAAATAATCGGCACAGTGCGAGTCCGCCTCGCGCACGGAGGGTTCCGTATAGGAGCCCTTAAATATTAATTAAAATTTTATTTTATTATTTATTATTAAAGTGAATATACAACTAAATATTCTGTGAATATTTCAAGCATCTACCTGCTACCATTATTAATATGGAGCGAAAAACGGCAAAAAAATCAGGTTTGTTGTATGGGAGCCCCCCTTAATTATTAATTTTATTCTGTTTTTAGTATTTGTTGTTATAGCGGCAACAGAAATACATCATCTCAGCTTTCTAGCTATAACGGTTCATGAGATACAGCCTGGAGACGAACAGACAGACAGACAGACGGACAGCGGAGTCTTAGTAATAGGGTCCCGTTTTTACCCTTTGGGTACGGAACCCTAAAAACTATAAATTTTTAACCAAATCCAAAATACTTCGTTGGAAGTCTATACCTATATTATAAGGTTGTAGCCCTATCTATACCAATATTATAAGGAGGAAAGATTTGATTGTTTGTTTGTTTGCATCGAATAGGCTCCAAAACTACTGAACCCATTTGAAAAATCCATTCACTGTTGGAAAGCTACGCTATCCCCGGTGAACATAGGCTATATTATATTTTCAAAAAATTAGGGATCCTTACTATTTGGTTTCTTTAGCCGATCGTACGCGGCCGAAGCCAGGACGGGCAGCTAGTTCTGTTATAAGTACGGTATTGGAACCAATTACATGGTAGTACCTTATAATAATTTTAAAAGCGATATATAGATTATATATTATGAGAAAGATTACAAGCAATAATTCATACGTTATTTCAATTTTATTTTACGAGTTTTCAACTAATGTCTGATGAGACTTCACCCAAGTCGCGAAGAGCCGCTGAAGATTGATTTTCGCCGATGTAATAACCAGATAAACCCGCCTATGAAAAATAATCAGCCAAGTACGAGTAGGACTCGCGCACGCAGGGTTCCGTACTGTATGGGAGCCCCCTTAAATATTGATTTTATTTTAATTTAATTATTGAATTGTACATACAACTAAACATTTTGTGAATATTTCATGCATCTACCTGTTACCATTATTAATATCCAGCGAAAAACATTTCAAAATTCAGGTTTGTTGTATGGGAGCCCCCCTTAAATATTAGTTTTATTCTTATTTTAGTATTTGTTGTTATAGCGGCAACAGAAATACTATAACGGTTTATGAGATACAGCCTGACAGACAGACAGACAGACGGACAGCGGAGTCTTAGTAATAGGGTCCCGTTTTTACCCTTTGGGTAAGGAACCCAAAAAATGAAATAATGTTCATGGACATTTTTAACCGACTTCCAAAAAGGAAGAGGTTCAATGTTCGTGTGTACATTTTTTTGTGTATGTTCATCGATAATTTCGCCAATTGTGAACCGAATCGAAAAATTCTTTTTTAGTTCTAAAGGGTATACTCCCGAGGTGGTCCCATTTTAATTTTACAGAAATGGGCTGAGCCGTTTTTGATAAATAAAGAATAATGTAAGCAATTCGAGCGAAATATTCGTATTTTGTACACGATGGAAGGCGGTTTTGCCATTTTTTGTGATAAATAATTATTTATTAAATTAAAAACATTTCATGAACGGTTTTTTGTGATTAAATTTGTAAATAAATTCTCAAATAATTATTCACTAATAATCTTTCTTATGATAGTAATTTTGACTGGTTAACAGATCTGTTTATTATGTTGTACTTAGTTTACGAGTATATTGACATAGTTGTTCAAACTTGCTTGCCAGAGACCATGAACAAAAATAAGTAAGCAATCCTACGTTGGTAATTTCTAACAAGGTAGGACTGCTTACTTATTTTAATAATACTTTGTAGAGAATATGCCAAGGCACATTGAAAACTATCGATTGGAATACCGGCTATCAAAATAGTGAAGATAAAAAAACACTGACAAAAAAAAAACAAATAAAATGTATTCAGGAACCTTTTTCGATAGGCAAGCAACAACTATCATAGGCGTGTTTCGTGCATGTTAATAATATTTCATTAAAGTATGTATTATCTGGTTATCAGATGACTGATAATTTTTCTTCTACGTCTCTTCCCTTATATTGAAAAGAAGAAAAAAATCTTTCATAATTACCAAAAATATCAACGGTAAATACAGTTTGAATAGTTGTCTTTGAAACTTCATAACAAAAAAAAACGCATTTTTTTTTCACTCAATTAGTTTATTCTCAATAGCTCATAAGTTTCAAGCAAAACAAGGTTACACATACGAGTACATACAGTATATTATTTTACAAAGTACACAGACATTTCAAGGTGTTCAATATTCGTCGTCCATGATTTTTTGTGTACAACACAACAGCTGATTTATTTTGCGATTTTAAGGTTGACCTCAAAGTAAAATTTATTTATAATATTTTCTTTTAAAAGTCCCTGCACTTTACAAAGCAACACGTCTGTTTGTATAAGAAACGATGACAAGTAGGTATCTTAAAAATACATTTAAGCTATTTTTTTTTACAAAAATTAACATTGGAGCACGGTTACACCAATAACACCATACACAGCTATGAGCTAATAACTTGTAAAGGTAAACACCCTTACGAATACTATAAATCCAAGAGTGTATTTGTTCGTTTAGGTATTGGTTTGTTCCTCTTTTCGCAGCAATTGAGCAACGGATTGACTTGATTTTTGTTACGGACATAGTTTAAAAAACGGAAAATCATAAAGATATCATTTTTTTTCATCATAAAAATCATATTTTATCCCAAAAAAGTAAAAAATTCCTATGGGATAGCATAAAAATCAAACGATCACACGGGCGAAGCCACAGGCAAAAACAAGTAATATATTACACAACATTATTAAACTGTAGAAGAACTATAACATTCATAGAAGTGAGTCCCACGCAGACAGGTAGCAGCGTCATGTCGACCACTGAACCGAAAGCTTTCATCTCTATTGGGCGAGTATTAACCAATCGGAGAAAGCCTTTAACCAACTTGAATTGTTCTTCACCTAAAACAAAAAGTGTAATATGGTGCTCCTGTGCTGTACTGTACCAGCTTTTTAATAGAATCTAAATACTGCAGGACGTAACCGGGCCATATCCATCACGCTGGCCCAGTGTGGGTTGGTGGATTCACATTCGCCATCGAATTTCTTCTACAAACGCTTTTTCGCTTACCATCAGGCGAGTTGGTGGTCAAGCGCGAATTAATTCGCGATAAAAAAGAACAAACGTATTCAGGTTATCTTACGATGTTTTCGTTCAGCGAAATGATATTAGTGTGAAATTTCGTACATAAATTCTGTAGAACTCATTGATTAGGAACCGGAATTTAAGCCCAAGACTTCGCGATTGTAAAGCGGGTATCACTACCACTAGACCACCACGGTTTTTCTCCTCCTCCTCCTTCTGTTGAGTGTTCTTACTTATCAGCAAAATTTCTATCCATCGTTACGTTTCAGCTCTTATTTATCTACGAGTATGTTTAGCCAGCTGGCCGGCTTAAAACTTTGAGACTAGCTAGACATTCGGCCTTTGCAAACTTACTTAGATATTGATCTTAGAATATTCATTTTATCAGCCATAGAATATTCACTGCTCGACAGAAGCCTCTCCTATATTTTTTCAGCTGTAGTTCGTCTATTGCTGGATTCAAAGTATGCTGATACTATGTAGTGTACCTCTATAAATGTAAAAGACTACAGGTATTAAGAATAATCGGCCAAGTGCCAGTCGGACTCGCGCGCGAAGGGTCCCGCACCGCATGGAAGCCCCCCTTCAGGTATTTTATTTAGTTTAATTATTTATTTCTAAAGGAAATATACAACTAAATATTCTGTGAATATTTCAAGCATCTTCCTGTTGCCGTCATTCATATCGAGCAAAAATTACGTTTCTTGTTTGGGAGCCCCCCTTAAATATTTATTTTATTTTAATTTAACTATTTATTTTTAAAGTGAATGTTAATTTAAATATTCTGTGAATATTTGAAGCATCTACCTGTCACCGTCAATAATATCGAGCGAAAAACGGCTAAAAATTCATGTTTGTTGTATGAAAGCCGCCCTTAAATATTAATATTTTTCTGTTTTTAGTATTTGTTGTTATAGCGGCAACAGAAATACATAATTTGTGAAAATTTCAATGTTCTAGCTATCACCATTCATGATATACAGCCCGGTGACAGACAGACGGACAGACGGACGGCGGAGTCTTAGTAATAGGGTCCCGTTTTTACCCTTTGGGTACGGAACCCTAAAAACATGTTACTTAACAATTGTACATATATGTATAGGTTTGCTGAAATCGTAAGTGAAATTATAATTCTGAAAGTGTGTTTATTTGTTTGTTAAACTTCGATGCAGCAACAGGGAGAGT
This sequence comes from Hypomecis atomaria, assembly GCA_964007245.1. NCBI lineage: Eukaryota > Metazoa > Arthropoda > Insecta > Lepidoptera > Geometridae > Hypomecis > Hypomecis atomaria. The sequence continues at coordinate 20,270,694 of OZ023288.1, forward strand.
TGATTTATTTCATGGATAAAGTTTAAAATTCGAAAGACTACTTTCTTCCCGGAGAAATCAAAATACGACGCGGGCGAAGCCGTGGACAAATGTTAGTGTTAGGAAGAATATATGTTGCAATAAATGATTGTATTATTTATAGAATTACTCAAATACTGTAAACAGCCTTGCCATCCAGGTTGAAAGTTGGTCTTAATGAGGTCAGCCCAACTTTGTGGGTGGACGTTCTACGCTGCGTTTGCCGATACGTAATCTTCATCCAAGAACTTTTTGACCTTATCGGTCGTCAATTCTTCATGCTGTATGCACAGCTATTATAACTTTTACTTATAGGTGTTGGTACTTAAAAGATAACTCACATTGACAAGAATTGACAAGAATCTTGCTAAGTTGCTGTGTAATAGTTTTCCTGTTATTTTGAATTTGCTGCGCAGCACTGGTCAAAATGTAGAAACCAAGAAGAAACTCCAAAAGTACTGCTTTGTATTGGTTATAAGTTATTGGCAAAAGAGTTCCCTGGAATATAAAAAAATATTGTTTGAACAGACGTAATAGTGTTTTTTTTTTGTACACTTTCTATAACTCTGTATTGACAATTAAATAAAGCTATTTGTTTTGTAATATTTGTTACTTAGCTATTTACTTAATAAGTAAATAGCTAAGTAACAAATATATTATAATAGTAGTTTATGCAACTGTCATATAATGAAGGGTATTAAAACACGAGTGTGAGTTTATGAAACGAGCGCAGCGAGTTTTATAATAGTAACGAGTGTTTTAATACCATAAAAAAAAAACATATTGCGAAACATTAAATTCACGCGTACGTGTATTATCACAGTGAACTTGGCGCCATTAAAATCTAACCAATGAGAGCGCAGCTGCGCGCGCAGGGCCAATCAGGAGCGAGCGCACGATGTTATAATGAGATTTTACGATATCGATGTGGATATTATAACATCATGTGAAATTGCTTAAATTGAGTGTTTTGTTGTCTGCGCTATAACAGTGGTCATTATAAGTCAAGTATTGGAAACATAAGTAGAATGTTACAACATTAGTGTAGATAAAGTATATTATTATAATTGTTTGTCGTCGGCGATCTTTTGTTACATTAGTTATAGGTTTCATATAACTAATACAACTATATCTCCCGGTCTAACATCGTTATGTTTTGTTTTACGTTCAGTTTAGGTGATATGTAGGACGTTACCTAGTTATTGTCGAGGGAGTGGTATGAAAACATCTAAATGGATGATTTTGTACTTACCGCAGAATGTTTTTGTACGGCTGAATACATTACATCGATGCAAATCCACACAATAATTGATATCATTACAGTTGTCTGTAAAGAAAATAAAATTAATTTATATAAAAATCGGCCAAGTGCGAGTCGGACTCGCGCACGAAGGGTTCCGTACCATATGGGATTCCCATTCCTCTTGCCGTTATTTATAGAGAGCAAAAACCTCCTAAAAATCACGTTTGTTGTATGGGAGCCCCCCTTAAATATTAATTTTATTTTGTTTTTAGTATTTGTTGTTATAGTTTTATATCCACTTCAATAATAAATAATAAAATAAAATAAAATAAATATTTAAGAGGGGCTCCCATACAGTACGGAACCCTGCGTGCGCGAGTCCGACTCGTACTTGGCCGATTATTTACTAATATTGTATTTCACGTACTTGCTTTCGTTTAACTAATGTGTTACAGTGGCAAAAAATTGGCAGTTAATGGCACATTTTTCTTATAACCTATCCTATTTAACAATGTTACTGCTTATTGTTTTAACTTTCATCTAACGAAACGCAAATGTATTTTTTTCTTTTACAGGTAAGTAAAAGACTTTCCAGGCCGCTATACACCCAATTTAACCTAAGCCCTTACCAAAAATATAGTATTTTCTATGATTGAAGGTTTTCTAAGTTTGATTAAAAAAAAAAACCTTAGAACCTAACGAAATATTATAGTTAACGTGAAACAATATTTGGTGAGCATTATTCATCCATTTCGGCAAGTATTATATTTTGTTTGGTAATTATTCTTAGCGCCGCGAAATCTATTTTGGTCAGCATTTAAATGTTCCCGATTATTTGATCTACTTCTGAAACTTTAAAAAACAAAAAATTGACCTCTATGAGTTAGAAGATCTTAAAAATATAACTTCTTGATAGTTGACCGATTGAGTGTGTGCAACAAAATTAATAAACTACTTAGTTCTAAACAAATATGATTTAATAATGAATTTATCAAATTACATTTGAATAATCGATTAAATAAATATAAGTCGATTAAAAAACAAAAAAATGACCTCTATGAGTTAGAAGATCTCAAAAATATAACTTCTTGATAGTTGACCGATTGAGTGTGTGCAACAAAATTAATAAATTAGTTCTAAACAAATATGATTTAATAATGAATTTATCAAATTACATTTGAATAATCGATTAAATAAATATAAGTCGATTAAAAAACAAAAAATTGACCTCTATGAGTTAGAAGATCTTAAAAATATAACTTCTTGATAGTTGACCGATTGAGTGTGTGCAACAAAATTAATAAACTACTTAGTTCTAAACAAATATGATTTATTAATTAATTTTTAAAATAACATTTGAATAACCGATTAAATAGATATAAGTCGATTGTATGAAGTCAGTTGTTAAGTTTTTATTAAAACACAATTATTTATCCGTTATTAACTTACTTGCCAATAAAATGTATCATTGCATAACTTTCCAAGCCTTGCCGTTACTTCATACAAAGCGGAACATTCCTTTAAATCATTACTATTTACTTCTCTCCCATTGATTACATTCAAGATCTCCTTTAGTTGTTCAATTAATATTACATAAATGGTGTATACCACCAAACACTCGAAACTAAATACAAGGTCACTTGCTAAATAAAATATATCAGAAATAACATGAGGAATTGTTGTAATATCCACATTTTTTCCCGTTGTGCTATAATACAAATACGTATTATATACATCTCCGCTTAGATCTATTAAAGTAAGAAAACCCACGAACAGGAAAAGCACATATTTTTTAACATTTGTCTTTATATTTGAGGTAATTTTGAAAATTTCATTAATTTTTATGTGTTGAGTTATGACTTTGAACGTCTTTGAATGGTATAGCGCAAGGAGCATGGTCAAAATATGGAATGATTGCATTTTTATGCGAGAGAATGAAAAGGGACCTTCGCTACAATTTATTATTATTGATGAAGCTATTAAAACTGATATATCAATTATGGTGTGAATGCAAACAATATATTTAGTGACTCTACCAAAAAATGTAAAGTTGCGGTAAACACCTATTACATTTTCTAAAGTGGTGATTAATTTAAGAATTTTAGTCATTGTGACGTTTTGTTATAAAGTTTTATGATTACTAACGAGTGTGAGCCAAGTGGTGTGTAGTAGTAGAATCAAATAATATCTAAAGTGCCGATGGAATGAATATCCATCCTTTAAAATCAATTTAATTTTATTAAGTAATTGTCAGAACATAGTATTGACACTGGGATATCTATTCTGTTAAATTAAGAGCCCCGGTGGTCTGTAATTTTCCATACAAACGTATTACGCTGTTTTCTTCCTGGAAAATACTTATAGAGCTTCAATTTTTTGTCATAAAATTAAATTTAGCTGTTTAGACTACTCTGTCTTTTCTATTTCTTGATAAGTTAATTATCAGGCAAAATATGACCCTTCAAAATCACAAAAAAAATCACCATTATTACCGACGTCTTTAGAGACCTACCAGAAGAGACTAAATAATATCTAACAAAATATAAAATGATAGAATCATGAACACATATTTTTTTTAAATTTTGACATAAAAAAATACTTGATTGATCTAGTTTTCGAAGAAGAAAACAGCGTAATACGAAACGTTGTCTCGCCATGTTTTTTGTAGGTATAAATCGCTCTGAGCTGCAATTGTCCCTATCGCACGATGCGGGGGTAGGGTCGAGGTGAGGGAGGTTCAAACCTATACGTACACAAGCACTAGGGATGTAGTAATAGTCGATATTTTTGTCGATGCTCTAGTGATGTCCATCGATATCGATGTTTATTAAAAATATTAGTTATTTTTTCAAATCCTGTGATTTGACCGTTGTATGTTTGTTACTTTTGAAGAAAAGATTTTATATTTGGAATATAGGCGTTTAGTTGCTGCGACATATTGCAGCGATTATACAGAATATCGTGCTGTATCCGCAGACATCTAAATGAGTTAGGCGCAGAATAACCAATTCTCATAATGCCCAAGTAATGCTCAATTCTACGAAAGCATAATTCTATGAATGCCCAATTCGCAAAGTGGCAACATAATTTTGATTAGGAATTTTCTAAAAAAAAAATACAATTTAAATACATGTAAGGGCTTACCGGTACCTAAAACAACCTCCGTTTGCGAGTTAAGGACATTATAACTTTTACTATGGGACCGACCAGAGCCGAATCCGCGAGAAATATCAACTATACCATGAAAAAAGTCCGTTGATGATGGACAAAGTGCATGGAACAGCTGGTTTTTTATCGCCAATGCGGAGTTAATTGTTCTTTTCAAACCTATTACCTTTGCCCTAAAGAGGTTGTGCTTTCATTACCGGTGTTTTTTTAAAATGAAAATGTGTTTTTAGGGTTCCGTACCCAAAGGGAAAAACGGGACTCTATTACTAAGACTTCGATGTCCGTCTGTCCGTCTTTCTGTCACCGGGCTGTATCTCATGAACCATGATAGCTAGGCAGCTGAAATTTTCACAGATGATATGATTCGGTTGCCGCTATAACAACAAATACTAAAAACAAAATTAAATAAATATTTAAGGGGGGCTCCCATACAACAAACCTGAACTTTTAGACGTTTTACGCTCTATTTTAATAACGGTACCAGGTTGCTTGAAATTTTTACAGAACATTTAGTTTTATATTCCCTTCAATAATAAAATTAAAATAAAATAATTATTTAAGGGGGGGCTCCCATACAGTACGGAACACTCCGTGCGCGAGTCTACTTGGCCGATTTTTTCCATTTGAATTTATTTTGCCATTTTGAGAATTGAGCATTCTTAGAAGTGAACATTGTGAGAATTGGGCATTTATAGAATTGGGCATTCGTAAAATTGAACTTTCTTAAAACTATGTGCCATTACTAGAATTCTGCGCCTAAAGCGAAATAATAGTTCTAATCAGGAAAATCACGTGCTCTCTAAAATCGTGTAATAACTGTAACGTATAAATATAATTATCCTTAGTCCACTTACCTAAGCAAAAAACGTTCTATTAAATTATTAAATTATCAAAGACACAACATCAAATAATTAAAAAACACATTATCAGTCACATTACAAATACAACAAAATAAATAAATCTGTATCTAATAAAATAAATAAGTTCTATGCTGTGCTTGCCAGTATAGGTAGCGCCACACAAGTCGGCGGATGAGATGTAAGACGCAGATGACACTTCGCCGTAATTTGCTAATTATTGCGCATGTGCGCACAATGCCGACGCCGCGCGACGTAGTGGTAAGCACGGGCGTGCGCGCGGGAGGCATGAGGTTGGCGGGCGGTTGTGCCCGTGCGGCGTCTTGTCTCTCTGGCTCCTGCGCATACCTACCTATATTTTGCCTATTGCGCAGCGTTCTGCGCCTAACTTTCCATCCGCTGACTTGTGTGATTATACGTGAGATTCATTCGAGAAAACAGCCCCATTGGCTATCCGTTCATTGAACTATGTGCCTTGCCCTTTGTCATTTTAACTTGCCTATCCGCTGAGTTTTGCTGAAAAGTGTGTAGTAATTTGTGGATGTTCTATCCTGTATTTATATGGTGTGTGCTACGCACTGCTGCTTTAATTTGCTAATAGTTTCAACTTTTTTAAACTTATTCAAAGTAGAACCTAAGTATGACAAGCAGTTCTCCAAACAGTAAGCATTGCATCTGTTTAATTGAATTCTTAATTATTTTTTATACTACGGGACTAATCGCGCAATGAAAATACGGGAATAGTTACAATATAAAAGGCAAGAAGTTTTATATGTCCAGCTATACAGGGTTATCCAGAACTGGTGTACTTAGCCGAAAGGAGGTGATTCGGACTATTATTATGAACAACTTTTAATATATGTGGCCAAACCGAAATTCGAGAAAAAAACCAATCGTGTCATACCTTTTGTCGAGTCCAAGTTGCAGTTTTGTATGGAACAGCTGATTTTTAGTTCACAAAATCCGCAGCTGGACCCATATTCATATATTCATATTATTTTATTGGTATCAAAATACAAGATACAAGTCAGTCCAAACCAATTACAATTGTAGTTATAATTATAAAATCCTTAAAATTTCAGCTTAGCTAAAGCAAAGCATAATTATCTTAAAATTACAATAACTTAAAATAGCTGTAGTTAAATTAATTAAATTGTATATTTAAATAAATGATTAAATATTAAATCGTGAAAACAAAATGATAATCATTTAATATAAATCTGAACAATGCTGCAATATCAAAACTTAAAATGACAAAAATTGCATAGTTAATAAATTAACAAATATGAATTTGTAACAAAATATAGTAAACATAGTAAACTTTGTTCATAATAACGAACGTGTAGGTAGGTACACCTCTGAAACTTCCTTCACTTTGTAAAACAAGACCTTGTAAAGAGGTATCGTGTAGACGTCAGTAGACGTCACGTGACAGAAATGATGATGATGAATTGAGAAACCTTTCATTTTGACTGACCTACAAAAAGAAAGGGATTTGCAATTTGTGTATGTTCTGATTACTTCACATATTCGATTTTTCTGAGCCAATTCTCAAGTTTATTTTACAAGTTTTTGTTTAACTTGCAATGTACTCGTATGTATGTAAATAATATATTTTTTTGAGTCAAACCATGCAACGCAATTTCGAAGCAGATATTGAAGCTATCTGTTATTTATTACGTACCTAAATCTCTTGAAAGATTTTATACCCCAAAAATTGTGTAATATTCAAAATTTATAGGTTGAATTCATTTTAAAGTTTAGATTCTTCTTTTTGGACTATTTAATTTAAATAAAAGCTATTTAAACTTTATTTATTGTCTGTTGAAGAATTATGTGCGTGTTTTCCTTAAAAAAAGTTATTTGGGATATTTTAAGTTAGGTATTTATATATACTTCGCCTCTATGTGTAAAAAATAATGTAGCTTTCTAATTCGATAAAAAATATTCAGTATAAATGTTTTCGTTTGCCATGCGCTATCCCAAAAAAACCGGAGCTTATGTACCTACCATATTTTGCTACAATTCAAAAGAATAAATCAGCCGGCAGCCTGAGCGTAGAGCGCGGGCGGGCGCGGGAAGGGCGCGGGCGGAGATGGTGCGCAGCACACACACACAAATACAATTGCATCACACCACACATAGAAGCTCCCTGTCTTGGGGGCATCGCGACAGCAACAGTTTAGTTCAAATACCTACTTCTCAAATTCCTTGGCGCTCAGCTACTCTCTTAATAACATTTTATTAGTTGTCAGTAGTGTTGACGCTAGAATACGAGTGTCTATCCTATTAAATCAGAGAGATACAGAGGGATAATGTAGTTAATCGAGAAAATCTGAAAAAGATGCATATGGTATGGAACCTTTTGAGCAGCGTAGCCAACCCTACAGTTTTAACCGTACTTATATCAGATTTTTCGACATCTTCTGTTTCCTGAGCCCTTAGTCTAGGTTTTGTGTAGGTTACTTAAACTTTCGCGTTCGCCTGTGGCTCCATACATTTTGATTAGTTCTTCCTCGTTTCCGCCAGCAGCGCTGCACAAAAATGTATAGAGCCACACGAAAACAGCTATAGTTTTAATTTACATGTAAACCTGGACTAACCCATCAGTTTAAGCTTTACAAAGAAAAACTGTAGATTTACTGTTAATATAGTAGTGCAACTGTATGTTGGAATTTATAGTTCTATACACCTTTTCAGCTTTATCATAAATTTAAATCTTTTTAGTGAATTTTATTACAATTTTTCTGAATCCCATAGCCTTAAACGATGAATTTTACTAGATATAGGTACGAGTACATCGGCAGCATAAGATAGGTGGCTGGGACAAAATAAAAGTTTAAATAAAGATTTTGCAGTGACTACTGAAATGTTTTAGGATCATCTGAATCGTCATCGTAACATTTTAAGTCCACTACGAAGCGTAAGCTTTCCCCATAATTTACCATTGAAACCAATTGTTTTGAGCTAAAGTAAAACCATCACAACCAAACCGATCTAACACAGCACAATTAACGACATACCAACCAACAAGCAAAACAAATTAACACTAAACAACGAGACAAGCGTCGTCCGCTATTAACCTACCCTCTATTTAATTCAATTTGCATTCACCTGTCTCTGTCTTTCCCGAGGATTATGTACATCTGTCTCGTTCTAGCGGTAATCTGGCTCCGTCTTGCGGTGTCCCGAGGTAGTTAGCACCCGCCATTGTTTCGGGACCTCGCTGGCCGCAGGATAAACTTGTCAAGTTTGTAAGGTTATGTTCGTGAAACCGAATTTGGTTGGGATTTTCAGTTCGAAAATGAAAGTTGGCTTTCGAATTATGGATTTAACTTACTCGACTACTTGAATATTAGAGAGTGTGAGGGAATTTGTTTATAACATGGATGTTAGAGCAATGATAGATATAGGTATAAGAGGGTGTACGTAACGTTTCCCTCAAATCGCTCATATTAGGGCATGATGTAAAATTGTGTTTCTTAAAGTTTTTTCTATGGAAATTAAAACTTGTGTGATAATTCAGTAGTTGTTATTATCAATCATGTAAGCTGTTTGAGGTTCTGCTTATGATTGTGATTATGGATATAGGCCTACCTTGTTGACTTCTTAGAAGCCTAGTTGGTAGCAATTTGCTTATAACGTATTTTACAGGTTAAAATTTGCCCATTTTGTCTGTTAGCGTTCTACATTTATTTATAGTCATTATTTGTAAAACTTTGAGGCCCTCATCAATCAATTTCACCTAGATCTGAACTGAACTTTATCCGTTTTTTCGCCTTAAAAAATGATATTCACACGAATTAGTCGATCGTGTTGTCGGTGAGTACTTTTTAACCGACTTCTAAAAAGGAGGAGGTTCTATGTTCGTCTAAAAGTTTCGAGACCACGTACCGACAAGCGCAGCGTTGGATGTTCACCGACAAGGTGGACGGATGACCTATTAAGGACCTCATTAAACCGTATGAATTGCGCTGGATGCAAGCCGCTTCCAACTAATCTTATTGGAGATCTATAGGAGAGGTCTATGTCAAGCAGTGGAAGTCCTATAGTATTGCTGATGGATGGACATAGGAAATGCTTGATAAAAACTAAAGTGTGGCATTAAAACGTGTGAGACAATAGAATTAGTATCGATCTCGGCACTCCATCCTTACTCCCGCCCTTGTAGTCGAGCCATGTTTGGCCTCTCCCCGCACCCTCGCCGTATGAATTAATCACCCGACGTCAACAAAGTGAAGTGTCATCGAGCGAGTCGGTATGGTTCAGAGTAAGGTATACAGGGTTATGTACTTGCCCTGTACTAAACAGAAAGAAGGTGACCATCATTAAAGGGCCCACTGACCATCACGCCAAATGGATGACATCTAAATGAATGTGACTAATGTTGCCAATTTTGTGTTAACCTATTTTGTGTTAAAACCTATTTAGGTTTCGACTTCATTTTTTACAGAAACATTGTTTGAAGATATAATACGTAACTAGAAATACTATGTACATAAAGATAGATCCACTGATGATTTAGTTTAAAGGTAATCAGACAAACAAAACAGTTGCTTAACTATTTTTGACGCTAAAGCGCTCCCATTATTACCAATGAAAAGTCGCCATTTCTAACGACGAAGTCGCAAACTCGTAACATCGAATGGATGTCATCCATTTGGCGTGATAGTCAGTGGGGCCTATTATAAACATCTTTTACTATGGGGCCGACCCGAAATTCGAGAAAAAAAAACAACTGTTTCATACAAAATTGCAACTTGGAATCAATTAAATTTGTGAAACAGCTGATTTTATCTCGAATTCTGATGGGGTCAAAAATTTCTCCAGTTCAGAGACCAAGTAAATAAAATAAATAAGTATTTGGGGACATCTTACACACGGCCTCTGACACCAAACTAAGCAAAGCTTGTGATATGGATGCCAGAGACTGTTGAACTACTTATAAGGTGAGTCGGGGTAAGAGGGACATACTATATACATATTTTTAAATACATACTCGTACTTATATAGATAGTAACTAAATAACACCCAGACAAAGAGCAAACACCTATAATCATCACATAAATACTTGCCCTGGGTAAGGATCGAACTCGCGCCTAAGTTCCAAATACCGGTAAAAACAAAGTAGCACATCCATCCACAAATTGGACGGATAACCTCAACAAGACTTTAGGATTGCGTTGGATGCGAGTCACTTCCAACCTCCTTTATTCAAAGTCTAAAGGGATCTTATGTTCAGCAGTGGACGTCCTATGGCTGAAATGACAAACAAAGACACCGGCAATATTATTTTACCCAGTCCTGTAGTCTCACAGGCGTCCAAGAAAGCGATCGAGCTAGGGCGCGTAATTACCTCGACGTCATACATAATGTATGCGATGACTAAAATTTTCAGCTTATAAATAACTGGGGGTTACTCTTAAATTCATAATCTAATTACGATTAAATCTTTTTATTTTGAGTTATTCAGGTAATATCACAGATAAAGGAACCTTGTTTTTTGATCTGTGGGCAATATGCACATTGGACCCAAATTACTGGCGATCTTCTAATTACTTAGTACTAAAAACAAATTCAATTTACGAGTTTTATTCATGACTGTCCAAAAAGTAGTGTGATATGATATTTTCAGGATTCATTTAATTAAGTCCTAGACTTCGTCGTCTTTGTTTTCGTTTTAGTCAAAGCACGTTCACTGCTTAACATATGCATCTCCTATAGATATCCAAAAAGATTAGAAAGCTGGTTGCATCCAGCGCGTTCCCTGCGGTCTTAAAGAGGTATTCAGTACTTACACCTTGTGAGTTGATATTCTATGCTGTGCTTGCTGACACGTGGTCTGCTGTCAAGAACTTTTTGACCACATCGTTCATCAGTCCTTTGAACTTGTCAATCCGTTGAGCTCTGTTGGTTACTTTGGTTTTTCTACGGATCTCTTCATTATCCGATTCGATCTCGCAAAGAGGCTCCGAGTATTGTCCTCTTCATAGCTCGTCAACTGCAGGACGTAGGCCTACTCAAAAAGGGAGATTGGGCCATATCCATCACGATAACCCAGTGTGGGTTGGTAGATTTACATACGCCATCGAATTTCTTCTACGGACGTATGTAGGTTGCCTAAGCTTTCCTCACGATTTTTTCTTTCACCGAAAAGCCATTGGTGTAAAGCGTCGTTAGACTACTTGGCACATATTACTTAACAACGCCCATAGTGAGAAACTACGTTTGAAAATTACTAAGTATAAAACAGCTGATAAAAGCTGTGATAACTAAACTACTCATAATATCCTCAAAGAATCACCCCAAGCGCGCTGTTCGAGAAAATAATGGGTTCATTCCACACTCATTTGCATCTTTAATAAGATCTTGACAACGACACTATATTAGCCTGTCAAATAACGTCACCCTCAACTAAGTCACTTTATCCACTAGTGCGAAAGAAATAGTAGGAAAAACAACTTTCGTCTTCAAATGACATGATCCCATTTGAATTTTCACCTTTCAGATTTTGTTATGTCAAGTTAGGCTCGTGTAAGATTAGCCCCATGTTGTTGTGTGTGTTGGTGGCACAGATACGAGTATCAAATAGTAGCGCAGATTGATGCTGTTTTCACTTCAGGCGTGCTTGAGGCAATTGTTAACCAACAATAATTATTTTTCGCAAAACATATTGCACTGACAGACTGATGGACAGATTTTTAAATCTGTCTATCTTTGCTGACGCAGCTGCTCTAAATAAATCACATATCTAAGGCTGGCACCAATATCACTACCCTTTTCTATCTTGAACAAAAGAGATAATGCAAAAATATATCGAGCGAATACCTTCTACAATATTTTTACATTAATTGCTATATTTATTTTGGAAAATTATTACAATATTATTTTCTTTAATAATAATCTCCACCTAAAGGAATTTCACATTTTCCGATTTCATTATCATTTGACGTAAATCAAATGAATACAAATGAAATTCCAAAAAATATAATAATATTAATCATTAGATACAGTTTTTTATGTAAATTTGTTTCCCACATTTTACATTTTTTTGAGCTACTGTTAAGCCTGGGCCGATTTTCAAAAATCTTCTTTTTACTAGTCTTCTACCCCGACTTCTAGCAGGAAAGGTCTACAAAATTAAAAAAAATGTTGCAACGCTTCATCTTATGCAATAGCCACACCTTTATCTGCAATGCTTACTCCAGCGGTACGGAAGGTGGAAAGTGCGGTAGCTCGGAAAAATACGAGGTCATTATAAAAGCAGTTTGTCATCTGCAAGCAGTTTTATGGCCTCCGTGGTCATCCTGCCGCCATTTTGACCAGCCAAGAGCTGGGTATGCAAATATCGGTGAAATGGCGGTGCATTTGGTGTCATGTGCATGCATAAACATGGAGTGGTTCATTTTGAACCTGATGGTCTGTAACCCTGTTTTGGCAAATAGGTGCCAAAACACTCTAGTGTTGGCAAATCATCGGGTACGTTGGTGCCAAAAATTTACAAAAAGTCACTGACAGCTTAAGTCGGATCTGCCGGCGACTTGGCTGTCAAGTGTCAACAAACAAGGTCAGGAACGAGAACAAAATATTAAAATTCGGTCGGAGTGAAATAAAATCACATAAAACCGTGATAGACGGACTGGAGTCTTTCTTTGTCCAGCAAGCAGCCAACGGAGCGTACACGGGGTCGTAGGGGAAACAAGGCCGTAGCGGCGTCCTAACGAAGGTACGTGTCGGCAAGGTTGGTTTTCTAAACGATTCACTTGTTGTACAAGAACCAAAGGAATTGTCCCTTGATTCTACAGAAAACCACCGAAATCGAGTGAGAACAGGACCGCACGCCGACACCCTGGTTCCCCGAACGACGAACACCGTGCGACGTGGCGAGTTCGCTTGGCTGAACTGACTTCGAAACCTCGAAAAGAAACCCCTAAGACATTAGGGTAAGTTTTTAATAGCCTCTTATTCCTACTGTCTCGGTTAGGCTCTGTCTTTGTCAGTATTTTCCTAGACCCGATGACGTGTCGCATCCGATGTCATTGTCGGCTTACCACCCCCAACTTGAAATGGAGGGCCTCGCTCTTCAAGCGAGGTCTGACCAAAGAACAAGACATTCATACTTGTTTTCTGTCCTCGGACAGGGTTTTTTTTTATCTATAGAAATTGTGGTCTACAACTGCACTCCAAGGCGCGGCAAGCGTCCTCCGGCGCGTCCCTCACCGTGCGGCGACGTGGCCTCTTTCTGCGTCTCACCCCGAGACCGCTACTAGCTTCTTGCTGCTTCTATCTGCGCGTTTCCGCCGTGGGCGACGTGGCTACCGCCCCGACTTGAATCTACCCCCGAGTATTATTGGTAACGCAGCCAACGGCTGCGCCTTTCTTACATTTCGTGCTGTGCTTTTATTACTCAATTAACTTAAATAATTAACTAACACAGAGCATATTTAAAATTGGTTGCAAACTCAGCGAAGTAGGTATTCGACCACACGCCCTGTTCTACCCTGATAGCCGGCAACTATCAGCCCTTGTATTTTATGGACCTATAGTCCTGGCGCCCATTCTATTGTACCATTTAATTAGTAATTTAGTCTTAAGCCCCTCCGGCAATCAATAATCCTAAGTTTTTAATATTAAGCCCTTCCGGCACATAGATCATAAGGTGTCTCATACCGATCTACGCCCCTCAGGCATGTAACTTAAAATTAACATTAATAAAACCAACATTACTTACTTTATAACTTTTATTTATCACACCTTAGCATAGCTTTCTATCTACCTTACCTTTATGTTGAACGCTTTACCTCTTACCTCTTAAACTAGCATTACACTTTTTAAAGCGTTACAGGTCAAGGAAATGGAATTTTAGATTTTTTGGTCATATATTTGTCACGATGTAAAAATCATGTAGAGTGCGTTCTACCAAAGAAGTCCCGCGGTAAGAAGTGAAACTAATTTTAACAGATCGGTCAGGGGATGGTGGCGACGCGTCTGAGGGACTTCTTTCGTGAAACGCACTCTAGGTCTCTAATTTCAGAATATATTGTTTTTTTTTTAAATTTCAATCTTTGAGTTCGACATTGGAAATTGTTTCTCATTAGATTCAAAGAAAAACAGTTGAAAACAAAAAAAATAGGTTTAGCAGATTTGACATACATTAAATAATAGGGGACATCTTAACAAACGGTCTCTCACCCCAAACTAAGCAAAGCTTGTGATATGGGTGCCAGAGACTGATGTACTACGTATAATATCCTAGCATATGGCCTAGTGGCAAGTAAACTGTGGAACTAATGAACAACTGAAACTGCGAAAATGTCGTTGGGCAGATGCGTTACAGAAACATTTCGAAAAATAAAATTAGTTGGTTTTCAATACCCTACCAATTTCCATTATGATCTCAAAATATGTCATTTTTAGGTATATTCCGGCAATGAAACCGACCGACGATTTTACTAGTGTGTAGTTTGCTCTTTAGGGTTCGGAGTCTGTCAACATTTTTCCTGAAGCGACAGTACCTAACAGCTATAGCGTAAATAACTCCATGTACTAAAAGCTATCCAAGTTTAAATGAAGGTATGAATCCAGTGGCAATAATTTTCCATTAACCACGATTCATTAACATGAGGGGACGAGCGATTATGTTTGCGTCATCAATCACTTCTCCCTATCTTTTGATGTTTTGTTACGCGATGGCGCGAATGAGTGTTAGGACGATCGTTAGAATTAAAGGACACTTTTGAATTGCATTATAAAAACTCTTTTGTGTAATGGCTTTGTTCGTATCTGTTTTTGTATCGTGTACATGAAGCTCAATGAAGCTTGTTCATATTTTCAGTTTGGCTTTTAACGGAGTTGTCAAAATCAAAATGAGGGAAAGATACAAATTCTCTATAAGCATGGATGAAGTTTTTTTTTCTCTGACAGAGAAAAATCTTATGGAACGATTGGCTGTGTTATACGTGTATTTTTAATTTGGTCTTTGCCTTAGTAGAAATGTTTGAATGATTTCGCAAAATTTGAGAAAAACGCTAATTTTAAATAGCATTCAAGTAGATTTAATATCATCAACATTCATATATTTTCCGCAATCAGATTTCTTTCTCCTAACAACTATTTTGTTTTATCAGATCTCAATTATTGTTGCCGGATTCTTCAGTTCTCTACGCACAGCAGACCTTAGGTTTTCTTTCCTTTTCGCCAATTTTTCCTCTGTTGTGCTAACCTCATTCAAGTGTTCCAAAATTTTCAAGCAACTCTCCTGGATGAGGTTGACACTCATAGCTATTAGAAGAAATTATTGCGATATTTCCGATATCTCCACAAAATAAATCAAAGTCATCGTAATTTTAACAACAACCACTTCATCATCTTAGCCGTGGCTAAAAAACTGGGGGTAGAAAGCAATAAAAAGGACGAATAAATAAAGGAAAAAGCGCGTTACGGAGCATTACATGCGAATTGAGAGAGTGGGTACATTAGTTATTATAACACGACAAAATATGTGTAATAAAACGTAATTTATTGCGCAAATAAAATATAACAGCGGTTAGGGGAGGCAGATGGGGCGAGAGAAGCAGCGCGTGGTTACAGTGGCAGCGATTATTTTAAAAGGCTATTAGTATAATCAGTCTATCTATTCAACCTGTTTCACCCACTGTCCCTTGGACCACAAAAAAATTATTCGTTGACTTTTCATATTTGGGAGCTCTTCATTTTAAGGATATGCTAAATCTGAAAATTTACACTTGGCCAATATAACAGAGTTACGGTCTTAGATGTAAAGTGCTCCGTGCTAAGTAGTGGGGCACGGTATAATACAAAGTAAATTACGATTACGCACAACCACAAAAAGGATAAAATAATCTACCTACCATCTACCATAAAATTAACTTTATCTACACTAATGTTGTAACATTCTACTTATGTTTCCAATACTTGACTTATAATGACGACTGTTATAGCGCAGACAACAAAACACTCAATTTAAGCAATTTCACATGATGTTATAATATCCACATCGATATCGTAAAATCTCATTATAACTTCGCGCGCTCGTTCCTGATTGGCCCTGCGCGCGCAGCTGCGCTCTCTGAACACTCGTTACTATTATGAAACTCGCTGCGCTCGTTTCATAAACTCACACTCGTGTTTTAATACCCTTCATTATATGACAGTTGCATAAACTACTATTAAAATAAGAATGACGTCTTACAATACAACACCTTATAAACCAACGTATCTGTGACATACTGCTTTAAACGAGCTATAAGAGTTAGTTATAAAGAGTCCCTTTTAGTATTTTGCTGAATAAGGGCCTGTCTACGAAGATCAATTGTGCCATTTTCACCACGCAAGTCCAGTGCGGGTTGGATGCGAATGACGCCGTCATATCAAATTATTTTACGGACGTATCTATATAGCTATTATTTACTTTCTACTTCTCTATAGACGTTTATTTATCTTTATAGCTGTAAGAGAATTTCAGGAACCGTTTTTGATTATTTTGGTAAGTAGGTAGGTAATCAAAATGATCATCAAAATTAAATATTAGGTTTTCATGATTTCCCGCTCTCACTTGGGCCGCACATTCAACAGGGATATATTGACAGAGTCCTCCGTTACGGCTCCCGGAGAAAAATGGTGGTCATTTGTTGGCGTCACCATTTTGTTATGTTGCTTCGAGAGGCGAGATAATAGCTGATTTATGGAAGCGATTACATCGACTGTAACCCGCCTTATGCCCGCCACTGTCGCGCAGTCTGTAGCGCGCTTCATTGGGATAGGGTTGATTTTGGAGTTTGGCGAGTTATGACTTTAAGAATGTTATTTGTTAAAAACATAGAATTAATTTAATTCTGTTTCAATTCTTTCTTACAGAAAAGCCAAGACGTGTGAGTCATTACTTTATAATCTCAACATCATCTTCTCAGCCGAAAATAGTGAACATAGGTCTCCCCTCTTATTTTCAAGAAAACTGGTTGTAAGTGTCTTGCATCCAGCGCCATCATGTAAATCGTCGTTGTAGGTACTGTTAGTGTCTCTAAGGGTTTAATATTGAATTAATTCAAATTGCTGCCTCGGTGGCTCAGTGGTTAGTGACCCTGACTTCTGGGTCAAAGAGGCGTGGGTTCGATCCCCACCCAGGGCAAACATTTGTGTGATGAACATAGATGTTTGCTCTGTGTCTGGGTGTTATTTGGGTACTATCTATATAAGTATGTATTTAAAATATGCATATGTAGTATATCAGTCTCTGGCAGCCATATCACAAGCTATGCTTAGTTTGGGGTCAGAGACCGTGTGTGAAATGTCCCCTAATATTTATTTATTTTTTGCTAATCCGTTAGATAATCTTATTACTGACTGTCGAGTTCGTAGAATAGTGAAGAGTAACAACAACATTTTTATATCATTAGAATATCATTTGCAAAACGTTATCACGTCAATACCCTTATATTATGACTATGATTAAGATGACTGGTTATAGCGGAATAAAAATATACAATACAAAATTTACTTAAATGCACTATAAATTATAACCTGATTTATGTTCTGCGTTGCTAATCTGCTACAAATCCGATTTTTTATAACAGTTGGTTTCATCAATGGACTATACATATCTGTCAGTTAATTTACATACATTAGGTGCGCTATTTCAATTATCTTTATCTCCTGTTTCTTTGACTGATTTATCGGCTGTTTGGAAAGATCAAAGCGCAGGAAGTACGATTCGTCTGGCACATGAATGTAAGAAAAAAGAGGATTAGTCACGAAGTTCGTAACCTCATGATCAAAAAAAAATATTAATAAGTTAATAAAAACCTTTATTTCAAGCGTTTACAAAGTGACCAATGTGGTATTTTAAAATAATCCTAAAATTTACAAGCAATTATTAAAAAAAACTTTTAAACACAAGCTTTTATTTCACAAAGTTGGGGTCCTATATTCACATCCATCACCGCTCACTACCCATCAAAAACGGTAGGACACCCATAGCCACCTTCCAGTACCATTATCAGATCAGCACCATGACATCAAAATATTGCATTGTCAAGTGATTTACACATGTAAGCAAAATTTCAGCTCAATCGGTACCTGGAAAGAGAATGTAATTTAATTTTGAAAATTTGAACACAAAACCCCTGTCAGGTGAAACTGAATAAAAGCTGGTAAAAATAACTAAGTATTTAAAGAAGGTCTGCACTCCGGAAGAGTGGCCCACAAATATAACAATAGTCGCACTCAGACCTCTTATTTTTGTTGCACATACATTCTGTATTTCTGTATAAATTAAAAAATAGACATAACGTTGTGAACAGAGAAGTGAGGCCTTTTTTTATACATGTGGTGTTGCGCCGCCATAGTTCGACTAACGATCCAAGGCGTAGTTTCCTTGTACGTGTATGTGTGTGTAATTGTGTCTGTTCAAGGCGAAGCGTAGTTTTTCCGGCCTCACTTGTTTTGTCACATGCTGTCTTGATTTAATTGCACACAGATTCAAAGTGGGGCTTACCGAGTGAATTTAGTAAGTGAGTACGATGGTTAAAGTGTATAATCTGTACAAATTTGTTCCAAATCGGTACTGCTTCCTGCAACGTTTTGGTTGAGGAAGTCTTTTCACAGTTGATCGGCACATTTTGAATAAAAAATTGTTTTGACGAGAAAAAAATTAACGACACTTTCGACTACCCGACCCCTCGGCAGACGCCTCTAGCAGGGTTGCCATGAAATGTTGGGGGCTGCTACCATAAAATAAGAAATACGTGTTTATCGTAGGAACACCATTTATTGTCTCCTACATTAAATCTTTATTTCTATATCTTATCTACCTCATTGTATTGTATTGTATTGTACCTCTATAATAACTATCTTTATTTGCACACAAGCATAAAGCTAAAAAACCTTACACAATACAGTTATATCCATTCTCTTTCAGACATCCATGGTCCGACGCCACTACTAGAGTGCAGTTCAAGTGGACCGAAATGGCAAGTCTCCACTTGACGTCCATCCGCTGCGAAATATGCTGTTGCAGTTGCGTGAATGACAAAAACGTGTAGGTGTGTTAGTTTATATCCTGACAGAAATTGGTTGACTGTTAAGTCGGTTTACGGGTTATAGAGAGGTCGACGATAGTAATATAGCTCAATGTTTACGGGTGATTTTACGTGATAATTTAATGTGAAAATCTGTTAATCCAACAACTGAAACAAGCCGTTTTGACCGGTCGTGCTTCTCTATCGCTCGTTCCGTGCTCTCGCTTGCACGCTCAGCTCAGGCGGAACGTGACCCTCTTTCGTACGTGCAGCCAGCATTATTCAGTTATAGGACGATATCATGTAAAAAAGTTGATCTTGACTTCATAAAATCTCTCAAAGGAGTGGCCTATATGTGAGGATTTTTAACGCTGATTTCATTAAAATCATTGTGACATTTCTGTGATGTTTGCGGTCTATAAAGCTTCGTCATGCCACGTTACTCTTGATAGAGTCTACGCTTTGACTTTCTTTCTTATATTATTCTTTAACAGAATTTAATAATAACACTGTCCTCAACGGCAGGATAATTGATTATATTACCTACTATCATTTAAAGAAAAACTACTGAAACTCTGAACTACTGAAAAGCTCTTGATTTATTTCCGCGCTTAGACATCAAAAACTTGATTTAGTCTCTCTAAAATAACCCAAAACGGTTTAATTTTACCCACAATTAATTTTTCCAAACGTTGTTCTTAACTGAAACGACGTTAATATCATTGTTTATTCCATGCCATGTAGGTAATTCCAAGGTGATTCCAATTCTATTTCAATGATATAAAGTCATCGATGTGACCTTACCCTACCACTACAAACCTCGTTTCCTAATATGGTTTACTTGATAAAATCCTTCATTCTAACCTTGTTATTATACTCCTCCAAGTTTGCTCAGCCAAGCACGTTAGGAGTCACGTTTTTTGCTCAATTCGTACGTCATTATGATTATGATTGCCATCTCGATTCATACATTATTAACCCTGATTGTGATCTCAACTGCGCAGATGATGGATGGGTCTCGCCCATATAAAGATATACGTAATTTGAGCTCGATTTATAGCTTGGTAATTGGCGTTGAGTTTTTAAACCTCTATTTTACTCTTTATCATTTTTATGGTAATGACTGGTGTGGTATTCTTAACCGACATTAAAATGGTTTTGTGCTACGTGTTTCACAATTTTTGGTGGGACGTGATGCCAATTACAAATGGTACCTACGAGTACATGTTGTACTTTGCTTTGTTTTTGCTTTAGTTTCAGGAAGGTTTATCAACACTTATCTGATTAATTAGTACCTATCTACCTACTTGCGGATTAAGAAATAGTATTATTTAGGTACATACATTTACTTAGAGGATTTGGTTACACTGCTACATGGAAATAAAAAGACCAAATACCACATTAAAAAATAAGGGAATAACTTTTTTGTATTGAAACCATTGTTTTTATTAGTAAAAATTCAAAATTAATTTAAAGAGTGCAATTTTTTGTGTAACAGACTACATAAATCCTTCACACGATTATTCATGATTTTACTATTGATAACATTCATATGGGAATGAGAATCACGTGATTATTTTGTTGTTTGTGAAAACCAATCTTGAAACCAGTGGCATGTTTTACAGGATATTTCGTTTTTTCTTAGCCACTGTGGCTTATTATTTCTCTAAGCTCGTACTTATCTTGTATGTGGCTTCATTATTTTATACTGAGTTATTATCATTTAATATTATTTTCTGACAAAATGTTCAAGCTGTCAAACACTCAAGCTGTGTTTACACTGCCGGCGAGCACTTGAGCGAGTGACTCGACTACCACGGTAGCCGGTAGTGTTTTGTTTGTGCCTCTGAACAAATAAAAGATGAGAGCGAGGGAATAATTTGTGAGGCATTGTTTGGTTAGACTAAAGTATCGTAGGGGAAAAATTGAAGTTAAATTTAAAAGAAACGAAATTAAAATATGTTAAGAATTTTTTATACGAGAAACTAAACATATTCAATCATACGCACCTACTAATAGGAAATACCCATTTTCAACAGTGAATGTCTAACAGCAGATAAGATAATAAAGACGAAATGAAAAAAATAGAAAGATTTCAAGACGAGCATTAAAATCGAAAGGTGAAGATTAAACGGTATTTTCTCACGGCCAAAGGTGAAATTATTTTAAGTTTTCAGTTTGACGACCAGTGTTGTCCTAATACAAGAGACGTACCTAAGCAATACGAGTTTAATCAATGATCACTGAACCAGCAGCGTGGTCGGTATCACTGTTCTTTGTAGACAGGCCTATTTTTAGTAAATAAATTAAATCACCGCTAGGTCCATGCAGGAAATGTTCAGATAAGACGCCTTAACTGCAAGCAATCTACGAGTATTTACACCAATAATCAAATTGTGTCAATTAAAGTTAAATGAAAAAAACAGACATTAAAAATTTAAATCAATTTTAGTTTCCAAGACGCATACTAATTATCTTAGACAAGATACTGCAACAGTAAAAAAAACAACTGTCACCATTATTAAAACTGTTCGAATAAGTATTTTTCAATTGCATCGATACATCACCGCAGCCATCACATCACTAACCACTAACTAAGTCAAACACTCGATATCTCGAGTCTCAGATGATCGATGATCGCAACGCGCCTCGCGTCTTGTTAATCGTGTTGACTCAGTTAACACTCGATGTCGACGTTTTAAAATCGGTAGGTGGCCGGCTGGCGAGCTACTGTTTACTTTTTGCTTATAACTGGACAGCAACTGGAACGTTTCAATATAGCTTTTATGGTGCTGTAATTAAAGTGTTATTTTGGTTGTAAAATATGTCCGGATAAAATATAGCATACGTTGAGAAGTTTTAAGTCTAGAATTCCGTGAAAAATATATTTTCAAAGACTGTTTTCATCTGTGACTATGAATTTGTATAACATCATGGCTCAATATAAAATGCATTTACGGTATTAAGTGATTATGACATACTGATATAATAAATTCTATGACTAATATTTACGTATGACGTAACTGTTTGCTTATAATTATGTACCTATGTATTTTAATTTGTTATCTTATTAATTATAATATTTATTTTCAGTGAACGCTAGGTAAGCTAGTTGTTAATTTTAATTATTTTGGATTGAGATTATAAATAGAAAGTAGAAACGTATCGGCAAACGCAGCGTAAGTAGGACGTCCTTCCAAAATGAGCATGCAAACATCAATAAGCACGTAGCACTGAATACTTTATCTCATTCACCATATTAGAGTTTGATTGACTTGCTTGAACGAATGTCCATTTTCTATAGGATTCATTTCGGAGAGTGTGCATCTGAGCTACACAACCCTATCCTACCATCCCCTTTTTACTACAAGGACAAGTAGAAAGACTTTACAATACCACCCCTAAACCACAGCCCGGACAGTCCGCGATTTTTCATACAAAATCTGCTGTCTTACGCACACCTACACAGTACTTACTCACAGACAACACACATACGCACGGTCGCTACACGCGCATTTGTGTGCGGAACGTCTATGGCTGTCAGCGATTACCACATCGTGACGTCATGCCGCGTGAGTGAGACAGTTGCGTACATAATTTGCAAAAATGAATATTAATCTAGTGCTTAAAATAGTATAACAATTACTTAATTTGGAAGCATATTAACAAAAAGTAACCGATCTACTTCTTTTGTAAGATAATATCAAGAGGAAGTTACCAAATAATGTAAAATAAGTTCCTATTATTTATCCTTAGGGAAACATTAAAATTTCTTGTTTTGTTACGTATCATTGATATTCAACCATACACAGTACAAGTCTTCCCTATTGTCACAGTCTAGGTAGTTTTTATTAGAAAATCCACCGACCAGTGCAGCCCGCGCGCAGAGTGCACGATGCGGTACGTAGACGCGGGGTGGAAGTGAGGAAGACTCAAACGGGTGGGGGGTAACGAGTGGCCGTTCTATACGTAGTATTATTATATATTCTTTGCCTAAACTGTCGATTTTCCTTCGATACGTACGGAGCGGTTTAACTCAACATTTCTGATTCGTACCGCCAGGTAATGGAACAATCTTCATGCTTTCCTGTTTCATAATATATATAATCTAAAGCTTTTAAAGCTCAGAGTGAATAGGTATCTTCTAGGTCTGCGAGCTTCATCTTTGACCGTCGCTTACCATCAGCCGAGTTGGCGGTCAAGCTCGGACTTACTCGCGATAAAAAAATGAATATTCTAATGAGAGACCAAGCATTTTTTTCCGATATGTTCCTTAGATTTTGTACTGAACCCAAATATAATAAAGACGTTTCCCGCCAGGATGTGTGGACCAGTATTTGACGAAACAATACCCAAAGCAAACACAAAGAAATAACATGGAGCGTAAAGAGTACTTTTGTAATGACTAAGCATAATTAAGAGACCGCAAAAAGCTTTCGAGTGTGCAGTGCAAACAAGCATTAAAGTTGCTAATCCACTGGTAAAGGCTACGCTGAAGCGAATAAATATTTTCTGTGGCTTTGGAGATTATTTTCTTTCAATTGATCTAGAATAACAATAATGTAATAACAAACAAAGAAACCGTGGTGCTCTAGAGGTAGTGACATCCGCCTTACGATCGTGAGGTTGTGGGTTCAAGTCCTGGTTCCGCACCAATGAGCTCTTTGAAATTTATGTACGGAATTTCGTCTTTTCAGTGAAGGGAAATCATCGTGAGGCAACCTACATACGTCCGTAGAAGAAGTTCGATAATCCACACTGAGCCAGCGTGGTGGAAATGGCCCAATCACCCTTCATGGATGGGCCAACGTACTACAGTGGACTATTAAAAGGCTGGTACAGTACAGTTCAGTAATAACAAACAATAATAGCAGTAGGTAGGTACTCGTACATGCAATAGATGATAGCAGTGCTATGCGAGACGAGCCCGCGTGCTAGTACTCCAACCATGAGAAAGATCGCCAAATGCGATCGAAACTCTACTAGCAGTTTTCTACGAATATTAAACTAGAGAAACACCTGTGTTTTACTTAATTAAAATGTTCGAAATCCACGCTAGTTTCCATAGTGAAACTGTATCAAAAGACGTTATTTTATTTTAATTTTAATGGGTTCAGTTTATAACATTATCAATATCATAATATCATCTGTTGTATGGACGAATACCTACCTACGTATGGTCTTAGCTATGGATTAGTGTATTACGAAATATTTGATCTGCTCACGACTACTTAATACTTAAATCGACCATAGATAAATAAACCATACTATAAAATAAAACATATGACAAACAAGCACCATTAGTCGACAAATTCAAAAGCGTTAATTTACCTTACTTTGTGGCAAAGCTTGTGCACTGATTCACAGACCTACCAAGTTAAGTAGGTGTATTTTGAACAGGCCATAAATAAAGCTAATTTACTGCGATTTAAACAGCGTTTTTAACATAAAACGACTTAATTGCCAACTCAGTCTGTAATCCTAAAACATCCGTTTGGCATTAAAAACTTTTAAGGTGGGATGAATATGATTTAGGTGCGTATTTGTATTTTAATGGATCTTTAGTATGCAAGGAACCGTTTTAAACTTTGTGCCTGATTGGTTGTCTTTCCGTCCATTCATCCATCTAGATTTTTAAAAACATTATTTTTCCTGTGATGGCAATATTTTTGTCTGCAAAAAAGGATGCTGTTGGCCGTTGGGGCTATATAGGTAGTTCTCGAATGGAGACTACGTAAGCATGCGCAACGTAAGACTTTCATAAGGCGGACTGACCAACGTGACACAACTTCATCGATTCAATCAAGATAAAAAGCAAATAGGAAGTAAAGCA
The DNA here is from genome assembly GCA_964007245.1 of Hypomecis atomaria. Classification (NCBI taxonomy): domain Eukaryota; kingdom Metazoa; phylum Arthropoda; class Insecta; order Lepidoptera; family Geometridae; genus Hypomecis; species Hypomecis atomaria. Next base: position 20,295,849 of record OZ023288.1, read on the forward strand.
CTTCCAATACTGTCTTATTGGAAAACCTAAGAAGAGGTCTATGTCAAGCAGTGGACCTGGACGTCCTACAGTTGTAATAATGAAGATGTTTCCAATTAGCAATAATAGTTTGTCTTTAGTTTCTGAACCAAACAATTTGAGTTGTTAGATCATAGCATCTTTTAACCGACTTCAAATAAGGAGGAGATTCATCGATTTTTGCCAATAAAATTGTGAACAGACTTAAAAACTTAAAAAGTTTCGAGGTGGTCTCATTTAAATTTATTCCAAATTGGCTGTGCCGTTTTTGAAAAATCAACATTAATTTAAAAATTGTTTGTATTGAACTATATGAATTATGAACACGATTGAATTCGGTTGTGCCATTTTTTGCGAAAAATAATATTATTTGTCAGCTGAAGAATTGTCCTGAAAGAATTATGGTCACCCTACGTGTTCAGTAACCATGTGTTATTTCAACAATCGGTTAAACCTCAATTTTGGAGATAATAATTACGTGAGTGCTCTTAAAGATAACTGCGTTAAAGCTTGTAAAAAATCTTCAGTTGTGCCGCTTTTATCTTATCATATTTCGGGAATTATTTAAAAATTTATCGATACGTCGACACTGCAGCCGCCCCGGGCGGCACTTTACTTCTGAATTATCGATATTTTATCGATAAAATAATGTCTTTGGTTTTAATCACTTAAGCCGTTTTGTAAATAAGAAACGGTAAATGAGGACTAAAGGTGCGTTCATGTCTACCGATGAATACAAATAAAGTACAAGGACAACATTGTAACAGTCATATTTTCGTCCCAGTGTAAACATCTTTGAGAAACAGTTTTCAGCGTAGGACGTAAATCATTTTTTTAAACTAATCACTATCACTACATAGTATAAAACAAAGTCGCTTTCTCTGTCCCTATATCCCTATGTATGCTTAAATATTTAAAACTACGCAACGGATTTTAGTGCGTTTTTTTTAATAGATAGAGTGATTCAAGAGGAAGGTTTATATGTATAATACACTTGTGCGAAGCCGGGGCGGGTCTCTAGTATTTGAACAACATTAGATATAGGTACGCATAAATATGCGTAAGTTCAAGTAATCTAAGCGAGACTAACAAGGATTTTCTTGTTATTCTCGCTTAGATTTCCAAAATATAGGCGAGATATAACTACAACCTTGCAATTTATTTTTCTCTTTCGTGTATAACCTATTTCACCTAATACCTTGCCTAAGTAAATAGTCTTTAGATACTAAATATGTTCACTTTCAATTTCCGTCCATTATCCACCAATCTGAAACTGAGTAGAAGTGTGTAACCCAAACGTTTTTTAGGGTTCCGTACCCAAAGGGTAAAAACGAGACCCTATTACTGAGACTCCGCTGTCCATCTGTCCGTCTGTCTGTCAATCTCCAGGCTTTATCTCATGAATGGTGATAGCTAGACAGCTGACATTTTCACAGATGATGTATTTCTCTTGCCACTATAACAAGAAATACTAAAAACAGAATAAAATAAATATTTGAGGGGGGCTCCAATACAACAATCATGATTTTTAGGAGTTTTTTCCTCGCTATTAATAATAGCGAGATAAATGGGGCTAAGGGGACTCCAACACGGTACGGAACCCTCTGTGAAAATCGGCCAAGTCCGACTCGCACTTGGCCGATTTTTTCTATGTATACTATGTCTTTCAGTAGAAAGAAGTTATACTCGTAGTAAGCTTAACTTAAAAACGACCGCTTAATTACAACTGCTAGTCAACTCAGCACTTTTTATTACTTTTTACTACTTTGTATCTTACTGACATTTTGCAGGCTTCCAACACTTATTCCATGCTAATTGACCTGTGTATAAGCCATTTAATTTCCTTCCAAGTTAAAAGTTATCTAAGGTCAATGCACACAATACAATAACCGCTTGCTAACAACCCGCGCCCGGCTTCGCCCGCCATCGTCTATCATCGTCACGTATGATTGATACTACTTTTTCAGTCGCCACCGTGCTGTCGCGCCGACATGTGGATTGAGCACTTCGCCTTAACAAACTTACCGCTTTTCAAATCATTTTAAACTCTAACCAACAAAACATAAAGTTGAAAGTTGCTTTTGCGAGTTGAAAAATTCAATTCATCATTCTCAAACAGCGTTCATTAGACTTTCAATTCTAATACCAACATAGTTAAGATCAATTTCTATTAAAAGTCACTTGTCTGTCAATTCAATTGCGTGTTATACGAATACGGACTCTATGAAGGTGTTGAGTTGGTAGAGTTCCGTTTGCAAGTGGATTTTAAGGGGTCGTTTGCCGTTCACTTTGCACACAATGAGACGTCAGGAGTTGTCGTTTTTGTGGCTCGTTTGATGGATATCGGTGCGGTGTTAATGCCATATTGATGACTCCGTATCTGAGATCTACGAGGCAGATTGCGATGGGAAGGATGTAATGCTTCTGCGTTATTTTTGCTTGAATTTTAAGCAGTTTTGAGAAAGGATAAGTGTGAGGAGATATTTCAATGGGAAGGCTTGAGTAGCTGGTTTTGTTGCTAGCTGGGTTTTGTAACTTTGTTGCAGTGTGTGTATACTTACTTACCTAGAGTAGCATCATTGCTTTGTGTTTTATTTTTCCTGAAGGTTTGTATGTCTGACAAGAACGTAATTATAGGGAAGGCTTGTATGCAACACATTTTCATGATTACTTATCGAGTGTTCTATACTTATTGTTCTTACAGTGGACAATGCTCATCTTCCTTCAGAAAATAATTGATATTGAACTAATATATATTTAAAGTGGGGATTTCAAAATTACTACTGGGAAATTGTTCAAAAATATGTCAAGTAAAATATATAACTTATGGCTTTGTGCTGCTTCCACATAAAAAAAAAAAAAATTAAACAAAAGCAATGCGATTCAATTCCTCAACATAAATCTCAGTTTCGCGACATCGAATGATTAAATTGACTGACAAAAGAAACCGTTTCAGAACGACATTCCAGAATGACCTATTCTGTCGGGATTCTTCAGATAGAATAGACATTTGACATCAAGCAGAGCCGACGATATCAGGGATGAAAGAAAATGAAAGGATTTGACAAGAGGACACTCAGTTGTAGCTGTCCGCCATTTTAGAAAAAAGTCTTGATAGATTTAAAGAGAGACTTGAATGTCATAATAATTGCGTCATAGAAATATTTTTGAAGTGAACTTCTAATGCGACTTCCAACAAGGTTGCGTTTAACGTTTAACGCTTCCATTGAGGGGTATGTAAGCACTGTTGCGTCGAAGTTTCACTTCTTCCGCGCGGAGGGACTCCACTTGCATTTCTTTTTGTTTTCTCGTATTAGTCGTGGGTGAGACCAACATCATGCGGTACCTATTTTTGAATAAAATTCATCGAAGTATAAGCTTCGCTGCTTTCGGTCTGTCTGCCATTGAATTACTAAGTAATATGATAAGTATTGTAATGTTACAAACGGGGAAGCCGTTTGCAGCACCACAAGTTAAAAAAAAGATTAGAGAACCCGTAATGTGGCAAGCGGGGGAGCCGGTTGCCGCACCACAGGTTAAGAGACTTCAGAGAAACCTAACCGAAGAGTCCTACCTAGTGGATAGGATTCCTAACGGTTCGGAGAGAGGAGATTAAAACAGAAAACTAACCTTAGTATTTACACATTTATTTACACCAGACACACACTGCACTTATAGTCTATACGTTTTTCTTGAAGCGAATAGAGAGATAATTTTGTAAAGAGTCCGTGGAATGTTAGCCTAACAGGGGAGGGGTAGCACACAAAGAAAAACACACTGGAGGCTGGCCGAGATTGGAGCGAAGACAAGCTGGACTCGCCGATAGACGTAGCGCCAGCAGGGTGCTGGAGATGGAAGCGCCTGTAGCGCCAGCTGTGCATTAGCGTGTATACGCCCGTGATGTTGTGGCGCTTGAGGTGGAGGCGCATGTGCGCTAGCTGGGCGCTAGCGTGAAGACGCCCATGGTGTTGTTCTGGCGCTTGAGGTGGAATCGCCTGTAGCACTCGCTCGGCACTCCAAGGTAAGTGGCCCCAAAAGTTGAGGTCCTCCTGAAACAAAGTCAAAGAGACCGAAGCCTCGCGAAGAAGAGTTACCAGACGCTCATGCTGTCTTCTCTGCGGGACCCGTCACCACGTTCAAAGATCACACGTTAACATGTATACTTTCTTAAAAATACCACAAGACATGCACCATCTTTCGTGTCTCTTTCATGACTTCCTTCTCCAGACTGCCCAATTTTACAAAACAAGGATCGCTGATCCTGTCAGCGATAAACATTTCAAAAATTTGAATAATTTCACAATTAGAATTGTTAGTTGGCAGTGTTATCGTTAGAAGAGTCTGAATGTAGAGAAGCTAACAAAAAGGTTAGTTTCTCTACAGTATTGGAAAAGTAGTTTGATTGTCATTATTTTCATTTAAATGTAATTTTCGGCATTTGTTGCGCCAACGTGGCAAAACATTATTATCAGATTTAGATACAGATTACGTGACTTCAGCGAAATTTTCTTTCATCCATGGATTGAATAAAAATTTGACATCAAGCAAAGCCGACGGAATGGGCAATGCGACAAAACACGCCGAGAATATTGGAGGAATTCGGAGGCAAGAGCGCCGCCACGTCCAGAAATGCCAAGTTTGACTGCCGCTCTTCACGGGTGGGGATGGGCAAAAACCAAAATCTTCACTGCGAGAGAACCTTTAGAATACCATTACTTTATCATCATTGTAGAGTTCTATATTTTTACTGGGCCTTCACTTAATCTATTTTTTGATTGTACTTTGTTATTAAGTTATTAATTACAACATAGCTAGTACAATTTATGGATTAGCTACTATTTTTTACGAGGGGGAAATCAAAGATGCCTCACCGCTATAGGGTGCAGTCGGGTTATATGGGATCGTACCCACTAAAATCCCTTCGATGGTGTAACAAACCTAGCCTAAGGGACGCCGAAATGTAACATGCCTAGCCTAGCCTGTCTATTTAACCTTATTTATAAACCTAAGAAAAGTAGAAACTATTTTAAGAAACCTGTCTAAAATAAAATGTCAGATAAAATGATTGAAGATACTTCATTTGCTTTCAATGAATCCTAGCTTTATGTCAAACTAGCTATGCGTCCTGATTCCACTTGAATTTGAACAAATTATAAATTGAACCTCATGAAAGAAATATCCTAAAATATTAAGAATGCATTAAATATTGACACAGACATCCAATATGGTCCCAGCTTTTATTTCGTAATGATAAATAACAAGAAATACAAAAACGTAACTATGAACCTCGCAGGTTCAAGGTAGAATTATACTCCTAACGCCTTCTGCTTGATAAAAGACAGTCTACATATTGATACTAGTATTCAGCAGTGTGATTCCTAATTTATTTACCTATTTATACGTTAGTTTGGCCAGTGGTCGTTTAGTAGTGGATCCTGCGTTATAGACCGCATACACCCTAGGTAAAGGTGATTCGAAATACAAAACTACCTGATTGATTAATACATAACTACCTATTGATAATTGACCTAAGTTCAGAACAAAAACCCCATGTTTTACCTATTTTGAACTTCTATGAACTTGAAAGTATATTACTAATCTCAGAGTGAAATGAAGTACCTAGCTAATGCCTCAAGAGCTATTTAGAAATAATGATTCTAGAGCTTCTCTGTTTTAAATGGAGTTTATTTAGAATATTTTTGTTTAACGTATATAAGCTTCAATAAAGCTAGGTATAAAATATTAATTTAGTTGCTTAAGAAAATATTAGACATGAGATGAGAAGGAAATTCCATTAAATTAGTACTTTAGAACAAAGAAACTCTACTATTGAACTAATATTATTATCAAACTACGCATATAATAAAAGAAATGAATGCCAGAAAGAATAGTATTGATTTATTTCTGACAGTTAGTTTTAAATTTATTCAATTTTATTTAGGTATCAGAGATTTATTTTATTTTATGTTTATCTCTGATTATTTAGTCATGGCGCTCGAGAGAGCTGAAAACCATGAAAATGACTCTACTCTGCTTTCGTAAATCTAACGCTATCCTGTAAAAAGAAAGCAGGAAAGAAAACCAGGAGTCGCGAGTGTGTCAGTAGTCATCTTATTTACATCACTTCATAAAGTCAGGAAAATCATAAAACTTGCATGAAATCCAGAGTGTTCTCAAGAAAAGCTACAAGATTACTATAGATAAAGGTTCGAGAATCGACTTCGCCTTGTAAAATAATATTAAACTCAATAAGCTATCAATAGCTTTATTTCAAAGTGATCAGAATTTACACTCTTATATGGACACGGGATATCCCTCCATTTCGGAAATGAGAAACACTGGCCCAAGCTCTATCTGGCTTCAAGAGTTCTGCACACTAATGAAAATACAGCATTGATCAAGTAGCACTTACGGCTAGTATTTAATTAATGAGATGTAGCAATAATGTGGTATAGCAACAGTCGACTCTGCGATCCTCAAAACATAAAAAAATGACATTTTATCTATGAACATTCTGTCCTTCGCAAGTTGTAGGTAGTCATCTCAGTCAGGAAATTGTATTCTCAATCCGCTTGGTTTATATATCTTTATAAGATTTCAAGTTCACATATAGTCGAAGCTGAAAAAGACAAATAATTAAAACATTTGTAATTCATACATAGAAATCATAAAGGCGAGTGTTAGAAGCTTCTATCTCCCACTCATGAGGATATGTTCGAAGAAGCATAGTTTCGTTTGTAACATACTTCTATTGAGTAGGAAACATCGTAAGTCAACTTATGCAAGACCGCCATAGGAACCTGAAGACGTATGTGTATTTATTATCCCGCTACAGGTCAGAGTAGATAATATTGCCTTGTTTCTGCGGTGTAGCGTTACTATTTATTAATCTGTGGTAGCATAGCGTCGTAAGCAACTCGTTCACACTCATAAAAGAATAAATACGCATGAGAATTCTCCATACCGCATTTCAGTAAGACGGATATAGGCCTATTTTCCTATGATAGACCTCCTCTTTTCATCTGATGTCCTATTGCACATTAATTCGACAATAAATCATCCAGAATTCTAATGCAGTGCTGATCAGGACGAATATTAACCGCAGAACATATTCTATATCTACATTGAGACTTATCTATTTAAAAAGAGATACGTTTATACGAAACCAAATCCTCTAGGAACATCCTCGTCCTTTGATCGAAAACAACTTTCTTCTAACTTCCACTTTTTTAGACCATGAACAAAATTCTTCTAGTTAGTAAACTCTTCTCTGCTCTTCCTTTCTCTGAATCTTGCGGAACAAAACTAAATATATCTATTAAAGATGAAATATTCCAACATTTTTCTATAATTTTCTCAAGTGAAGTCCCTGCTGACAGTCCCGTCAAATTCTCTGTTCTTTTTTTTTCCTTATTTTAAATTCTCTAGTTATATGCAAGGCGTTCTGTAAAGAGTTTATATACCTTGATTGAAGATCTGTTGCTTTTTTTAAAATGTTTTATTTACCTGTTTGTTTAAATATCATTTGAATGGAACGTTTCTTTAGATAATATTAAAAAGAATTATAACCTTATGTGAGAGACTCCTGACATACAAGAATGCCTTCTTTCTATGCCCAATTACTCAGATGTGGACGATCAAACCATCTGAGGTTTGTTACAGCACCCCCCAAAATTTTCGCAGATGAAAAGATGTTGGTAAACATCTAAATCGAAGTAAATTTTCCTAAAAAAATTAAAATAACTTTAAATTTAATCAAGTGCATAATTGTATTTATCAAAATTCGAGTTCCAACAATGAAATTATATGTTTCTAGTGTGAATGTATCCCTATTACAATATGCAAAAAAGTTTTTAAACCAGTCTGCAGATAATCGTCATACAACCTCCTACTCTCAGTTTGATTACATATCTACCATGAAGAAAAATCGCCTTCCCCACTAAATTGTTATAATCTGCAAGGAAGTTCTGGTTCGGCGACAGAAACGGAGCCCTCGTAAGGGAATTCTGTTTTGAGGTAGAACCGACCTGAATGGTCGCATGTTGAGTAGTCTCAGCGAACCAATCTTTCGTTCGGAGATTTTCCCAACATACCCCTTCCAAACTACACGAATTGTCCATGAAAAAGGAAAATAATTCCGCATGGCAGCAATGTCCCGCCAAGAGTGAATAGTTTAATTCCAACTATCTATAAACTGGAGCATGTGCAGTGTATCAATTCAGAGTTTCCTACCTTGTAGAGTAAAAGATCCTTATGAAATCAACTTATGTTGATGGATTGCCTGCTGGCCTACTCCTAACACCACACTCCTTCATAAAGATCTATTTGTTCAAGTGATTGCTAAAACTCGAACCCTGACAAATCGCTTCAAATCCCAGTAATGCTATTGTCGTTTGGTTCCTCTTGTACTGATTTAATTTTGTCAGTCAATGTCAGTCATATTCGTAACAATATTCTTTTTTTTACTATTTGTCTTCCCTTATTTTCGCAAAACGCCTTTCACTATCTTCACGCCAACTTCACGACGTAGAATCACCTTTTGTACTCAAAGCGAGCCAATATTTGCACATTCCCCTTTACACCCATAGGAAAATATTAAAAATTCGTCCACACCCACGTAATAAACTTCTGCCTCACTATCCTTACTAAAATATGTTATATAAGTTGGAAGTTAATTATTATTTGAACCTCGGTTAAATTTTCAATCAAAATTTTAACCTGTTTTTTTTTTCGTAAATATTCAGCCTCGTGCTTATTTTCCTACTTGCATTTATCTACCTAAGAATCTCTCACGTGTTCTCATTTAATTTAACAATGTGCAAATAAATGACAAAATGTTCACTAAAGAAAATTAACTTTCCAAATTGTTTTTAGTTATTACAGCCTACAGAATGGCTTCACCCACTAAAAAAATTGAATTAGATAATAATGTGTCAATATGCCCAAGTTTCCAAGTAAGTAAAATTTACACTCTACTAGTGGAAAGGATCTCTTCCATATGGTTAGAGAAACCAATTCCTGGCGCGGCATTGCTTGGCCATGAGAGTTCTACCTACTCGAATCCGAAAATAATTATTCCTCTCTGAATCTCCACGCGTATAATTTTTGAAATTGAATAAATATTTGAAACGTAAGTTCAGCCAATCCATCAAGCTTATACTCTACTTCCTTCAAACCAGCAAATCATCTTTGAATTCTTTAATGAACATTTGAAATCAATTTTTCAATGTTACATGAACTTGATTTTTATTTTGCAAGTTTTTTTTTTAATAATGTGCTATTTTTATTTTCTAATAACATTCATTTTTCTTATCTTGGTGTATCTGATTTCTAAACATCTTGCAAAAGTATACGACTGAACTTTAATTTAATTTGAGATAAAGAAAACTATTTGTTGATTTACTTAGTTTAGTTTTCAGTATCATTCACTTTTAACAACAAAAATTTAAATATATGTTTTTGCATTACATTCACTTATTTTAGTTTACACTGAAATATCTTAAACCAAGTAATCTCACAGCTATGTTTTTATCCGTTAAGTAATTAACAAGCCAGTAAAAGATATGCTAACAACAAGAGTTGATTGGATTGATGATCGACCATTTTAAAACCCAGCTTACTTTACTCACTTTAAGTAAAAGTTACAGTTTACCTGATTATTTAGATTTTGAATAATCGTTGAAGATTTAGCTAACACCTGTTTACATTGATTATAACTAATGTCTAAGAACAATAATAAGGTTTACCTGAAAAGATTGAGCAAATGTTCCACCCCCCTGACTAAAATTTCCTTCCTTTAATTTATAACTCTAGCTTTTGTTTGCTCAACTCTTTCGACCTCTTTTTTTAAATCGCAAAAAGTTTGCATTTGACCAACAACTCTCCTGGTAGTCAACACCCTTGCAATCGCAAATGAAGCACGCGAAGTTAGATAATAGATACCTATTCACATAAAATACAAACCCCATTTACCCGTTTTTAGCCTAACTATTGTATTACTGGGTTTTAGTTTATTTTATTAACATTATTTACTAAGTCCAGCTTGTCTCTCCTTCCTGAACTGCCTAATTATGTTTTTGATAATACACCCCCCGTTTAGAAATCTCATTTAACTCTATTAGTTTAAACAACTAAATTAAACTTCCCTTCTTAACGCCTTTCAAGATACTACTCTGACAAATTATTTTATCTCCCAAATAATCTTATTTTAAATAAAATTATTTAACAGCTCAATAATTTTGCAATAATTATTCAGCTTATCATAACCTCACACTAGAACTGATAGATTTCCAATAAAATACATTTTTAACGTATCTTTCACTGTTAGACAACTTTGATATAATTTTGATAATTACACAATGTAGATTAGCCCAATGTTTATTTTATTTAATAACATCTCGAATTTTCCTGTATGCAATTTACTAAAACAGCCTGTTTGTTAGATTGAATTATTAAATTGATCTACTTGCTAACTTTCTGTGTTAAAAGTAGTAAAATACAAATGTCCAAAAAATCAAAGTCATTCCGTAACCTACTAAATGAAATCTCTATCAATGAAAAATATTTCACATTTTAATACTTTGATTTACAACGTCGATAGATTGTTAAGTATAGTCTACCCTCGCTTTTCTAGTCTGCAATAAAATTATGTAAACGAATCAAACCCCTGACTTTCCTAGTTTATAAAATTAATAATATACTTTGATTTGTATGTATAATTACTAATCATATCTTTTATTATAAAATGAAAATATTTACTATCTACAATTATTCAAGCTATATTTATACATGAAGCAACAAATTATATTATAAACACTAAACTACTGTACCATGTCTACTGTAAACTCATTACATGAGTAACGAATGATCCTTGGCTAGACCCCTTTTTGTGACCTGAACGAAATAATTACCCATGATACAGAATGCTTGCCTACAGTCTTTTTTTTTTTAACAAATTACCCCCCAACGTTTTAATCTGTTAATACCCTAAGATAATGATTAACCTGAAAATTGATAATTGATGAGATATTTGTAACCTTTTCTAATGAACTCGCGATTGAAATTATTACGTAACCCTAGTTATCACTAACCTATAAATTTCGAATCACCATCGCATCCATTTCACAGCAACAAATTGTGTTCAGATAGTCTGACTACTGAACACAGTCCTATAATAAACTGAATTGACTTGCTTAAACAAAGTTAAACTAAAAATCTAATATTTATGAGTTCCAACTATATTATATTATCACGAAAATATTTTAAACCTATTTTTTTGATAAAACGAATCGTTTCTATTGCTATCCTGGTCACGGCCAAAAAATTGTAACAAACCTAGCCTAAGGGACGCCGAAATGTAACATGCCTAGCCTAGCCTGTCTATTTAACCTTATTTATAAACCTAAGAAAAGTAGAAACTATTTTAAGAAACCTGTCTAAAATAAAATGTCAGATAAAATGATTGAAGATACTTCATTTGCTTTCAATGAATCCTAGCTTTATGTCAAACTAGCTATGCGTCCTGATTCCACTTGAATTTGAACAAATTATAAATTGAACCTCATGAAAGAAATATCCTAAAATATTAAGAATGCATTAAATATTGACACAGACATCCAATATGGTCCCAGCTTTTATTTCGTAATGATAAATAACAAGAAATACAAAAACGTAACTATGAACCTCGCAGGTTCAAGGTAGAATTATACTCCTAACGCCTTCTGCTTGATAAAAGACAGTCTACATATTGATACTAGTATTCAGCAGTGTGATTCCTAATTTATTTACCTATTTATACGTTAGTTTGGCCAGTGGTCGTTTAGTAGTGGATCCTGCGTTATAGACCGCATAAACCCTAGGTAAAGGTGATTCGAAATACAAAACTACCTGATTGATTAATACATAACTACCTATTGATAATTGACCTAAGTTCAGAACAAAAACCCCATGTTTTACCTATTTTGAACTTCTATGAACTTGAAAGTATATTACTAATCTCAGAGTGAAATGAAGTACCTAGCTAATGCCTCAAGAGCTATTTAGAAATAATGATTCTAGAGCTTCTCTGTTTTAAATGGAGTTTATTTAGAATATTTTTGTTTAACGTATATAAGCTTCAATAAAGCTAGGTATAAAATATTAATTTAGTTGCTTAAGAAAATATTAGACATGAGATGAGAAGGAAATTCCATTAAATTAGTACTTTAGAACAAAGAAACTCTACTATTGAACTAATATTATTATCAAACTACGCATATAATAAAAGAAATGAATGCCAGAAAGAATAGTATTGATTTATTTCTGACAGTTAGTTTTAAATTTATTCAATTTTATTTAGGTATCAGAGATTTATTTTATTTTATGTTTATCTCTGATTATTTAGTCATGGCGCTCGAGAGAGCTGAAAACCATGAAAATGACTCTACTCTGCTTTCGTAAATCTAACGCTATCCTGTAAAAAGAAAGCAGGAAAGAAAACCAGGAGTCGCGAGTGTGTCAGTAGTCATCTTATTTACATCACTTCATAAAGTCAGGAAAATCATAAAACTTGCATGAAATCCAGAGTGTTCTCAAGAAAAGCTACAAGATTACTATAGATAAAGGTTCGAGAATCGACTTCGCCTTGTAAAATAATATTAAACTCAATAAGCTATCAATAGCTTTATTTCAAAGTGATCAGAATTTACACTCTTATATGGACACGGGATATCCCTCCATTTCGGAAATGAGAAACACTGGCCCAAGCTCTATCTGGCTTCAAGAGTTCTGCACACTAATGAAAATACAGCATTGATCAAGTAGCACTTACGGCTAGTATTTAATTAATGAGATGTAGCAATAATGTGGTATAGCAACAGTCGACTCTGCGATCCTCAAAACATAAAAAAATGACATTTTATCTATGAACATTCTGTCCTTCGCAAGTTGTAGGTAGTCATCTCAGTCAGGAAATTGTATTCTCAATCCGCTTGGTTTATATATCTTTATAAGATTTCAAGTTCACATATAGTCGAAGCTGAAAAAGACAAATAATTAAAACATTTGTAATTCATACATAGAAATCATAAAGGCGAGTGTTAGAAGCTTCTATCTCCCACTCATGAGGATATGTTCGAAGAAGCATAGTTTCGTCTGTAACATACTTCTATTGAGTAGGAAACATCGTAAGTCAACTTATGCAAGACCGCCATAGGAACCTGAAGACGTATGTGTATTTATTATCCCGCTACAGGTCAGAGTAGATAATATTGCCTTGTTTCTGCGGTGTAGCGTTACTATTTATTAATCTGTGGTAGCATAGCGTCGTAAGCAACTCGTTCACACTCATAAAAGAATAAATACGCATGAGAATTCTCCATACCGCATTTCAGTAAGACGGATATAGGCCTATTTTCCTATGATAGACCTCCTCTTTTCATCTGATGTCCTATTGCACATTAATTCGACAATAAATCATCCAGAATTCTAATGCAGTGCTGATCAGGACGAATATTAACCGCAGAACATATTCTATATCTACATTGAGACTTATCTATTTAAAAAGAGATACGTTTATACGAAACCAAATCCTCTAGGAACATCCTCGTCCTTTGATCGAAAACAACTTTCTTCTAACTTCCACTTTTTTAGACCAGGAACAAAATTCTTCTAGTTAGTAAACTCTTCTCTGCTCTTCCTTTCTCTGAATCTTGCGGAACAAAACTAAATATATCTATTAAAGATGAAATATTCCAACATTTTTCTATAATTTTCTCAAGTGAAGTCCCTGCTGTCAGTCCCGTCAAATTCTCTGTTCTTTTTTTTTCCTTATTTTAAATTCTCTAGTTATATGCAAGGCGTTCTGTAAAGAGTTTATATACCTTGATTGAAGATCTGTTGCTTTTTTTAAAATGTTTTATTTACCTGTTTGTTTAAATATCATTTGAATGGAACGTTTCTTTAGATAATATTAAAAAGAATTATAACCTTATGTGAGAGACTCCTGACATACAAGAATGCCTTCTTTCTATGCCCAATTACTCAGATGTGGACGATCAAACCATCTGAGGTTTGTTACAATGGCCAGGCTTTGTGCCTTCTTGGGAGCTCCGGGATCTCCAAAAGGAACGCACTGGTTTAATTTTTGATTGTATTCGTTATTAAGTTATTAATTACAACATAACTAGTACAATTTATGGATTAGCTACCTACACAAAACGAGGGTGTAAAGATAATGCAAATTCTCAATCCTACTTGCTTGGCCAGCTTTGATGCCCAACGTGGTAACAGCTTTACTACGCTTAATGGAATGCTTATAGGTACGTTGCCAAATCAACACCAGCATTTTGGACACGCGTTGCGATCTACGAAATGCTCAGATAGATTTCTGAAAGCCTCCCACGGACCTAATGTCTCATAATGACCAGATGCATCTGGCTTTTCGTCTTGCTTCTTTCTACGGCGTCTTCCTTAATGGCAATCAGATGGTAGGCATAGGTAATTAATTAACTCTATAATGCTGTAAGCAGCTGTTTGCGTCTCTGTACTAAACCTTGATCTGTGGTACTATTCAATACTTCATTTTATTCTATGGTACAATGAATCAATTAAAACTAAAAAGATTTATAACATGCACATCATTATTCAATAATATTGCAAAACGCGTTGTTAACTTTCCTTTGACGCCCTTTATCTCTAAAAATTTATAACAATGCTCTACCTTTCACAAAAAACGAAACCGCACATAAAAAGGACATAAAAAACTATAGCATCCATTCATAACAACCACCCAGGAAGTTGTTAAATTGCCATTATTTACGCACAAAAGGTTTTAAAAAATAATTGCATTAATAGTTTTGTAAACGTTCGCTGGCGCCAGGCGGTAACTTCAAAAGTTTTTGTTGCTGTTTTTCACAAAGCACCGTAATTGATTCATAGATTATGGTATAATTTTATGGTAACATTGCGAAAGGAAAAAAAAATAAACAAATAATAAAAAAATAGATACTAAGCACACTACAATGAAAATAATATTGTAATCATGGTAATCATTTTAGCTACAGTGACTCGCTTAAATAATATCATAGTCATAAGCATTTTTTTCCAACATCAAATTTATAAGGTATTTTTAGTCCAACAGTGAAGTATGCTTTTCAAATTACAGGATTGTTTAATCGGTGGATCCAAAATAGTGGCCAACTTCGGCATGGAAGTGCATCGACTTATTTTCACCATAGTTTTTTGTTGAGTTGCGCTTTCGTGTCTAAACTAGCTACTATTTTTTGTATTTTAGATGTGTGTATCACTAAACACTACCTGTAGGCTAGTATGCGTGCCATGAATTATTTCGTTCGTAGTGTCAGAACGAAACGGCGTTATGGCAAAGTATAGAATTGTCACTTTTTCACACGTCGAAATGAGTTTTTTTGTCGCTTTTCGTGGTCGCATGCTTTATAGTCTGGTCATGGTCACTAAATAAGTTTTTGTAAACTTACAATGAGTAGCTTATCTGTAAATGACAAAAAACACAAAAATAATTGAGTTTCGCGCGCTGACTTGGTGATTTCTTTTAAAGGTACCATGGTACCAAAGATATTTTTTAGATACTTAAGCCAGATTTTTTTTGGAATTTCTATAACTCCCTCAGTACCACAGCTCAAAATAATAAGTACTTACAATAAATTCTTAGACACCCGGCATACATAAATCTATTTTAGATACTTATTTATATCTTAGACCAAATTGTCACCTAAAGAAACATTTGCTAGATTTACACCTACATTTTTCCACCACTGACACCGACTGGGTCCCTGCCCTTTTATTAAATAGATGTTTTAACATAAACCCAAAAATATATAATTATATTTTGCAAAAAAGCATGACCGACTTCACCCGTGTTCAGAATTCGCGAATATTTCGCATGGATCGATGTAGCATTTTTCACATTATTGTTGATTTATCAAAAAAGGCTCAGCCGATTTCGATAAAATTTAAATAGGACAAATTTCGAAGACTCTTTCAAATTATTGAAATCTGACTAATATGAAAAAAGTTATGCGTTATACATAAAAAAAAATATACGCGTCGAATTGAGTACCTCTTCCGGCTCGTCGGTCAAAAATAAAACTAGGCAGGTACATAATTTAAGTTATGTACAAATCCAGAATCATATATTTTTCCAATAAAAATGATTGGGTCAGACAGCGCTAAAACGAGATCGCCGGATGATCTGTAATTTTGTCGGCTAGTGTAGGCTTTTGTAATTGCCGACGCAGATTTGATTAGTGGGGTGTAGTTTGCAAGCTAGAGGGAGATTTCAATTACTTGAGGTGCTTTGTTTGTAAATAGCCATTAACTTGGCTTGATAACAGAAAGTTGATTAGCTCCATATACTGTGGAATTTTTAGTTTACATAAATAGAATGGACTGTTATGAAATCTACCTTTTTAACAAATTAATTTCAATTAATTCCAAATAGTAAATAAATAAATATTAGGGGACATCTTACACACGGTCTCTGACCCCAAACTAAGCAAAGCTTGTGATATGGCTACCAGAAACTGATATACTACATATACATATTTTAAATACATACTTATATAGATAGTACCTAAATAACACCCAGACATAGAGATAACACCTATGTTCATCACACAAATGTTTGCCCTGGGTGGGAATCGAACCCACGCCTCTTTGACCCAGAAGTCAGGGTCACTAACCACTGAGCCACCGAGGCAGTCAAAATTACATCAATTTAAGTTACGACCAATGTAACATCAATACATGAATTTTGCTTATCATTTTTTCATAATGTAGTAAAAAAACTTGACAGCATCTCCCTACCTATCCATCCTCATGGAGACGGATGTAAACGGTGCAGCTATCGTCTGGTCCAGCCAAATGATGTGTAATTTGGCCGGAGCCGAAAGCCGAATTTGGCGCCTTGTTGCGACTCTGTCATTACGGTATTGACGGGGATCTATAGCGGTGAGTCAGGGGCAGGGCTGGATTTAGGGAATTTCTGATCTTGTACTTTTAAACGGGTAATTGTTGTAGGTATAAAAAAATGTAATTTACTGTACCTTCAAGCTTTTTTAATCAGCAGTCTAATGTCAATGTTAAGTCTAGGGCGTAGGCCAACCCACGAATGGGATATATCCTTCACGCTGGCCCAGTGCGGGTTCGATTCACACACGCCATCGAATTTCTTCTACGGACGTAAGCAGGTTGCCTCACGATGTTTCCTTCACCGAAAAGCCAGTGGTGTGAAATTCCGTCTTTCAATTTTAATTTCAAGGAATCATTGGTACGGGACAAGGAATTGAACCCACAACCACACGATTGTAAGGCGGGTATCATCACCACGAAGGATTCAGATTCAAGAAACAGCTCTAATAATTTTGACATTCAATGCTCGCTACTGCTTTTCTCGGAATCGCGACCTTTTACATAAGCATACGTTCAGCCGTTTTAGTGATTCATTAAGGCATAGAACCCCAGGTTATTCGCCTACTGAGAACGTGTAAAATTGATATTTTTTACGAAAACAAACTCGCTTAAAATTATCTCTAAGTAGTCATCAGCACCCTTCGTGGGTAGGCCTACGTCCTGCAGTGGACTATCAAAAAGGCTGGTACAGTACAGTACAGTCATCTTCCTAATTTTTAAAAACTCACTCTTAACACTTCTTATTATATAGATGGTATCATTTTCTTACATAATTGAAATGAAATGAAGACTAATAATTATAATTCTAGTTCTCTATCACTTGAATTTGGTAAGAGGCACAACATCCCAGGGTTGGCAAACTTCCTTTATTGTAGTATATACTCATAAACGGATAATTAATGTAGGTACCTAATACGACGCTTTCGCAAAGCCAATGAATAATTAAAGACAATGTTGAATAAATATGTCGGTACCTATCATAAATGTGTTGGTTATTGAAAGCAAACCGTCCATTCGATTTTTACCATAAAATCACTTAATCAAGAGAAGAATTAAACTAGTGAATATTTTTGATGATTTTATTACGACTTTTTCGGTTGCATTATTTCTTAAATTATCTGTACTAATAAAATAAAAAAACTCAATTTCTAAGTAAGTTACTTTAAACGTTTTTTTTAAATCATGATTTTGATTAGGACTCTATGAACTTCACGGTTGCAATGTCCATAAAACAGATGTTTTAATCTCGATTTTTGTGTTAAAATCTGAACAATACAGTATACAGAACCCACCAAACATTTAACACGTGCCAGCCCTACTGGTACCAACCATCATTAGCTAACTCTGAAACAGGAGTTAACACGTTAATAGCTCTATATCTATTCCGACGATCATCTAACATAAATATTTTGAATCTTAATGACTTGTTCACTATCTGGATCTCATAAATTAACCCGTAACTTATGAACTGTGTATAATTTATTTATAATTTGCATAAGTTAATTTACGCCGGTGTTTAGTTACTTACGTAAAGTGGTTTTGAAAGCTGAATTTTAATTTATTGTTTCTTCGAAATTAAGTTTTAAAGGATTAGCTATATTTTACAAGAATATTTTATGAATATTTATGAAACTGTTTTGCAATTTGCGATTAACTATTACTAAATTATTTATAAGTTAAGCTTAGTTACTGAATACGCCGGTTTTATAACCAAGTCAAGTAGGTACTTAATCGAGCTGAAATTGCTAAATTACTTTTAGTTATCTTTGTACTCAGATGACTTTATTAGGACCGTTTAATAAGACTGGACGCAAGCCGTTTAGACATAAGATTATTTGGGCGCTTTATGTCCAGCAGTGGGCGACCTAAAGCTGATATAGCCGAGTTGATAATAACGCTATTTTGCACCAAATGGTAGCAGTAAATGTAGAAATAGAGAATAATGATGAGTAATACAACATCTCCAGTCAGACGCTTGCAAACGTGCAATATACAGAGCACAGGGGACTTTCCTAATTCCTATCACTGGCAAACGCACATATTTTTTGTAGCAAAAACTGAAATAATAACTATAAAAATACCCTGAATTGTATATACACCAGGGAGATAGGTGGAGCAGGACAGCTTAAAACAATATAACATCGCCGATATGTTTTCTAGGGAAAACCACATACTGAGAAGGACTGCGTAGAACGTCTATCTAAAAGGTGCTGAAATAAATAAATATTTGGGGATTTTATTTGTAAGAAACACACGGTCTCTGACCCTAAACTAAACAAAGCTTGTGATATGGCTACCAGGGACTGATATACTACATATACATATTTTTAAATATATACTTATATAGATAGTTATTAATAAATAACTCCCAGACACAAAGCAAACATCTTTGTTTTTAACATAAATACTTGCCCTGGGTGGGGATCGAAACCACGCCTCTTTGACCCAGAAGTTGGGATCACTAACCACTGAGCCACCGAGGCAGTCAAAATGACTTTATAAGCAATATGATATTGCGTTAGTTGCAAGCCCCTACCAACTGGTATAATTGGAGTCCTCAGCTATCAACCCAAAAAGACATGAGAGTTTTATCTTCTGTCAAGCAGTTGACGTGCTTTAGAATAGAATATTATAGGCCCAATTTTAAAGACGCCATCGTAAATTTAATAGTGACGTAAAATAGTGTTATTAAATGGGCTACTCTAAATTGCTATATATAAAGAATCTTTGCCTATAGGTAGTCTACCTAGTCATGCGGTATAATGACGACACACACAACAATTTTACCTTTTTTTTGAAATGAAAATTACCAACCCTTGATCCATACCTGTATTCAATCGAAGTCCAGAATAATCACTAGAATTACGTTATTAGATGCCGACGTAGTGTTTTTACTTAAGACCTCAGACGGTCGTAATGACCGTTACTTACCGACAAAATTGGTTTTAAGTATAGCTTAAGCTTACTTAACTATAGCTTAGCCATACTTAAGTATAACTTGGACGGGCTTAAGTGGACTTGCCATCAGTTCGTCAGTTACTTAGATTGGTGCACGATTTGTGTTGGTCGTAACTTAAATTGATATAATTTTGAGTTAAGTAGGTATTTGATGAGGTTAAAGAAGTAACTTGTGCTGCATGACGCATGTGTGTGTAAATTGGCTAAGCCAAGAGAAAATTTTAGAATGTAAGTAAGCAGAAGAATGCCATTTATAATTTGTAACCTTTGATTTGATCTTCACATAAAATTTCATAATCAGGGACTACTGTCAGATATTCATTTCATCAGAAGGTTTTGATTACCTAAAAGAAAAAACCATAAGACCACTACAGTACAGACTGTACCTACGTACTGCATCAATTCAGCCTTTTAACCTCAGGAAAAATAGTCATTTTTTTGAAGATCCAGGTGGAGGTGGAGGTGGAGGAGCTCCAAGCGCCATCAAGAAAATATTTTTCTGGCGGATATCTCAGAAACTATGCACTTTAGGGCAACAGTCATGGAGATCATTATTGTACAAAATAAAATTCGCATCTTTTTTTTTTAACTTTTTTGTGAAACTTACCCTTTACGATTTACGGCCCATTTAATTAACCGGTTTTTCTATCGCGGCCAGTTGCGTATAATCCAGCTGCTTTCATTCAGGATTAAGCTCAAAGACAACAAGTAAACCAAGTGCAACTTAAACTGATAACATTTGCCTTTTGATTTGTAAGTCTATGCGTAATTAAGCAAAATGTAAATTTAGTCCACAATGTAGGTTCTTCCACCTGCCTCATACAAAGTCATCCAATAATTCCTACTGTGCATAATTTAGCTGTTTCCTTCCGTACAGGGTGAAGCTCAAAGGCAAGAAGTAAACAAAGTGAAACTGCAACCAATATAATTTGTCTTTTGATTTGTAATTCCATGCATAAATGTAAGTCAATTTAGTCCACAATGTCGGTTTTTCCACATAGGTACGTGATACAAAATCGTCCAACATTTCCTGCTGTGTATAACGCTGTTTCCTTCCGTTCGGGGTGAAACTCAAGGTCAAAAAGTAAACAAAGTGAAATTGCAACTAATATCATTCGCCTTTTGATTTGTAATTCCATGCATAAACATAAAGTCAATTTAGTCCACAATGCAGGTTCTTCCACGCTTCATACGTGATACAAAGTCGTCCAACAATTCCTACTGTGCATAACTTAGCTGTTTCCTTCCGTTCAGGGTGAAGCTCAAGGGCAAGAAGTTAACAAAGTGCAACTGCAACTAACATAATTTGTCTTTTGATTTATAATTCCATGCATAAACTGACAGTCAATTTAGTCCGCAATGCAGGTTCTTCCACCTGCCTCATACACCTACGTGATACGAAATAATCCAACAATTCCTACTGTGCATAACTGAGCTGTTTCCTTCCGTTCAGGGTGAAGCTCAAGGGCAAGAAGTAAACAAAGTGCAACTGCAGCGGCGGCCATGTTGCGCGGTGACGTCACGGGGCGGGGCCTCGCAAGACACGCCCTCTCGACCGCCCAGCGAGGAGCTTCGCTACTGCGACGTGCGTTGGCTTGACTTGGCTTGATTTGCTTTTGAGAGGTTTTCGAGCATTGTTTGTTATTTGATGTTTGTTTGTTATTGTTCTTGGTGCCTATCACATTAACTGCTGAAGAATTTAAATTGGTCGTAGTATAGCAAAAAAAAAATTGCCAAGTGCGAGTCGGACTCGCGCACGAAGGGTTCCGTATGAGAGCCCCATTCCTCTTGCGAGCAAAAAACTACTAAAAATCACGTTTGTTGTATGGGAGCCCCCTATAGGTAACGTTTATTTATCCTGTTTTTAGTATTTGTTGTTATAGCGGCAACAGAAATACATCATCCGTAAAAATTTCAGCTGCGTAGCTATCACGGTTCATGAGATACAGCCTGGTGACGGACAGACGGACAGACAGACAGACAGACGGACAGACGGACATCGAAGTCTTAGTAATAGGGTCCCGTTTTTACCCTTTGGGTACGGAAACCTAAAAAGACACACACTGACAACTCACAAAAATGAGTTAATGATACCAAAGTAGCCTATGAAAAACTTACATACTCGTAATTAAGAAAAAAAAAAGATTTTCAAAGATGGGTTATACTTAACTTTTGTACATTAGGTAACGGTTTTTTACCACATGTTAGGCAATCCGAATCTTCATATGGCCGTAACTCAAAAGTAACATTTGTAGGTTGATTTTTTTTGCTAAACTGTGTCCAAATTTAACTCACTATTTTCACTAAACTATTTTATCAAGCAATCTCGCTGCAAGGTCGAGTCAGAAATGAAGAGATCCCGCTAACGAACCCACGTTACCGAAATGGCCCAGCGGATTAGCAAGTTGAAATGGCAGTGGGCAGGGCACGTAGTTCGGAGAACTGATGGCCGATAGGGCAGTAAGGATCTAGAATGGAGACCACGTACCGGAAAGCGCAGCGTAAGACGTCCACCGACCAGGTGGACCGACGATATAAGTAAAACCGCAGGAACGCGCTGGATGTAGGCCGCTTCCAACCGGGCTTACTGGAAATTCTTATGTTTAGCAGTGGACGTCCTACGGCTGATAATGATGTAAATGGTTAAATCTAGACTTCATAAGATTAGATACAATTTAAAAAAAATCTTTGACATCTGCAAAACGGGATAATTTATGGGAAATTTATGTAGATTTCAAGGAGATCATTGAACATTGTAGTTTCAAAGATATAAGCATACATGGGGACAGCGAAAGCGACTTTGCTTACGCCAATATTGTTAATTAAATACGCTAATAGACGTTTTTTACCAAAATTATTATAATTTATTTTATACTAGCGACCTGCCCCGGCTTCGCACAGGTTTATTATACATATAAACCTTCATCTTGAATTAAAAATCTATTTATTAAAAAATACTGCATCAAAATCCGTTGTGTAGTTTTAAAGATAAAAGCATACATGGGGACATGGGGACAGCGGAAGCGACTTTGTTTTATACTATGTGGTGAAGTAACTCTGTAGACGAAAATTTCGTCAACTGTACTAGCAGTGAGCGACACTGCTCGAGCAGACGGAAGCACAAACGATTGAAATTCGGCGTAACGCGCGGTCTCGAGTCGGCAGTCGCGTCTCGTCACTGACATGAGCAATAAATCAACATTGACACAGAGAACCGACCAGTAGGCTTTCTTTTACGTTTTTCTGTTGACTAAATTTGACATGTAGTAGGTGTACCGGGTATGTCCACTGACACGGTTGAGGCCATTTAGTGTCAAATTTATTGCATAAATGATAATTATAAACAATGCAATACCATAAATATTGTTTGTGTAAATGTTTGAAAAATTCTTTAAAAAAATTTTTTTAACATTAAATTGTCTTTGTAATCCTGAAAATTCAAAGTGACCACGAATGGTACTAAGATTGCCACAACCGTTGCATCTACCCTAGTCTAAGTTGATCAGTAGACAAATTGTCTCTAGTTAATGCTCTAGTAAAGAAAACAAGCGTTACTCGACATACCACATTGTAGCTTTCGCTAACCCTTAGGACTCGTACACATAAACACGATACGACGTCTTAGCATGCTACGACTCGACATCGTTTCACGATGCGACACCGTCAACGTCGATCAAGCTACGTATACACCATATCGAAACAGTAAAGATGAATCAACAAATAAAGAAGAAACCGATACGTACATAAGATACTGGATACATCCAGTTTTAGGGTTCCGTACCCAAAAGGTAAAAACGTGACCCTATTACTAACACTCCGCTGACCGTCTGTCTGTCACCAGACTGTATCTCATTAACCGTACTTACTTAATAGCTAGAGAGTTGAAATTTTCACAGATAGTGTATTTCAACATACGGTACGGAACCCTTCATGAGCGAGCCCAACTCTTACTTGGCCGATTTTATTTTCAATTATGAATTACAAGAATCTGCATTATATGAAAAAATAAATCAATATACCGTGGACGACGACGTCGCATCGTGAAACGATGTCGCGACGTAGTACGATGCGACGGTAGGTATATCATGTTTAAGTGTACGAGCCCTTAGGGTTCTGTACCGTGGTTTGGAGCCCCTTAAGCCCCATTTCTCGTGCCATTATTAAGAGCGAGCAAAAAAACTCCTTTTAACACTAGAGTACACGCGCCCACTTTTTTTACACCAGTACACGCGTGGCCTACTATGGTAGGCCTTTTTAAAATGGCTCTAAGTATTTTTTTGTAGGTATTTTAATAGCAGTGAGTAACCAGAGTACCAGTGTTAATACAAGTCGGTTTCAAAATACAAAGAATTTACTCAACACTGCAGCTACGAGTTCTTTACTGTGTACGGCAGAACTTAGAATAGTCGTTTCACAATTTCAACTGTGACCCGGCGTGTGGGCCATAACTCAACGGTGCGGCAAAAAGCGCGGCGAGATCAAAGGAGCGGCGCGATCAGACGCTGAAATGACTTGTTTCCCAGTTAGCTTAGTGTAAACACGGCGGAACTTCAAAGGCGCCGCCGCCAGGGCTCGGTGGCGCACGGTGGCGGTGTGCAGCTTATGGATGCTGTTAATTGCTTGCGAACTGAAATTCAGCTCTGCTAAAACGAGACTGTGACATGTTTTCTATAAAACCACGTAAAAAATAAGGCAACCCATACTGTCTGTCAAAATGATCATCAGCCTTTTGGCCGCGGCTTCGCCCGCATGATATTTTAATTTTTGTACTAGGTGTGCCATAAAACATTTAATATTTCTGGGATAATCTACTTAAGTAACTTATGTGCTACATCTTAACATTTGAACCGAAATTGGGAAATCTTTACTTAACATTATAAGTACGAAATTGTGTTTGTTGTTTTTAGGGTTCCGTACCCAAAGGGAAAAACGGGACCCTATTACTAAGACTTCGATGTCCGTCTGTCCGTCTGTCCGTCTGTCTGTCTGTCCGTCTGTCACCGGGCTGTATCTCATGAACCATGATAGCTAGACAGCTGAAATTTTCACAGATGATGTATTTCTATTGCCGCTATAGCAACAAATACTAAAAAGAAAATAAAATAAATATTTAAGGGGGGCTCCCATACAACAAACCTGATTTTTTAGACGTTTTTCGCTCTATATTAATAATGGTAACAGGTAGATGCTTGAAATTTTCACAGAATATTTAGTTTTATATTCACTTCAACAATAAATAATAAAATTAAATAAAATAAATATTTAAGGGGGGCTCCCATACAGTACGGAACCCTCCGTGCGCGAGTCCGACTCGTACTTGGCCGATTATTTTTTAACTTTTTCACAAAGCAACAGAGCAAACATGAATACACGCTGATCATGAATATATAGATACAGATGTATACCGTGGCTCGGATGACACGTTAAACTGTAGGTCCCGGTTGTTTTAACAGTTTAGCCATGTCAGAGGCCTTCAGGCCTATACGTAC
This sequence comes from Hypomecis atomaria, assembly GCA_964007245.1. Taxonomy (NCBI): domain Eukaryota; kingdom Metazoa; phylum Arthropoda; class Insecta; order Lepidoptera; family Geometridae; genus Hypomecis; species Hypomecis atomaria. The sequence goes on from OZ023288.1 coordinate 20,321,240, forward strand.
TTACTTACTTTTCTATGAATAAACACGCCAAAAATCAAATAGGTAGATGATTTTTGGTGTGTATATTCATGATCGATTTTGATTTTTGGCATGTATAACCAACACACTTTAGAATTTATAATATTAGTAAGGATGGCCCCATTTTAGCAATTAATTATATTTTTTTAGGTGGATCGATGATCTGATGAAAACTGCTGGAACACGCTGGATCTACGTCACATCCAACTAAGGCATAAATCTCTTCAGAAGTGGACGTCTTACTGTTTGGTCTGCATGTGACTGTAAGATAACTCTATGTAGTAAATAAAATAAAATAAAAATAACATGTAATTATTTTTCGCAAAAAATGGCAAACCGCCTTCTATCGTGTAAAAAATTCAAACATTTCGCTAGAATTGTTTACATTATTATTGATTATTCAAAAATGGCTCAGCCGATATCTGTAAAATTTTAAAGGGACCATCTCGGTAGTATACCTTTTTGAATTAATAAAGAATTATTCGATTCGTTTCACAAATGGCGAAATTATCGATGTTCATCGTGTACAAATTTCGGATATTTCGCTCGAATTGCTGATATTATTGTTGATTTTTTTCAAAAACGGTTCAGCCAATTTCTGTAATCTGAAATATTCCACCCTTTTGAATTAAAAAAGAATTTTTCGATTTGGTTCACAATTATTGGCGAAATTATCGATGAACATACACAAAACAAAAACATACAGATGAACATAGAACCTCTTCCTTTTTGGAAGTCGGAATACTGATGGTGTTGGTGATATTTAAAAAGACAATACCTAATAAAAAAAGGATAAGGCGGAAATTGTGTTCTATACTTTTAAGTGTACCTAAAGCAGAAAATAATACCTCAAGTTTTGTAAAATTTAAAATTACATTTTGAACTGCTTTGACATCGATTTTTTTCCAAAATTATAGAGTCCAAACAGATGAGCAATCAATCACATTTCAAAATTTTGTAAAGGCACTAGACTAATCACAGTGTCAATACCTTGCTTTTAGCAATCAAATTTACTATCCAAAATTGGCTACAAATTACGAGCCATTAAATAAAAAAACGTCTATCTCCAAAACCAACCGTGTTATTAACTATTAACATAAAAAGAACACCAAAGAATCACGCGTCAATCCATCATCGAAACTGATCATTTTTCGCCACAAATCATAAAATAAAATGACCGGAAATGATGACTAGAGGCATGAAATTGGTTAAAATTAGACCGGGCTTAATGCGTTTGAAACTATGTAATCACTGACCACTCTAAGCTTGGGGTAGTTGTTGGTAAGGATCTTAGAGAGAAAACCCAATAAGGTTGTTTTACAATTTTTTTTAACATAATGTTTTAAATCTGTTATGTAGTTGTGTATACAAGTGAAACCACCAAGTGCGAGACAACAACTGGTTTATTGAACTACCTCCTAATACTATTAACTATACTACATCTCCCCCAATTAGTGGGATTTCTATGCACATAATCAAGTTAACAATGACATTTAAGTTAATTAGTAGGTAAGTATTAGGTTTTACACTAATTTAGATTAATATCTAAACACTAGTAACAATAACTATCAAACTAATTTATACCTAAGCACACCTCTTTATCCTTTCTTGTTTTAAAAGAATACAAATGCAATCTTAAACAATTGAGAAGAATAATAATAGGTATTTGTTTATATCTAAAAAAAATCTATACTTAATTTAATCTATCTATGTATACTATTATGCAAAAAAAACTTATCTATTGCGCATACAAAACAGATGTAAACAGTAATACATAAACATAATATTGAACTATGTATTATTTAGTTTTTGCAAGCCTCTGCTGAGCAGCGATTTTCGCTTTACGAACGGGTGCTGTGATTTTTTGTGAGGAATTGGATTGTTCAGAAGAAGTCTGTTCATCTTCAGAGTTGTAAGTGTCATTCTCTTCCTTATAATCCACATCCTCGCATGCATCACTGAACTCGTCGTTATCGCGCAATGCGCCGTCATTGTCTTGCGACGCGTTATCACCTGCAGCACATTTTATCAGGTGGCGTCTATTCCGTCTGTACCTAGCGCCTATATTTGTTTGTACTATGTATGAACGTGGAGTATTCGCGCGGCCGATGACTGTGGCCCTTCCTCTATTTTTACCATCAATGTATATGACGGAATCACCTGTTTTTAAATCAGGTAAACCTTTACAGTGCTTATCGTAACTTGCTTTCGACTTATTTTGCTTTTCAAGCATAGTTTTATATTCCATTGGGTTAATGGGTCGAGGCTCTAAGAGTTTATGATGAACTGGTAATTGACAACGCAGCCTACGGCCCATTAACAGTTGTGCAGGAGAACTCAAACCGTCCCTAGGAGTGTTACGAAAATTCAAGAGCGCCATATTAAAATCTCCGTTACTTTTTAATGATTTTAATAATAACCGCTTCACTGTTTGTACTGTACGTTCACTTTTACCGTTAGACTGGGGATAGTTTGGAGAAGAGGTCACGTGATCGAATCCCCATTCTTGTGCAAATTCCTTGAATTTACGACTTGTATACTGGGTTGCATTGTCACTTATGAAGGTTTTTGGGATTCCGTGACGTGAGAAAACCTCTTTAGTCTTTTCTATGACTGTCTCTGTAGTTATGTTGCTCAGTTTACAAACCTCAACATAATTGGAATAATAATCCACTAATATTAAAAAATGTTTTTTCTTATGTTCAAAGATATCGGATCCTACTTTGTACCACGGAAGTTGTGGAATCTCAATAGGTAGCATAGGTTCTCTCGTTGGTGCGTTTGAGTGCTCCTGACAAACTTTACATTTTTTTACATAAAGCTCAATATCACGCGACATATGTGGCCAAAACATTACCTGTCTCGCTCGCCGCTTGCACCGATCTATACCTAAATGACCTTCATGCACAATGCCTAACATTGTGTCGCGCAAATTTCTCGGAATTACAACGTATTTATCTTTAAAAATAACGTCATCGACAACAAATAATTCATCCTTTATTGACCAATACTCTTTAACGTTATTCGCGACTTCATATTTATTTTCTGGCCATCCTGCCGCTATGTACTCCCTTAAAATCATTAAATCTTCGTCTTTTTTAGTTGCTTTTTTGACCATTGTTAATTTATCATTTGAGATAGGAACATTCTGTACGATCATTTGGACTTGGTATAGAATGTTTTTACTCACTTCGTCATCGTATAAGTCGGGCAAGGGCGACCGAGATAGCATGTCGGGAATAAACATGTACTTGCCGGGCACATAATTAACTATTAAATCGTAACCTTGAATTCTAAGCATCATGCGTTGTAGTCGAGCCGGGACAGACATCAGCGGTTTTTTAAAAATACTTTGTAATGGTTTGTGGTCCGAGTCTACTACAACGCCTTGTTGACCATAAATATACTGGTGGAACCTTTCACAAGCGAATACTATGGCTAACAACTCTTTTTCAATTTGCGCGTATCTTTTTTGTGTATCAGTAAGCGTCCGCGATGCGTACTCCACTGGGCGTCCGTCTTGTAGAAGGACCGCTCCCAGGGCCGCCCCGGACGCGTCCACCGCGAGTTTGACCGGACGCCGCGGGTCGTACAGCGCCAGCACGCCGGCTCCTGTCACACACTCTTTCAACTTCTCAAACGCTCTGCGCTCACTTTCTTCCCAGCGCCACTCATTATCCTTTTTTAATAAATTGGTTAGTGGAATCGCTATTTCCGAGTAACTAGGTATGAATTTAGACAAATAATTCACAGCCCCCAAGAATCTCTCTAAACTCTTTTTATCATCGGGTGGAGAAATTTCTTTGATAGCTTTTATTTTATTGTAGTCCGGCCTCATACCGTCGGCATCGAATACATGCCCCAAATATGTAACCTCTTGTACTCCAATTTTGCATTTATTTTTGTTAAATTTCAGATTAATTTCTCTAGCCCTATCTAAAAGATTCTTTAATCTCCTATCATGAATTTCCTTGGTAGGCCCCCAAACTATGATATCATCAATATAGTTTTCCACACCCTCTAGATCTTCGAGCAGCTGATTAACTTTCGCATGAAACACCTCCGACGCGCAGTTTATACCGAATGGCAGTCTTAAAAATTGAAACCTACCAAAAGGAGTCGCGAACGTGCACAGGTCGGCGCTCTCGTCGTCCAGCTGCACGGCCCAGAAGCCCGAGTTGGCGTCCAGCACCGAGAAGTACCGCGCGCCGTGCAGCCGCGCCGCCAGCTCCGCCAGCGTCGGCAGGTGGAAGTGCGCGCGCTGCACCGCGCGGTTCAGCTCGCGCGGGTCCAGGCACACTCGGATCCCTTTGTCTCTCTTAGCGACCAGAACTAGAGGATGAACCCATTGGGTCGGGTGACTTACCTTCCTGATGATTCCCATCTGCTCCATGGCCTTCAACTCGTCGTGCAGTTGGTCGCGCTGCCCGTGTGGCACTTTTCTAGAAGCGCATACGACCGGCGGGACCGACTTGTCGATCACGATGTGATATTTGCCAGGCAGACATCCGACCCCTCTAAATAGGTCTTTATAGTTAGACATTTCCATTGACCTAACACGTCTAACTAAGCCCATAGTTTCGCATGATTTCCGACCCAGCACACTACTACAACGCATATCCGCTATGGCAAACTTAAGTTCATATACGGTTCCTTTATACGACCACGGCAAAATACAGGTTCCTTTTATAGGTATTACATCGTGTGTGTATGACAATAATGGTACATTTTGTTTTGTTATCATACTATCGGTGAAGCCCAACTCTAAAAATCTTTTATAACCTAACACGTTACAGTCCGCACCCGTGTCTAATTTAAATTTTTCACTTCCGTTTTCACAAAATAACACCTGAAACCAGTTTTCCGAATTACTTATTTTTTCATCGATGGTCGAAATATAAAATTCATCGCCTACGTCGGAATCACTATCGTACATATATTCGCGATCAACTTCGTATACGCGACGTACTTTATCACGGGACCGGTTATTATTAAAAGATTGAAATGACTTACAAACTCGCGCAAAGTGTCCTTTACCCCCACAAGCGAAGCAGTCGGCCAACAGCGCCGGGCACCGGCCCTCAGCGCATCTCCCGTGGCCGCACCCACGGCACGGCTGCATGCGCGGCGGTTGCGCTGACGGCGCCGGGCGGCGCGCCGGCGCGCGTCCCCGTGCCGCGCCGCCGCCCGCGCCGGCTGCCGGCCGGCCGCCCGCGCCGGGAGCGCGCCCGCCGCGACCCGTCACGCCGTCCACGTGCACCACTTCCGTACTCGTGCTCGCACCGTTGTTTATTTGTCGGCCGCTTTCTTGTGACACCTCCTCTGCTTGGCACAATTTGATAGCTTTGTCAAGCGTTAGGTCATCGGTTCGCAACAGCCGGTCCCTGACCGCGGCTTGACGAATGCCACACACGATTCTATCCCTTATTAGATCCTCTTCCAACAACGAAAACTCGCAGCATTTACTCAATAAACGCAAAGCCGTAACATATTGTAGAATCGACTCGCCGTCCTCTTGGCTTCGCGTGAAAAACTTATATCTCGATAGTGTGACGTTTGATTTAGTTCCAAAGTAGTCATCAAATTTTTTCAACAATACTTTTACGTCATCACGTTCTTCCTCGGTGTCGAAGCTAAATGTTTGGTAAATGTCGAAGCCATCGGACCCGATGAGGTTAACAAGTAAACTTGCTTGCACACTGGAAGGCTCCGAATGCACCCCTGAAGCCTTCACAAACAATAGGAATTGCTGTCTCCACCTCTTCCAAGCATCGGCGCGACCCACCGGCCCGCCGGTGGCGTCCATGTTTAATTCTGCGGGTGGCCGAGCGTGTTCCATTGTAAATCCTCGATTTACTTAATGTTTCGCGCCCGAAACAATCACAAACACAACACTTGCAACAAATAGTAACTGTTGATAATGTTTTTTTCACTTTTTAAACAGTATTTACGCCACTATTATTTTTTCCGCTGTCACCATGTTGTGTATACAAGTGAAACCACCAAGTGCGAGACAACAACTGGTTTATTGAACTACCTCCTAATACTATTAACTATACTACAGTTGCCGTCTAAAGTAAAGCATTTTTGAATGCTCGAGTAGGTTTTAATTTCATTATTTTTACTGCATTTATTTTTTTAACTTTTTATTTCTTTAATTACATAATCATTTATTCTAGTATCAAAGACTCAACATTAAAGATTAGAAAATGTTTAGTCAGTCACATTACAAACACAATAAAATGATTCGGAAACATAATTCAAAAAGTATCACTCATCAAAAGTATCAGTCATTTTTAATTGTCCGCTTAAAATTTTTAATAGCCTTTAAAATAAGTTTTTTCGAAGTCAGAACGTAATTGTACAACCTTATAAAAATTAGAAATTCCTGACCGATAGTTTTACGCACGCTTTAGACAGTGTACAAATTGCACGGTTAAACAGTGTTTAAGTCTTTTGTGGTAAGGCGGTTAATCGCTTGGAAAATATTATTTCCTGTGATATACTCGTAACTCATTTAGTTTGTAACAAAACTCACCTCTATTACGCATGAAGTAAAAATCTTCCGTATTAAAATCTTTCCTGTAAAAATCAAAAAACGAAAATACAACGAAGGAAAATTAAAAAGCAGAGTCGGTTAGAAAAAAGACAAAAGAAATGCCTATCCAAAGCAGAGACGATTCGCTCGCTCAGTCTATAAAATCTGAAATAAGATTAAAAAAACAGATTTCATTTTAGACTTAGACAAAAAAAAAACATAACAAAACTAACAATTCTGTTAAAAAATCTAAAAACAGAAATATTCCGCTTCGCCACCAGCGTCTCACTAATACTCACCATACTTTGGCTCGGGTGTGTTTATGTGATGAGTATTCATCTTCACATTAAAGGATGTTTTTAGGCGCCAAGGTGAGGCGCCACTTAATTGATAGTTGGTCCGTCATTAAAGCGATCACAGGCGGTGCCGTGGATAAATATTGTATTTCTGACAAATTAACGGAAGACGACGTAGGGTAAATTAAAAAGCGAAGTCGGGATGGAAATAGAAGGCGGGTGGGTAATGAATGACTTGGCGGTTTTGATGGTTTTAGCTGAACGAAGGATTATACTTTTTTCCCGGTTTATTTAATTTGAACTGATCACGCTGCCCTAAGCACAAAATGCGTAGCGTAGTTTGACTAGGTGTTTGTCAGAGATCATCAAAGTAAAGCAACGTTTCGCTCGGTCAGTCTTCGGATGGGTGACGGCGGGTGGCATTTCTTTTGAGCGCCACCTTGGCTCAGATGATACGTTTAATTGTAGGTCTCGCTTATTTAACCATTTAACCATGCCACAGCACATATCTTCATTTGGCTTTAAAACTCTGACACCAGGGTTATAAGTACGAACTTGGGTTATTCTAAAAGGGGGTACTTTAGCAACGAGTAGGTATTATCAGATGTTTCATACATTTTGTTGATTCCAAGTTGTAATTTTGTACAGGACAGTTGTTTTTTTGTTTTAAATTTGTGTCAGCCCCATAATAAAAGTTGCTTAGCATGATGGTCTAAATTACTCTTTTTTTTAATTGGCTTAGTATCCCTTATATAATAGCTATTTATGCAAGGCAGGGCACATAGTATGGATGATCAATGGGGTCGAAACGTTGTCGAGTGAAATTACTTAGTGCAATGTTGGCCTCATGATTTCTCTAAAATCTTAGGATCACACTGAGTGTTAGCCGCTTCTAAAAAATCTTATTAGAGGTCCATACAGGAGACCAATCTATGTCCTGTCTGCTTGTGGAAGTTATAGTTAAAGCTGAAATGATAATGATGACATTCAGTGCTATTTCTAACAAATAACCTAAGGAATTTATTCATATCTAGGTAGGTACATATAGATTCATAGTTCCTGTGTGTGATGTATCTGAATAAATGTACTCATAGCACATCATGGGACGCCACACACACACCTAATCGGTCAGCCGAGCGGTGCGGGCGTCACCTGTGTGATATAGTACTTACTGAAGTAATTGTTGTTTTATTGGGTGTCTTTTCAATGGACATCACATTGGCGACGAGTAATAGCGCAGTAAGTACAATTACGCTCAAAAAATGTGCCTGCTTACAGTAATTGGTCAACAACAAAACTTATATTTCAAAACAAACAAAAAAATTGTACCTATACTACCTAGTACTTGGGATGGACAAATGAAGTGAAACTATTTTATCAAAGTGAAATTATTTTTGTTCATTTATTTCACTAAAAACAAATGTTCTTAATAATAAAAATAGAAAAGAAAACAAAAGAGTTTTGCGTCACGGCCATGGATGTAATAATTAAAAATGGATGTGAAGTATAGTTACTCGTTAAGATACAGATATTTCGATACATTATGTGCTGAAAGTTTTTCCATTTCAAGAAATTAACTATTGTAGCACTTAAATATATTCTAATTATCATTTGTACCTATCTTTAAAACGATTATAAGAGTTGCTTAAAATATACACACATACACATATAGTTGTTGATTATATAGTAAATTTTAAGTGTTATAGGAGAAGCTACGCCATTTTAGTATCCATCCTTATTTCAGTTTTTCAACCTAATTTCTAATTTACTTATTTCTTACATCCGTAACTAATGCAGCCTAAGTAGTTGTATCAAATTTAAACTTACAATGAACAAGCTCGCCTAAGCCGTGTCGGTATAAACAAAATAAAGCGCTCGCATCCATACCTATATAAACTAAGTTTACTCAATGGTACCTTGTAATATAATAGACTGGTAGGTATTAAATGAGTAATGAGTTGGTGACCAATTCTGTTCGCAAATATGTTCCTGCCGAACGCAGGTTCAATTAAGTGCTACTTCGATGATTCGAAGCAATTGTATGGAAATACAAAAAAACAAATGTTCCAACGATGTCATCGTCAAAAGTTCCACTTCAAATTGAAGCAATTGTATGAAAATACAAAAAACAAATGTTCCAACGATGACATCGTCAAAAGTTCCACTTCAAATTGAAGCAATTGTATGAAAATACAAAAACCAAATGTTCCAACGATGTCATCGTCAAAAGTTCCACTTCAAATTGAAGCAATTGTATGAAAATACAAAAAACCAAATGTTCCAACGATGGACATCGTCAAAAGTGCCACTTCAATTTGAAGCAATTGTATGAAAATACAAAAACCAAATGTTCTAACGATGACATCGTCAAAAGTTCCACTTCAATTTGAAGCAATTGTATGAAAATACAAAAACCAAATGTTCCAACGATGACATCGTCAAAAGTTCCACTTCAATTTGAAGCAATTGTATGAAAATACAAAAACCAAATGTTCCAACGATGACATCGTCAAAAGTTCCACTTCAAATTGAAGCAATTGTATGAAAATACAAAAACCAAATGTTCCAACGATGACATCGTCAAAAGTTCCACTTCAATTTGAAGCAATTGTATGAAAATACAAAAAACCAAAAGTTCCAACGATGACATCGTCAAGTTCCACTTCAAACGAAGTAATGTATAGAAAAAAAAAACAAATGCTCCAACTATGACATCGTCAAGTTATACTTCAAACGAAGTAATGTATGAAACTACAAAAAAAAACAAGTGTTTCAACGATGCCATCGTCAAAAAATGTTCCTACTTAAGTACGATGACATCGTCAAGTCCCACTTAAAATGAAGTAAAGTATGAATATACAAAATTAAGGCTAATTTACACTAAAATTAAATCAGAAAGTTGCTACTCAGTCTCAACACTGTCTATCTTATCGGAATAAGCTGTACCGTGCCGACTGCCGTGCGTTGTACTTATAAACAATACGTAGGGAGATGTTTACATAATAATATCAAGTTATCGGCTAGTATCTCGTAGGTATAGTCATATCTTTGCTAACAGATATGCAAATAGGTACCTGGAATGACACATTATGTTTGTTTTAGTCAATAGTGTACTTACCAACGGAAATAAAAGCTTTAAAATAATTTAAATTTTGATAAAATTGCCTCTATATATAGTTACAATAAAATATATAGGCAATTTAATTCTATAAAGTCCATTATTATCACAGAGATACCAGAGGGATAATGTAGTTGTAGTCGATCGAAAAAAGAAAGAAAGAGATGCAATTATTTATTATGACATGAGTTAGAAAGAGATAAGAAAATATCTCGATTCAGTGGCTAGCTGCCGTGATTTTCTCTCAGTAGTATCAAATTCCAATTCATATTTGACAGTTTTGACAGCCATGGGCCAGATTTTCCATACATTTATGTCTTTGAGAATTGCATCAAGCGACAAAAGCTCTCTAGTTGTAATAACTCTGTGATTATTACTTATTTACAAATCGTCCAACATGTCACAATTACAAGCCCGACAATAGAGACCAACCTCTACTGGAGCTCGTTGGGCAAGATGGAAACTAATAGCGACGAATACTGCCGACCAGAAAAAGAAGCGTGCAGTCCTGCTACATGGCGTGATAAGATATACATTTTAATATACCTGGAGCCCATGCAACAGATACTGTTACTGACGCGACTGACGTGGAACCATTGCAATTAAGAAGTTAGATGAATATTTTTTACCGAATCAAAGTTATTTATTTGAACGGCACCTTTTCGCTTAATGAAACAAGAACCATACAAATAATTCAAAAACTCTCATCCGTCTTAAACAATTAAGCCCAAAATGTAATTATGACAAAGAAGATGAAAATCTTATTGATTTGAATAACTGAAAAAAGTAGCTCCAACGAATTAAGAAAATACATTTGACATTAAGAGACACGGTAACAATCGAAAAAATTATAGCCGAAGCAAACTCCCTCGAAACGGTAGAACGGCAGCTAACCGATTCCAAAGATAGACAGGCCACATACGCAACAAGTACCAGCCTTAATAAAATTGACACTAAATCAACAGGGAAATATGGTAAAAAAGAGATCGACTCCTGCTGCCGCTATAGCAGTCAAAGTCACAAAAGTGATGATAGTTCTTGCTTTACGATCAACGCAATTTGTCGTAAGTGCGGGTATAAAGGTCATTTCCAGAAACAATGCAGAACCAGGGCAAACAAAAGAAAAATGGCAATATTTCTAAATACACAAACAAACAAACGACTACCTACAACAAAACTAACATAAGGGGTAAAGTCGAAGAAATCACGGAAAAAATGAAACGTCTGTGGACTATATTTTTTATATTAACAATGATGTAACAGTGGATTGCCAGTACAGTTAATTTAAAATGGTCATTGATTTGGTGGTAGATCTATTATCATTAAGTGATAGTTTTTCACTTGTTTTAACCAGGAAAGTCTTGGGACAAAACGGTATGTGAAACAAATGTCAAAATTTAAAGCAAAACAAAAAATACAATGGCCCTAACTCTACACAATGGTTTGAGAAACCTTCTGGGTAAAGAGGCCACTATTTATCTTAATTTACGAAATCTAAATGTAAACTCAACTGAGCTAGAATCATAATTTCCTACATTTTAAAGATGTTGAATTATAAACAGCTATAGACAAAACCATTTTCCTGGTATAAGCATACAAAACGGCCCAGTTTTGAAACCATGGAACAATTCATCCTCAGGTTGGGCAAAGCTAACTTTTACTCAAAATGTTATGCTGAAAATGGTATTTATTGAGTATTGATCACAAAAAAATACCGTTGATAGACCATTTTCGTAACAAGCAGAGCGCTGTATAAAAAACAAAACGCCATAAATAAAAAGGTTTTCGTTTGGAAAATCTAAACTTTCAAAATATATAATATGTAGTTATGGGGGAACCTACACCTAAAAAATTAAAAGTTATAGAGGCTACTTTGGTCTCGGGTCCAAACCTCAAAAGCTTGGGCAGATTCAGCTCGATTTTTAGGTACCCTGCCTGGCAAGGATTATCTCTTGATCATTATTGACTATTGAAGCCAAAAAAAAATCACCATTCATCGTGCCCTATTGGCTACTACAAAACGCTGAAGTTAAAAGGCAAAACAGATATAGTCTGAAAAGATTGCGAATCAGTCAATGCGAGAAGTCATATTGGGAAGATGATCTATTGAAATATTTTGTCATGTATGAATAACATACCTCATCCATTCACTGAAAATCACCATCCTGGCTCTTCTATGGAAGGCAATTTCAAGACAAATTACCTGTTTAACAGACTTAGAAAACAATAACGACGATTCAAAAACCAGATATTGAGCTAAAGAAATGAAAAACTCAAACAAAATACATGAAAACATAAAGAAGAAATAGACCAGTGAAGAAGCCTTTGAAAATGTTCCCGAATTTAACCTGAACACCCCACACTGTTGTCAGCACTGAAGAAAGTGACGTAAACGTAACGAATGAGGAAACTGGCCGACAGCACAGAAGCATAATTATGCGTTGTCTGAAAAAAGTTTAAGAACATAATTAACCTTACTATTTGGTTTCTAATTTTAGAGTTAAACTCAATAGAAATATTGTACAGTTCACAAATATAAAAATATATAAAAAGGAAGAGATGTGATGTATCTGAATAAATGTACTCATAGCACATCATGGGACGCCACACACACACCTAATCGGTCAGCCGAGCGGTGCGGGCGTCACCTGTGTGATATAGTACTTACTGAAGTAATTGTTGTTTTATTGGGTGTCTTTTCAATGGACATCACACTGTGAAACCGTGGGTAATTAACATACTAGCTTTCATTGCAGATACCATCATAACTCAACATTAGCGGGTACAAAGTAATAAATCAATCGGACCATAAGCAGTGCATCATCATCGCGTGCCGGCGTCCAATAAACAGCGTGCGTGTCGGAGCTCGGCTGATTCACGGAACAGCAACAGATGGAATGATGGAGCAGGTATTGCTTTAATTGCTTATGGGGTACGCAATTTACTGAGTAGTTTTTACAGCAGCCGTCAGTGAGCTATAAAACCGCTATCAGAGGCATCAATACTCAATCATTCATGCCTCAGTGGCTCAGTGGTTAGTGACTCTAACTTCTGGGTTAAAGAGGCGTGGGTTCGATCCCCACCCGGGCAAGTATTTATGTGGTGAAAATAGGTGTTTGTTCTGTGTCTGGGTGTTATTTAGTTACAATTTTTATAAGTATGTATTTAAAAATATGTAGTATATCAACCTCGAGCAGCAATATCACAAGCTTAGCTTTAGTTTGGGGTCAGAGACAGTGTCTATGATGTCCCCAAAAAAATATTTTAATATTTATTTAGTCATTGCTAAATATGTGTTATTAATTTGTTTACACTATAATATTTACATGTTTAAATAGCTTTATGAGTATGTTTAGTAAATGAAAAATTTTTAAGTACGTATAAATAAAATACATACCTTAATTAATTACATGCCAAAAAGCGGGATATGGCGATCGAGACGACATACTTCCACCTGTATTGAAATCAAATACGTAAACAACCCATTTACACAAATAAAGCAAATTATGAATCAAAATTTTTAAACAACACTGATTTGTGATTTGTTTTTTATGACTTTATACATTTTTGTGTAGCGCCATGCGGTAGCTACTGTGTTTTTGTTTACAGCTAACCTTGAACACTGACATTTAAATGATTTCGTCAACATATTAAAATCTGTATAAATATTATCATGGATGATATTATTCTAAAATATTTTTTATTTATCTCCAGAATTTTAGTATTTACTGCTTATTTGTATTTTTCAATATTGAGTGCCTATGTTCGTAATCAAGTAGCTCTTATTTTAATTTTAAAAAATGCCAGTTTCTTTCGCAGTAAATCAAAAAGGTGACTCAGTAGTTAGCGACTTCATAGTTTTTGGACGGCAGAGCAGACAAAATGCCAAGTGTTCGTGGCATTCCTTTGGCAGCTATTAAGGCGACAAACGATGCTATAAGTTCTGAGATTTAAATTGTTCCAGTTATGAGAAAAATATTGCATTCATGTTTCATTTTAAATTAGTTACTCAGTTGAAATAACTTTAAGATTTTAAAAAATACCTTTATTTAATTAATAACTTTATCATTAACTATATTAAAAAAGACACATATTAACTAAAGAAAAACTAAAAAAAAAAAAAAACTTTTTTACTTAGAGTTTGATTTTGAAATGAACAGCAAATTCGTAGTGTGTCTTCTAAGTTTACGTCCGGTATAATGTCGAATGATATAATTTTTTTTAGAAAAATATCCTGGAGAAAGTTATTTCACACACGTATGTCGATCCAAAAACATACTTCTCAATTGAAAGCTAGTATATTGCAATTTCATATATTTCTTCGTATTCATTTTTTTTTTGTTTGGCGGTCCGAGGTTTAACTTTTCGCGGTTCGCCTGTAGCCTACCGTTGGCATATTTTATACGTTGAATCGATATTTTGAAAGATCACTGCGCTCTGTCGTAACACATCATGCATGACAGCACCATTACCGTTCCATCGCATAATAAAAACAATCCGAAAATACGGCGAGAGATCAAAGCTGGCAATTAGGACGGGATACGCGATACGCCTTCAAACGCCGCCGCCGGAGGTGGTGTGGGATCTGTGGTGGCGCCACTGCTGCTGTGGCATGCACTGTCAGACAGTTCGCTAAAAAAAACTGTAATGTTTTATGAAATTCAAAAAAAAAACTTCTAGCCGTACATTGTTATCATACGTTTCTAAGTGCCAACGAAATGTATGTGTTTACGGAATAAAAGAAAAATCAGCCAAGTGCGAGTCGGACTCGTGCACGAAGGGTTCCGTACCGTATGAAAGCCCCATTCCTCTTGCCGTTTTCAATAGCGAGCAAAAATCTCCTAAAAATCACGTTTGTTGTATGGGAGCCCCCTTAAATGTTTATTTTATTCTGTTTTTAGTATTTGTTGTTATAGCGGCAACAGAAATACATCATCTGTGAAAATTTTAGCTGCCTAGCTATCGCGGTTCATGAGATACAGCCCGGTGACAGAGAGACAGACAGACAGACGGACAGACGAGACGGACATCGAAGTCTTAGTAATAGGGTCCCGTTTTTACCCTTTGGGTACGGAACCCTAAAAACTTAGATTAATGATTGGTCTCGCTACGCTCGACTAAATAGCGCCGTAATACTTGGATTTACCGAAATACATGCAGCAAATTACGGTGTGCCGGAACTGTCAGATTCCGCTTAGTGGGCTCCATCGATTTGGCATTTTTTCAATTTCCAAATTGATGATGGGCTCACATTAGGCCCAATTAAGAAAGCGCCATCGTAATTGAAATAGCTAATTAGCAAATTTGTGTTATTTTTTCACTTTAGGCATTCGATAGAGATATTTTTTTTACGTTGCTATTAAATTTACGATGGTGCCTTCATAATTGGGCCTATTGTAGGTATGACGTGGACGTATTTTAAATAAAAATAATACGCAGCTGGTTGCCGTGGTACCGAAAGTGTACCTACCACATGGCTAAAGAAATAAAGAGCTTATATTTAACTGTTTATTTCAACTAAAAAAATTCAAGCCGATGTTTTATTTAAATAAAATAAACAGTAGTAGTAAGTGACGGCGTCAAACCCTTTTATCTCGTCACGTCGCGTTTGTGACGCGCCGCCACCCGCGACTCGTTCTTGTCACTTTTTGTGACATGTGATTTATTTTAAAAATCTTTTTTTTTCTCTCTCTTATTATAATTTAAAGTAGTAATGTTTCTTGAGCCAGCATCCATCTGAAAAAGAAAAATATTTTGCTCATCACAACAATCGACATCTAATCTGCATTTTCGTCTACATAACAGAGCGAACTTAGATCCTAATAAATAAAAGTTTTATTTTTTCTTATTGTAAAAAAATTCCGAAACAATTAGCTACATCTTCTATTAAATAAAAATGAATCGTGGTTGTTAGTCTCGCTAAAACTCGAGAACGGCTGGACCGATTGGGCTAATTTTGGTCTTGAAATATCCGTGGAAGCTAAGGGAAGGTTTAAACGGTGAGAAAATTTAAAAATATAGTGAGTAAAATAATAAAGACATTTATTGAATTTTCCCATACAAAATGTTCCTGCATGTAAAAGTTGTCATTGACAGTTGACAGATGGTGAGATGAAGTTCACCGGGGCAGCTAGTACTTCGTAAAAAATATCGTTTAACTTTTGCAAAATATACGGAACGGTTGGATTCTACTTTGAGTTTTTACAAAAGTTCTATCACCTAACATTAGAAATTAATTTAAATAATATTACTATTACTCAGTGCGGGAGTGGGCATTTAGATTATTATTTAGACCTTGAAGTGATGGATCACTTTATATTTTACTAGCTGACCCGGCAAACTTCGTTTCACGTTATATCTTTATAAATTATAGCCTGTGTGTTATTCATTATGCATAAGCAATTCTAGTGCAAAGTTTCTTCTCAATCCTATCAGTATTTTGCGTGAAAGAGTAACAAACATAAAAACTTTCGTTTATAAAATTAGTAGGATTTTATTGTCATTACCACACAGTTTCTTAACATATCTTTTTACGCCTGTTACTGTTTATGTTCCAGAACCTAAAACTTAACTTATTTTTCGAAAACGAATTATTATTTTGTTGTTTACATACCAGTCTATATTAAAAACTTGTATCTACAAAAAAACCCTACTAGCTAGCATACTATGAATAGGTACACATGTGATCAAAATGGTAAATAGCCAATAAAATTTTATACTTTGCCCTTAATGGAAAACCGATCGTAAAATTATCTTCTAAAAGTTAAAACAAAAACTGATGGCAAACAATGCGACAACTCTATTTGAATTGAATGGCAAATAGTAGAAATGTTAATGTTTATTATTATTTTATTCTGTGCTAAAGGTAAATTTGCACCAAGACTGTATTATGAGTACGAGTACATTGTATTACCTTTAGCACGAGTTGGCTTAATTATCTACGAGCAATCCTATTAAGACTAGACAAATGTGAACTAAACTTTATTTGATTTCCCATCTTGGAAAATGTCAAAACATCACTCGCTTTTTTCACCGACTTCCAAAAGGAGGAGGTTCTATGTTCGTGTGTATGTATTTTTTTTGCGTATGTTCGTCGATAATTTCGCCAATTGTGAACCGAATCGAAAAAATCTTTTTAAGTTCGAAAAGGTATTACTCCGGACGTAGTCCCATTAAAATTTTACAGAAATCGGCTGAGCAGTTTTTGATAAATAAACAATTCGAGCGAAATATTCGAATTTTGTACACGTAACACTATGGAAGGCGGGTTTTACCCGAAAAAATAGGTAATTATCGTCATAATGACTCGCAGAGGATCGCGTACGTAATACATGCTTTTTTGTGAAAGCATAGATCTTCAATGCTCACTCTTGCTCTAACTTGGTCTCTGGACCATTTACGCATACGTTCATTTGAATGAATCGATTATAGAGTCCCTGAATCTTTTTTTGAGAGCCTTGCACAAACGCTCCACCTTAACTTTGTGTCATTTTACTTCCTAAGAAATTTACTAAAATGCTTATTAATTAGTATGAGCAATTTTATTTTATTCATTTAATTTTCTACGCTGTGCCTCTCACCGCCATATTGTATTGGTAGACGATGACGTCAGTCGCGCTCTGAGCAAAACGCGGCATAATATTCGTTTGAGAAGTCGAAATTATATTGTTATTTTTGCATTTTATTCTTTATAATATAGTATATAGGTAAGTTTATTGTACGTATTAAGTGCGTTATTAGTACGTGCGTAAGTATTAATATGTTTAAGTACCAGATATTTTTTACCATTATTAAATGATCCAAGCTATTGTTTTTAAATAAAAATCATGCATATTCCTTATTAGGCTCCTGAACACTAGATATGCGCTCGTTCGCTCGGTGGAAATGCTAAACCATAAATAAAATACATAGTAGTGTATTTACTACTATGTTACAGAGTTACCATCGAGTTTTATTCACTTGATAAGCCAGTAACATCTTTATACGGCGAATGAAATTTAAATTGATTGATATTCCGCTAAATGAATAAAAGGTTAAGCGCTGTTGATGAATTGCTGCATATTTTACTGTACCGTTGAATATTTACTTTTTACTGTACTGTATCTATTGAATCAGCCATTAATAGTCCACTGCCATAGGTACCATCCATTACTTACTACATTGTTATTAACGTTTGAAAACATGAAATAAAATGTATGACTGGCTTACTAACTTGGTGTAGTTCATTACTGAGAAGTTTTTGCGAACTCTACATGGAGTTTATTGCACATATTTAAACGATAATAATTACACATACTTACTGAATAATAATTTTAAATGACTGTTATGCATGTTAGGGTTAAGAGCTTTTTAGTACCAATTATTGAGTTGTCAGCTAGTTCGTTTAAGTATTCCGTAATATAAGCTAGATAAAATATGAATAGCTAGGTTTTACCCGCGGTTTCACCCACGTCACATTTTGATTTTTAAGCTGTCCCATAGGAAATTTCTCTTGTTTGTAATAATTGTTTAATATGCATTTTCAACACCATTTAGCGATGATCATGTCGTAAGCTGTTTTTCCTTTTTTCTTTTTTTATGCATTAAAGTCTGCAGCCAACGTGATTTATTTATTTACCTATAATTATCATTTAACGTTTCGCTTGTCTATATTAGACATGGATATAGGATTTTATTTGGGATAAAAGTAGCCAATAGACATTTCTAACGATAACCAAACTTATTTTTCAATTTATAATAAGTTATTCAAAAGATATGTGATAAAGATATTTGTGTATGTTAATTTGAACTTAACACTTTCCGTCTTTCAACTATGTTCATCCCAAAGATCAAGTCAACCTATTGCCCCGTTGATGCCTGAAGGAGGAACAAACCAACAAACCACACACTTTTGGATGTACAGTGTTAGTAAGGAGTAAGGAATTATAAATAAATGATAATAATAGGTCAAAATGGAAAATTGCTAGCCTAGTTTAGTGGCTGTAGAGAGAACAGGGTACCGCTTTGTAGTAGTTAGTAGCTTGGTTATATTTAGAAATAGTAATTACGTTAATTAAGTAAGGAATAATTCCGTAACGATGGCTGGCCAAGTGGCTATAGTTGATTCCTTATTGGGTCACATTTTGGGTCTTGCTTATAAATTTTAGCTAAATAGACAGAGTAATGATACAAAGATGATGATAAGACCTAGGATATCATAAACACCTCCACCTATCAGTATGTAAAGAAAAAAGTCTATGGCTACACCACATCAGCTATACTTACAGTTATTGATTTTTAATTTTTCCATTTTTTGGTTCACCGACCTTTTAGGTTTTTTTCTAGCTTTTTCTTCTACTTCTTACGTTAAACTAAACTGGTCGTGATTCTGGCACAGTCTGTGGGTATCGTTTTGTATTTCTATTTTATTTTTTACGCTGTTTCTGCCACTAAGTGTGCTTAATTTGAGAATGCTTTATATTTTTGCAAATGCTTATTACAGATCCTAAGAATACTTTTATCGAAAAGCTTTAAGCAAATTATCTTCAGTTGGAACTAAAGATCGAACCATGCTTTTTCAGCACAGATCAAAGTAAACAACATTTCTCTATGTATTTTTTGTAGTTAATCTACTATTAAGGGCTTTTGAAAGAACTAACGTTCAATTTGTTCCCCATTATGCACACTGCCATACGCGTGGTGGTGTAGCAATTAAAATTACATTATATGGGCAGGCAAGGTGTGTTTTGCACAACTCTATCTATGGTTTAATTCAATAGGTAATGAGACGTGTTCACACAGCGTGCTAGCATTTGCGTTTTTAGTGAATAAATTAGGCGGAAAGAGTGAACCGAGACGCGCACGAGAATGTGTTCCGTACACAAAACAAAGATTTTTTTTCCAAAAAATTGAATAACGCGCTTCAACCGAGTACAAAAATCGAATAGTTCGCACGGATCGATGTAGACATTTTCACATTATTGGTAATTTATCAAAAATAGCTCAGCCGATTTCGATAAAATTTAAATGGGACCACCTTTGAAGTAGGTATGATCTACTAAACAAAAAAAAGATTATTAAAATCAGACCACTATGTAAAAAGACTTGCGTGGTAAAATAGTACATTATGATATAAGTGCGGTAAGTTGAAAATTACAGCCGAGGCGAAATTGCTAGCCCGAGCCGTAGGCGAGGGCTATAAGGAAGCAGAGGCTGTTATTTACAAAGCGCACGTATGTCATACGACGTTTTATAACATATTTGCTAGGATATTAATAAAACTCTAACTTTCTTAAACGAATAAATCTTTCCACAAATTAGCGATGCGCGCGCATCAACGTTTTTTTTAGGCAAAGGTACAAGCCAGTATTACTAAAAAAGTAAATTAATATTTTTGTGTTTTTATTACAGATAAATGGTTGTAATTTATTGTCAAAATTAATTAAATAAAAAAATTCAATGTTTATTTATTACATTTTATCTCCCAAAGTTTATTTTATTCATAAAATAATGACCACTTTTCTGACATAAAAACTCTTTGCTAAGATTTTAAAAAGTATCGTTCACTCGTGCGTTTTACATTACAATAACGCACAAGAGCGTAATGAAATACATTACGAAATTGAAATTGGTGTAATTACAGCCACTTTACGAGCAAATATGTTATAAAAATATATACGCGTCGACTTGTGAACCTCCTCCGTTTCGTCGGTTAAAAAACAATTTGCTTTATGGTCGTCTCTGTGTGGCATCTGCATTGCTCTTCTAATAGTCTGCGCCTACGCGATGTAGATAAGTTTCTGTAAAATTTATCTCATCAAAAACATAATTGTGAAATGGTAGCCAAAGTGTCGCCACCAAAAGAATTGAGATCTAACATCTAATATACCTACAACATTTAAAAGAAATTTACTTATGTAATTCAAGCTCAAGATTTGATTTGGCTAGTTTACACGTACAGACAAATGCTTGCTTATTTGCACTGTACTTTTTCTTAAACTAGCCAAGTCAAATCACGAGCTTGAATTACATAAGTGAATCCCTTAAGAATGTTGTAGGTATGATCTTGTAGCTTAAACTTTAGGATTTTCTACAGAACACTTGACCCCGTGTTAGACCTCAATTCTTTTGGTGGCGACACTTTGGCTCCCATTTCACATTTATGTTTTTAATGAGATATCATAACTTTTTGTTCAGAAATAATTATTAGTTACATCATGATTATCATAGTATACTTATCTCTGAAAAAGTTATCTAGTATTTATTATATTACTATCACAAATGGCATGGTTCATCTATCGAAAATCTCAGTGCCTCGTGACGCTACGGCCATTTATTGTAGTATTGGTTAGGTAAATTTTACAATTACTTTGTTAATTGTACTAATTATCAAAAATTTTCAGTTTTTAGATTTTTTCCTTTATTTATGCCCGATAGTCTACCTTGGTGCCAAATTTCAAGATTCTAGGTCATCTGGAAGTGGGTTAGGTTTTTGATCTATAAGTCAGTGAGTGAGTCAGTGAGTGAATCAGTCAATGAAACACGAGTTTTTAAACGTTAATATATCAATAACTGACTGAGCAAAATTTTTAAAATTTTGGATTCTTGATAAGCTAAAAGACTTAAGTAATGTGCCAAATTTCATGTATTAAGGCTAAATAGTTTTTGAGTTGTGAGGGGGTCAAAGGTAGCTCCAAATGGTTCGTGTAATATTACACACGGCCGCTGCGTCGCCAGTTTTCTTTGAACACATTGGCTGGACACGCTGCCGCGTGTCTAGATAGTATCTATACATGACATAGTCCATCAATTAAAATCATCAGTAATATGAAGTTTTTGAATTCATCCAGTTCCTGGAATCGTATTTATGGTATAACTAGCTTAAAACCCGCGGCTTCGCCCGCGTTGTCTTAGTAGACAGGTACTGGCTTATGAAAATAGCCCGTGGTTTGACCCACGTTTGTATTAGTACTTGCTTAAAATTATAAAAGGCTGCCGGTTGGCTTGCGTTGTCTTGGCACTTCCTTAAAATAATAATAGGTCGTGGTTTAGCAAAGCATTATCGTATAACGTATTACTTGCAAGGATAATGCCTATGGTTTGGCCTGAATTGTCTTAGTATTTGGCTAAAATGATAATAGGTCGCGGTTTGGCCTGCGTATTCTTAGTACTCGCTTAAGATGGTAATTTATAGCACGCAGCTTAGCCTGCGTTGTCTTAATACTTGCTCAAAATTGTAATAGCCTACCGTTTGGCACGCGTTGTCGTATTACTTGCAATGATAATAGCCCACGGATTGGCCTGCTTTGTCTCAGTATTTGCTTAAATTTACTTGTATCTAAAGCTTATTATGGAGTACGACAATTTTTAGATGATAAATTGCAAAATATTCGAATTAAATTTAATAATAATGATTGTATAATTTTTTCACGTTCTAATGATTATTTTATGGCCATATTGGACCTAACTGATAATTCAATATTTTTGTGATTAGTAGTAAGATCTCAATGTAACACAGTTCAACAATAAATGTTCTTTGACTTTAATAGCCCACGGTTTGGACCACGTTATTTTATAAATTGTCATAAAATAAATACTTAATAAAGTTATATTTTAATATACCTACTGATTTTTTTATAGCGAGAAAATAATATTTTTCGATTTATGGTGAGATATATGACGATCATGAGTCGTATACCAAATTTTATCCAACTCCATTCGCACGTCATGGTCGGCCAAGTGCGAGTCGGACTCGCGCACGCAGGGTTCCGTACCGTATGGGAGCCCATTCCTCTTGCCGTTATTAATAGCGAGCAAAAAACTCCTAAAAATCACGTTTGTTGTATGTCCCTTAAATATTTATGTTATTCTATTTTTAGTATTTTTTGTTATAGCGACAACAGAAATACATCATTTGTGAATATTTCAGCTGCCCAACTATTACGGTACCTACGGTGACAGACAGACAGACGGACATCGAAGTCTTAGTAATAGGGTCCCGTTTTTACCCTTTGGGTACGGAACCCTAAGTACAGGTATTCATAATGTTTCATCAAGTCATTAGAAATTTAATTTCGATTATTCTGAACTCAATGACAATCTCGCCCATAATCGTTTACGCGGTCAAAAGTGATCGAGACACTTGTAGGACTTTCAGACATTCTCTGACCAAGAACAGACGAAAAAGTAGCACACAAGAAGGTACATTTTATTTGAAAAATACATAGCGCACCTACATCTAGACGACAGGCATGTTCTAGGATTCCATTATACTCATCATTTGACTAACTTTTACTATGGTACCAACCCAGAAATCACGTAAATAAAATTAGCTGTTCAACACAAAAAATTCATCGACCCGCGACAAAATGTAAAGAATAGGTAATTTTCGCTTTTTCAGGGTAGTTCCCATAGTAAAGTAAGTAGTTATTGATCCGTATGTACCCTAAGTTCAAGTCTATTGGCTCACAAAATAAAATCGTTCATAAACTATTAGGGGCCCATTTTGCCCCCATTGAAGGATCTAAATTATCTCAATTTAATTCTAGATATTTCACTACGTTTAAAAAAAAAACGCGATCAAGTTATTTTTCACGCTTATATAGGATGTTTGGTCTAGCGTTAGACAAGGAATCCGGGACTTTTCCCAGGACGTTAATAGTCATGTATTAGTTAAAAGGGTGAGCTATTTTCAAACAATATTGCATCGGTTTTTGAACAGTCATTTAGTACTTTTTTAGGAAATTGATATCCTGAAGGACCCACTGAAATTTTCCGGGATAGCAGTACCCCAAGTGGTAATTTGTGTTATTGTCTAGCGTCGTACCAAATTTCGTTAGAATTCATTTACCCCTTTTATCTTAGCTTTATAATTGATTATTTTGGCTATTGCTAAGAAACCCAATAGATTTTCCGGGATAAAATAGTTACTGTATTGAAACATGTTGTGTGCTTTCTACATACCTACCAGATTTCATTTATAACCGTTCAGCTCGTCTGATGTAATTATTGATGCTTTTTTCACCAACTTTGGGAACTTATCTGACCCGATAGATAAGGAAAATTCGGAAAAACAGGAAGAAACGTAACTTTTATTTTATTTGTAAAGCATATATACAAAGTTTTAAGTCAATCGGTTAAATTTAAATTAAGGTAATAAAAAATTAAATGCAAACAAAAAGGGCCCGTTTTACCCCGTTAGAGGTCGATTTTTCGAAATTTTCATCCTTTGTGCTTCATTACGTTGTACATTGTACCTATGTTCGAAATTTCAAGTCTCTATCTTTAGTGGATTGGGTTGTAGCCTAAACTGATTAATTTTGGCTATCCCTAAGGATCCCCATAGAATTTCCGGGATAATAATAGTTCATGTGTTGAAACATGTTGTGTGCTTCCTCCATACCAGATTTCATCCATAACCGTTCAGCTCGTTGGATGTAATAGACGCTTTTTTCACCAACTTTGGGACCCAATTTGACCCCTTAGATAAGGAATATTTGGAAAAACAGGAACAAACGTAACTTTTATTTTTTTTGAGTAGCATGTATACAAAGTTTCAAGTCAATCGGTAAAGGGAATAAAAAGTTACATACAAACGAAAAAGGCCCGTTTTACCCCTTTAGAGATCGATTTTTCAAAATTCCGTTCTTAGTGCTCCATTACGTGGTCCAATGTATCTTTGTTCCAAATTTCATGTTCGTATCTTTAGCGGTTTGGGCTGTAGGCTGTCTGTCAGTCAGTCACTCAGCGAAGCCTTTTATATAATAGACTAGCTTAAAACCCGCGGCTTCGCCCGCGTTGTCTTAGTAGACAGGTACTGGCTTATGAAAATAGCCCGTGGTTTGACCCACGTTTGTATTAGTACTTGCTTAAAATTATAAAAGGCTGCCGGTTGGCTTGCGTTGTCTTGGCACTTCCTTAAAATAATAATAGGTCGTGGTTTAGCAAAGCATTATCGTATAACGTATTACTTGCAAGGATAATGCCTATGGTTTGGCCTGAATTGTCTTAGTATTTGGCTAAAATGATAATAGGTCGCGGTTTGGCCTGCGTATTCTTAGTACTCGCTTAAGATGGTAATTTATAGCACGCAGCTTAGCCTGCGTTGTCTTAATACTTGCTCAAAATTGTAATAGCCTACCGTTTGGCACGCGTTGTCGTATTACTTGCAATGATAATAGCCCACGGATTGGCCTGCTTTGTCTCAGTATTTGCTTAAATTTACTTGTATCTAAAGCTTATTATGGAGTACGACAATTTTTAGATGATAAATTGCAAAATATTCGAATTAAATTTAATAATAATGATTGTATAATTTTTTCACGTTCTAATGATTATTTTATGGCCATATTGGACCTAACTGATAATTCAATATTTTTGTGATTAGTAGTAAGATCTCAATGTAACACAGTTCAACAATAAATGTTCTTTGACTTTAATAGCCCACGGTTTGGACCACGTTATTTTATAAATTGTCATAAAATAAATACTTAATAAAGTTATATTTTAATATACCTACTGATTTTTTTATAGCGAGAAAATAATATTTTTCGATTTATGGTGAGATATATGACGATCATGAGTCGTATACCAAATTTTATCCAACTCCATTCACACGTCATGGTCGGCCAAGTGCGAGTCGGACTCGCGCACGCAGGGTTCCGTACCGTATGGGAGCCCATTCCTCTTGCCGTTATTAATAGCGAGCAAAAAACTCCTAAAAATCACGTTTGTTGTATGTCCCTTAAATATTTATGTTATTCTATTTTTAGTATTTTTTGTTATAGCGACAACAGAAATACATCATTTGTGAATATTTCAGCTGCCCAACTATTACGGTACCTACGGTGACAGACAGACAGACGGACATCGAAGTCTTAGTAATAGGGTCCCGTTTTTACCCTTTGGGTACGGAACCCTAAGTACAGGTATTCATAATGTTTCATCAAGTCATTAGAAATTTAATTTCGATTATTCTGAACTCAATGACAATCTCGCCCATAATCGTTTACGCGGTCAAAAGTGATCGAGACACTTGTAGGACTTTCAGACATTCTCTGACCAAGAACAGACGAAAAAGTAGCACACAAGAAGGTACATTTTATTTGAAAAATACATAGCGCACCTACATCTAGACGACAGGCATGTTCTAGGATTCCATTATACTCATCATTTGACTAACTTTTACTATGGTACCAACCCAGAAATCACGTAAATAAAATTAGCTGTTCAACACAAAAAATTCATCGACCCGCGACAAAATGTAAAGAATAGGTAATTTTCGCTTTTTCAGGGTAGTTCCCATAGTAAAGTAAGTAGTTATTGATCCGTATGTACCCTAAGTTCAAGTCTATTGGCTCACAAAATAAAATCGTTCATAAACTATTAGGGGCCCATTTTGCCCCCATTGAAGGATCTAAATTATCTCAATTTAATTCTAGATATTTCACTACGTTTAAAAAAAAAACGCGATCAAGTTATTTTTCACGCTTATATAGGATGTTTGGTCTAGCGTTAGACAAGGAATCCGGGACTTTTCCCAGGACGTTAATAGTCATGTATTAGTTAAAAGGGTGAGCTATTTTCAAACAATATTGCATCGGTTTTTGAACAGTCATTTAGTACTTTTTTAGGAAATTGATATCCTGAAGGACCCACTGAAATTTTCCGGGATAGCAGTACCCCAAGTGGTAATTTGTGTTATTGTCTAGCGTCGTACCAAATTTCGTTAGAATTCATTTACCCCTTTTATCTTAGCTTTATAATTGATTATTTTGGCTATTGCTAAGAAACCCAATAGATTTTCCGGGATAAAATAGTTACTGTATTGAAACATGTTGTGTGCTTTCTACATACCTACCAGATTTCATTTATAACCGTTCAGCTCGTCTGATGTAATTATTGATGCTTTTTTCACCAACTTTGGGAACTTATCTGACCCGATAGATAAGGAAAATTTGGAAAAACAGGAAGAAACGTAACTTTTATTTTATTTGTAAAGCATATATACAAAGTTTTAAGTCAATCGGTTAAGGTAATAAAAAATTAAATGCAAACAAAAAGGGCCCGTTTTACCCCGTTAGAGGTCGATTTTTCGAAATTTTCATCCTTTGTGCTTCATTACGTTGTACATTGTACCTATGTTCGAAATTTCAAGTCTCTATCTTTAGTGGATTGGGTTGTAGCCTAAACTGATTAATTTTGGCTATCCCTAAGGATCCCCATAGAATTTCCGGGATAATAATAGTTCATGTGTTGAAACATGTTGTGTGCTTCCTCCATACCAGATTTCATCCATAACCGTTCAGCTCGTTGGATGTAATAGACGCTTTTTTCACCAACTTTGGGACCCAATTTGACCCCTTAGATCTATTATATAAAAGGCTTCGCTGAGTGACTGACTGACAGACAGCCTACAGCCCAAACCGCTAAAGATACGAACATGAAATTTGGAACAAAGATACATTGGACCACGTAATGGAGCACTAAGAACGGAATTTTGAAAAATCAACCTCTAAAGGGGTAAAACGGGCCCTTTTCGTTTGTATGTAACTTTTTATTCCCTTTACCGATTGACTTGAAACTTTGTATACATGCTACTCAAACAAAATAAAAGTTACGTTTGTTCCTGTTTTTCCGAATATTCCTTATCTAAGGGGTCAAATTGGGTCCCAAAGTTGGTGAAAAAAGCGTCTATTACATCCAAGGAGCTGAACGGTTATGGATGAAATCTGGTATGGAGGAAGCACACAACATGTTTCAACACATGAACTATTATTATCCCGGAAATTCTATGGGGATCCTTAGGGATAGCCAAAATTAATCAGTTTAGGCTACAACCCAATCCACTAAAGATAGAGACTTGAAATTTCGAACATAGGTACAATGTACAACGTAATGAAGCACAAAGGACGAAAATTTCGAAAAATCGACCTCTAACGGGGTAAAACGGGCCCTTTTTGTTTGCATTTAATTTTTTATTACCTTTACCGATTGACTTAAAACTTTGTATATTATGCTTTACTAATAAAATAAAAGTTACGTTTCTTCCTGTTTTTCCGAATTTTCCTTATCTAACGGGTCACATAAGTTCCCAAAGTTGGTGAAAAAAGCATCAATAATTACATCAGACGAGCTGAACGGTTATAAATGCAATCTGGTAGGCATGTAGGAAGCACACAACATGTTTCAATACAGTAACTATTTTAATCCCGGAAAATCTATAGGGTTTCTTAGCAATAGCCAAAATAATCAATTACAAAGCTAAGATAATAGGGGTAAATGAATTCTAACGAAATTTGGTACGACGCTAGACAATAACACAAATTACCACTTGGGGTACTGCTATCACGGAAAATTTCAGTGGGTCCTTCAGGATATCAATTTCCTAAAAAAGTACTAAATGACTGTTCGAAAACCGATGCAATATTGTTTGAAAATAGCCCACCCATTTAACTAATATATGACTATTACCGTCCTGGGAAAAGTCACGGATTCCTTGTCTAACGCTAGACCAAACATCCTATATAAGCGTGAAAAATAACTTGATCGCGTTTTTTTTAAACGTTGTGAAATATCTAGAATTAAATTGAGATAATTTAGATCCTTCAATGGGGGCAAAATGGGCCCCTAATAGTTTATAAACGATTTTATTTTGTGAGCCAATAGACTTGAACTTAGGGTACATACGGATCAATAACTACTTACTTTACTATGGGAACTACCCTGATAAAGCGAAAATTACCTATTATTTACATTTTGTCGCGGGTCGATGAATTTTTTGTGTTGAACAGCTAATTTTATTTCCGTCTGGGTTGGTACCATAGTAAAAGTTAGTCAAATGATGAGTATAATGGAATCCTA
Source organism: Hypomecis atomaria (assembly GCA_964007245.1). Lineage (NCBI taxonomy): Eukaryota > Metazoa > Arthropoda > Insecta > Lepidoptera > Geometridae > Hypomecis > Hypomecis atomaria. The sequence goes on from OZ023288.1 coordinate 20,350,050, forward strand.
GAACATGCCTGTCGTCTAGATGTAGGTGCGCTATGTATTTTTCAAATAAAATGTACCTTCTTGTGTGCTACTTTTTCGTCTGTACTTGGTCAGAGAATGTCTGAAAGTCCTACAAGTGTCTCGATCACTTTTGACCGCGTAAACGATTATGGGCGAGATTGTCATTGAGTTCAGAATAATCGAAATTAAATTTCTAATGACTTGATGAAACATTATGAATACCTGTACTTAGGGTTCCGTACCCAAAGGGTAAAAACGGGACCCTATTACTAAGACTTCGATGTCCGTCTGTCTGTCTGTCACCTTAGGTACCGTAATAGTTGGGCAGCTGAAATATTCACAAATGATGTATTTCTGTTGTCGCTATAACAAAAAATACTAAAAATAGAATAAAATAAATATATAAGGGAAATACAACAAACGTGATTTTTAGGAGTTTTTTGCTCGCTATTAATAACGGCAAGAGGAATGGGCTCCCATACGGTACGGAACCCTGCGTGCGCGAGTCCGACTCGCACTTGGCCGACCATGACGTGCGAATGGAGTTGGATAAAATTTGGTATACGAGTGGGAAACTACATGGCTCAACTCATGATCGTCATATATCTCATCATAAATCGAAAAATATTCTTTTCTCGCTATAAAAAAATCAGTAGGTATATTAAAATATAACTTTATTAAGTATTTATTTTGTGACAAGTTATAAAATGACGCGGTCCAAACCGTGGGCTATTAAAGTCAAAGAACATTTATTGTTGAACTGTGTTACATTGAGATCTTACTTCTAATCACAAAAATATTGAATTATCAGTTAAGTCCAATATGGCCACACAATAATCATTAGAACGAAAAAAAATTATACAATCATTATTATTAAGTTTAATTCGAATATTTTGCAATTTATCATCTAAAAATTGTCGTACTCCATAATAAGCTTTAGATACAAGTAAATTTAAGCAAATACAAAGCAGGCCAATCCGTGGGCTAATTCGAGGGATAAGAACCAAATGAACGTAAATACATTTTTATAATTTTACAGGAGAGGTCAAAAACATTGAAATTTATGTCATAGTGAACTTCTTTAACGTACAAAATATCAATTGATTTAATCTAAACTAAAAAAAGTATTTGGACATGTTTATGTACCATTAAGGAATAAAAATAGCGAAAAATATTATTATCATGGCCACTAAAATAATAAATTATACGCATTTTTCCCAAATTTGGTTGACATACGTTCTTCTGGCTCTTATTATTTGAATCCAGTGTACGTTAAGTTTATCGACATACGTTATTTTAGATCTAAAATTAAAAGAAAATTAGTATTAAAATGTTTATTATTATTAAAACATTAGCATAATTTGACAAAAAAAGTTCGAACATTAAAAGGGAAAATTAGGTAGGAGGTATTTCAATCATCTTCTTCATCATTTGCGGTTCCAACTTTGAAATGTTCATAGAAGCTGTGATATTGATAAGGAATAATTTCTTGTCTACATAAATCTTTCAGATCTTCATACTTTTCAGCTGAAATAGGTAATGGTCCAACGTTTGCTTTTGTTAGAACAATTTTATCTGCAGCTATTCTTTTGCTTCTTCTTATAAAAATTATCTTAAGAAATTCAGTGTCATCTAAATTGTACTTGAAATAAATATGTTTTGGATCAGCTTTTCTGTACTGCAACCATCTTATTTTTTACCAGTTTACGGGTTCACCATTACAATCTACTTTTGCATTTTTAATTAAAATAGTTTTCAACTTTTTAATATCAATAAAATCTTCTGTTTCCATTTCAACAACGTCATAAGGATTTTTTCGACTAGCTATTCTTATATCTTATATGGGATAAAATCCTGAGAGATGGAAAATAGGAATATTCTTTTTGGCTAATTCAATTGTTGCGTGGATGTGGTCAGCTTCCATTTGGCTGTGACCGGGCTCAAAATGGTTTTGATTAATAATTATTGTATATCGAAAGCTTCCACACAACACAATAAAGTGAACCCACGAACGTCATCGCAAATCATCAGTCATCGTAATTGATTTTCAATGATGAAATGTACATATTTCTGCATTGGCTTGCACAAGTATCGGTGCGATGACGTTCGTGGGTTCACTGATTCCAAAATCTTCCAAGTTCGACTATTCCTCTTCATCTTGTTAAATATAACTTTTAAACACTTAAAACAACAATAATTACGAAAAAAAACTTAGTAAGTACTTCAAAAATTAAAATCACACCGTTCAAGTTTAAATTTCGGACGCATGGGGACGGTATTTTTAAACAAATTATTCGGGCCTACCTCAATTTTAACGTAAATGCATTCCAATGTGGCTGTAGACAACAAAAAGAAATAAAACTATATCAGCCAGAAGAACGTATTTGCAATTACATTGGTTTGCTTATTTAATGTAGCATGATGAAATAACAAAGTATTACAGCCAAACGAACGTAAGTACATATACGTTTTTATGGCATAAAATACAAACACTAACGTAAAAATATTGTGTAGAACCAAAGTGTAATAATGGCTTATACGTTGTTGTGGTTCAATTAAGAATCAGTACTATCAATGCTTACACTCAGAGTTTAATTAATGAATTTGTCTTTACGTTGTTTTGGAAGCTACTGAATTCTAACTAATTTGGAACTATTTTGATGGTATTGAAGTTAAGTTTGTTTGGCTGTTCATGATTTTTTTTTCGAGTTGTTACGTTATTATCGAACTAGTAAACTATTGATTGTAGCGATATGTTCTTTTGGCACAACGTGTAGGGCCACAGATACAAACCATTTTTACAAAAAAACGATTTTCGAGATTTTTGTAGATACGTTCATCTGGTTTTTACCCCTCGAATTATTATCCTTGCAAGTAATACGACAACGTGGGCTAAACCAAGAGCTATTATTTTAAGCAAAAAAAGTACTAAGACAACGCGGGCCAAACTGTGGGAAATTACCATTTAAAGTAAGTACTAAGAAAATGCGGACCAAACCGCGCGCCATTATCATTTTAAGCAAATACCATAACGACGCGGGCCAGACCATGAGCTATTATCATTGCAAGCAATACGACAACGCAAGCCATTCAGCAGGCTATTGTAATTTTAAGCAAGTACTTAAACAACGCGAGCCAAGCTACGTACTATAAATTACCATATTAAGCAAGTACTAAGAATGCGCAGGCCAAACCGCGACCTATTATCATTCTAGCTAAACACTGGGACAATTAAGGCCAAACCGTAGGCAATGCCTATTACTTGAAAAGATAATGCCTACTAAGCATTATCTTTTCAAGTAATTCGTTATACGACAATGCAGGCGAAACCACGAAGTATTATTGTTTTAAGCAAGTGCCAAGACAACGCGGGCCATACTGTGGCTTATTTTCATTTTAAGCAGTTACTCGAACAAAGCGGCCAGACCGTGGGCTATTATCATTGCAAGTAATACGACAACGCGTGCCAAACGGTAGGCTATTACAATTTTGAGGAAGTATTAAGACAACGCAGGCTAAACTGCGTGCTATAAATTACCATCTTAAGCGAGTACTAAGAATACGCAGGCCAAACCGCGACCTATTATCATTTTAGCCAAATACTAAGACAATTCAGGCCAAACCATAGGCATTATCCTTGCAAGTAATACGTTATACGATAATGCTTTGCTAAACCACGACCTATTATTATTTTAAGGAAGTGCCAAGACAACGCAAGCCAACCGGCAGCCTTTTATAATTTTAAGCAAGTAATAAGACAAACGCGGGTCAAACCACGGGCTATTTTCATAAGCCAGTACCTGTCTACTAAGAAAACGCGGGCGAAGCCGCGGGTTTTAAGCTAGTAAGGAATATTTGGAAAAACAGGAACAAACGTAACTTTTATTTTTTTTGAGTAGCATGTATACAAAGTTTCAAGTCAATCGGTAAAGGGAATAAAAAGTTACATACAAACGAAAAGGGCCCGTTTTACCCCTTTAGAGATCGATTTTTCAAAATTCCGTTCTTAGTGCTCCATTACGTGGTCCAATGTATCTTTGTTCCAAATTTCATGTTCGTATCTTTAGCGGTTTGGGCTGTAGGCTGTCTGTCAGTCAGTCACTCAGCGAAGCCTTTTATATAATAGACTAGCTTAAAACCCGCGGCTTCGCCCGCGTTTTCTTAGTAGACAGGTACTGGCTTATGAAAATAGCCCGTGGTTTGACCCGCGTTTGTCTTATTACTTGCTTAAAATTATAAAAGGCTGCCGGTTGGCTTGCGTTGTCTTGGCACTTCCTTAAAATAATAATAGGTCGTGGTTTAGCAAAGCATTATCGTATAACGTATTACTTGCAAGGATAATGCCTATGGTTTGGCCTGAATTGTCTTAGTATTTGGCTAAAATGATAATAGGTCGCGGTTTGGCCTGCGTATTCTTAGTACTCGCTTAAGATGGTAATTTATAGCACGCAGTTTAGCCTGCGTTGTCTTAATACTTCCTCAAAATTGTAATAGCCTACCGTTTGGCACGCGTTGTCGTATTACTTGCAATGATAATAGCCCACGGTCTGGCCGCTTTGTTCGAGTAACTGCTTAAAATGAAAATAAGCCACAGTATGGCCCGCGTTGTCTTGGCACTTGCTTAAAACAATAATACTTCGTGGTTTCGCCTGCATTGTCGTATAACGAATTACTTGAAAAGATAATGCTTAGTAGGCATTATCTTTTCAAGTAATAGGCATTGCCTACGGTTTGGCCTTAATTGTCCCAGTGTTTAGCTAGAATGATAATAGGTCGCGGTTTGGCCTGCGCATTCTTAGTACTTGCTTAATATGGTAATTTATAGTACGTAGCTTGGCTCGCGTTGTTTAAGTACTTGCTTAAAATTACAATAGCCTGCTGAATGGCTTGCGTTGTCGTATTGCTTGCAATGATAATAGCTCATGGTCTGGCCCGCGTCGTTATGGTATTTGCTTAAAATGATAATGGCGCGCGGTTTGGTCCGCATTTTCTTAGTACTTACTTTAAATGGTAATTTCCCACAGTTTGGCCCGCGTTGTCTTAGTACTTTTTTTGCTTAAAATAATAGCTCTTGGTTTAGCCCACGTTGTCGTATTACTTGCAAGGATAATAATTCGAGGGGTAAAAACCAGATGAACGTATCTACAAAAATCTCGAAAATCGTTTTTTTGTAAAAATGGTTTGTATCTGTGGCCCTACACGTTGTGCCAAAAGAACATATCGCTACAATCAATAGTTTACTAGTTCGATAATAACGTAACAACTCGAAAAAAAAATCATGAACAGCCAAACAAACTTAACTTCAATACCATCAAAATAGTTCCAAATTAGTTAGAATTCAGTAGCTTCCAAAACAACGTAAAGACAAATTCATTAATTAAACTCTGAGTGTAAGCATTGATAGTACTGATTCTTAATTGAACCACAACAACGTATAAGCCATTATTACACTTTGGTTCTACACAATATTTTTACGTTAGTGTTTGTATTTTATGCCATAAAAACGTATATGTACTTACGTTCGTTTGGCTGTAATACTTTGTTATTTCATCATGCTACATTAAATAAGCAAACCAATGTAATTGCAAATACGTTCTTCTGGCTGATATAGTTTTATTTCTTTTTGTTGTCTACAGCCACATTGGAATGCATTTACGTTAAAATTGAGGTAGGCCCGAATAATTTGTTTAAAAATACCGTCCCCATGCGTCCGAAATTTAAACTTGAACGGTGTGATTTTAATTTTTGAAGTACTTACTAAGTTTTTTTTCGTAATTATTGTTGTTTTAAGTGTTTAAAAGTTATATTTAACAAGATGAAGAGGAATAGTCGAACTTGGAAGATTTTGGAATCAGTGAACCCACGAACGTCATCGCACCGATACTTGTGCAAGCCAATGCAGAAATATGTACATTTCATCATTGAAAATCAATTACGATGACTGATGATTTGCGATGACGTTCGTGGGTTCACTTTATTGTGTTGTGTGGAAGCTTTCGATATACAATAATTATTAATCAAAACCATTTTGAGCCCGGTCACAGCCAAATGGAAGCTGACCACATCCACGCAACAATTGAATTAGCCAAAAAGAATATTCCTATTTTCCATCTCTCAGGATTTTATCCCATATAAGATATAAGAATAGCTAGTCGAAAAAATCCTTATGACGTTGTTGAAATGGAAACAGAAGATTTTATTGATATTAAAAAGTTGAAAACTATTTTAATTAAAAATGCAAAAGTAGATTGTAATGGTGAACCCGTAAACTGGTAAAAAATAAGATGGTTGCAGTACAGAAAAGCTGATCCAAAACATATTTATTTCAAGTACAATTTAGATGACACTGAATTTCTTAAGATAATTTTTATAAGAAGAAGCAAAAGAATAGCTGCAGATAAAATTGTTCTAACAAAAGCAAACGTTGGACCATTACCTATTTCAGCTGAAAAGTATGAAGATCTGAAAGATTTATGTAGACAAGAAATTATTCCTTATCAATATCACAGCTTCTATGAACATTTCAAAGTTGGAACCGCAAATGATGAAGAAGATGATTGAAATACCTCCTACCTAATTTTCCCTTTTAATGTTCGAACTTTTTTTGTCAAATTATGCTAATGTTTTAATAATAATAAACATTTTAATACTAATTTTCTTTTAATTTTAGATCTAAAATAACGTATGTCGATAAACTTAACGTACACTGGATTCAAATAATAAGAGCCAGAAGAACGTATGTCAACCAAATTTGGGAAAAATGCGTATAATTTATTATTTTAGTGGCCATGATAATAATATTTTTCGCTATTTTTATTCCTTAATGGTACATAAACATGTCCAAATACTTTTTTTAGTTTAGATTAAATCAATTGATATTTTGTACGTTAAAGAAGTTCACTATGACATAAATTTCAATGTTTTTGACCTCTCCTGTAAAATTATAAAAATGTATTTACGTTCATTTGGTTCTTATCCCTCGAATTAGCCCACGGATTGGCCTGCTTTGTATTTGCTTAAATTTACTTGTATCTAAAGCTTATTATGGAGTACGACAATTTTTAGATGATAAATTGCAAAATATTCGAATTAAACTTAATAATAATGATTGTATAATTTTTTTTCGTTCTAATGATTATTGTGTGGCCATATTGGACTTAACTGATAATTCAATATTTTTGTGATTAGAAGTAAGATCTCAATGTAACACAGTTCAACAATAAATGTTCTTTGACTTTAATAGCCCACGGTTTGGACCGCGTCATTTTATAACTTGTCACAAAATAAATACTTAATAAAGTTATATTTTAATATACCTACTGATTTTTTTATAGCGAGAAAAGAATATTTTTCGATTTATGATGAGATATATGACGATCATGAGTTGAGCCATGTAGTTTCCCACTCGTATACCAAATTTTATCCAACTCCATTCGCACGTCATGGTCGGCCAAGTGCGAGTCGGACTCGCGCACGCAGGGTTCCGTACCGTATGGGAGCCCATTCCTCTTGCCGTTATTAATAGCGAGCAAAAAACTCCTAAAAATCACGTTTGTTGTATTTCCCTTATATATTTATTTTATTCTATTTTTAGTATTTTTTGTTATAGCGACAACAGAAATACATCATTTGTGAATATTTCAGCTGCCCAACTATTACGGTACCTAAGGTGACAGACAGACAGACGGACATCGAAGTCTTAGTAATAGGGTCCCGTTTTTACCCTTTGGGTACGGAACCCTAAGTACAGGTATTCATAATGTTTCATCAAGTCATTAGAAATTTAATTTCGATTATTCTGAACTCAATGACAATCTCGCCCATAATCGTTTACGCGGTCAAAAGTGATCGAGACACTTGTAGGACTTTCAGACATTCTCTGACCAAGTACAGACGAAAAAGTAGCACACAAGAAGGTACATTTTATTTGAAAAATACATAGCGCACCTACATCTAGACGACAGGCATGTTCTAGGATTCCATTATACTCATCATTTGACTAACTTTTACTATGGTACCAACCCAGACGGAAATAAAATTAGCTGTTCAACACAAAAAATTCATCGACCCGCGACAAAATGTAAATAATAGGTAATTTTCGCTTTATCAGGGTAGTTCCCATAGTAAAGTAAGTAGTTATTGATCCGTATGTACCCTAAGTTCAAGTCTATTGGCTCACAAAATAAAATCGTTTATAAACTATTAGGGGCCCATTTTGCCCCCATTGAAGGATCTAAATTATCTCAATTTAATTCTAGATATTTCACAACGTTTAAAAAAAACGCGATCAAGTTATTTTTCACGCTTATATAGGATGTTTGGTCTAGCGTTAGACAAGGAATCCGTGACTTTTCCCAGGACGGTAATAGTCATATATTAGTTAAATGGGTGGGCTATTTTCAAACAATATTGCATCGGTTTTCGAACAGTCATTTAGTACTTTTTTAGGAAATTGATATCCTGAAGGACCCACTGAAATTTTCCGTGATAGCAGTACCCCAAGTGGTAATTTGTGTTATTGTCTAGCGTCGTACCAAATTTCGTTAGAATTCATTTACCCCTATTATCTTAGCTTTGTAATTGATTATTTTGGCTATTGCTAAGAAACCCTATAGATTTTCCGGGATTAAAATAGTTACTGTATTGAAACATGTTGTGTGCTTCCTACATGCCTACCAGATTGCATTTATAACCGTTCAGCTCGTCTGATGTAATTATTGATGCTTTTTTCACCAACTTTGGGAACTTATGTGACCCGTTAGATAAGGAAAATTCGGAAAAACAGGAAGAAACGTAACTTTTATTTTATTAGTAAAGCATAATATACAAAGTTTTAAGTCAATCGGTAAAGGTAATAAAAAATTAAATGCAAACAAAAAGGGCCCGTTTTACCCCGTTAGAGGTCGATTTTTCGAAATTTTCGTCCTTTGTGCTTCATTACGTTGTACATTGTACCTATGTTCGAAATTTCAAGTCTCTATCTTTAGTGGATTGGGTTGTAGCCTAAACTGATTAATTTTGGCTATCCCTAAGGATCCCCATAGAATTTCCGGGATAATAATAGTTCATGTGTTGAAACATGTTGTGTGCTTCCTCCATACCAGATTTCATCCATAACCGTTCAGCTCCTTGGATGTAATAGACGCTTTTTTCACCAACTTTGGGACCCAATTTGACCCCTTAGATAAGGAATATTCGGAAAAACAGGAACAAACGTAACTTTTATTTTGTTTGAGTAGCATGTATACAAAGTTTCAAGTCAATCGGTAAAGGGAATAAAAAGTTACATACAAACGAAAAGGGCCCGTTTTACCCCTTTAGAGGTTGATTTTTCAAAATTCCGTTCTTAGTGCTCCATTACGTGGTCCAATGTATCTTTGTTCCAAATTTCATGTTCGTATCTTTAGCGGTTTGGGCTGTAGGCTGTCTGTCAGTCAGTCACTCAGCGAAGCCTTTTATATAATAGATGATTATGAAATAGAAAAAGAATAATATAAATTGTGCTTTTTATTACAAGCTTTTATTTAATTTGCAATGGATGTACCTATGTATGTAAGTACATAATTATGTACCCATGTAAGTTCGGGTGGAATCTTGCAAGTTAAATTTGACCAACTTCCCGGTTTCCGAGTAAGCTAAAATTTTGCACGCACATGTAAATCGCGTGAAAATGCAATAATATGCTATCATGGAGCTGTTCTGATGATGAAGTCGGAAGATGGCCATAGGAACTCCTATACTGAACAAGATAGACCCGTCGTGTTTGGTCTCGTTTTACTTGTACTCTGCTGCTACATGATACACAGGATCTCAAAAGCTTATATGAGAAGTTATATTTTTATAATAATTTATTTTTAAATTGATTTGCACTTTGATTTTGGACACTAGGCTTCCCTATCCCTATCAGTAACCTTTGTCAATTTTGGTTTTCTAATGTAATTAATTATTATTTACACACAATTTGTACATTGATCATGACATTACCTAAATTTCGATTTCAAGTGATTTTAATTAACTCAAAAAGGGGCATTTTTTGCTATGTTTGAAACAGTTTAAAAAATTCTAAAATCCCAGTGGAACCCTAAAAATACTAGTTGTACATAATTAAAACTATTTGTTTAACGCTCAAGATGTGAAGTATTTGCTACATTATTCACAATTTCTTAGTACTGAAATTCTTATTTACGTAACACGAAGCTATACTTACTCGTAATCATCATCATAAGTACGGTTTATAGCCCATACTACGCATAAGTCCTTTATGGTATTGTATCAAAAAATATGAGTAGCCTTAATATGGGGAACACAGGATTTCTTTCCTGGAGTGTTAAGGTTGGAATTTCAAGAATGCTATTTTGAAGATATTTTTGATTGCCACTTTAAATGGTGAAGTAATACGCCGTGAGGAATTCTAAACGTATGCTGGAGTTAGACAGCTTGGTGGATTATTGTATGACCATTTTGGTAAAGAAAATATGTTTATGCTTAGCAATGAGCTACAGTGATAATGATAAAGCTATTATTTGCATCATATTATTATTTATCTCCTAATTATCTCCTAAACTACCTACCTACTTATTTACTGTTGTTTCCCCGGTTGTTTTAACCGTTTAGCAATGTCAGGGGCCTTCAGGCGGCTCAAAAACTCTGACACCCGAACTTACTTATTACTTATTTATTTTGGGCCTTATCAATATGCTCATGATAGCCCAACGTGCTATGGAGAGGGCTAAACTCGGTGATCTGTGAGAACGAATCAGATACGAGGAGATCCGCAGATGAACCAACGTTACCGACACAGCCCAGCAGTTCAGCAAATTAAAGAGCACATAGCTCGAAGAACGGATGGCTGATGGAGCCGTAAAGTTCTTATAAGAATAGAGACCACGGACCAGCAGGCGCAGAGTAGGACTCCCACTGACTATAGGTGGACGGACGATATAATAAAGATCGCCGGAACACGCTGGAAGCAGGCCGCTTCCAACCAGCCTTATTGGAAATCCATGGAGAGGCATATGTCCAGCAGTGGACGTTCTATGGCTTATGGATAGATGTATGAATTATCATGTTCCGATGGCTGCAACTTCTGGACATATGCATTTCTTAACGATTTCCGATTATCTGGTTGGCAAAAAAATGTGAAACAATCTGCGGCTTTTTCGCTTAAAACGATAGCAGTATAGATATGAATGAATATCATCGTGTTTTTAAATTAGAAGTCAGGAAACGCCACCACCTCGACTGCTTGCTCAAGACCTAATTAGTTTGAAAGCATGCAGATAAATTTACATACCTACTCCGGTATGTTTGAATGGGTGCTAATGAGGTCTAAATACTATACTGATAAGATGATGTTGCCATAGTTGTGAATTAGCTGCTCGTGTTAATTATACCATCAAGCGTGCTTCCTATACTGGGGCCCTGATACAAATGATTATATTTTTGGATACGTTAAAAGATCGCAGCTCTCATTTTCGCTCATTTTTAGGGTTCCGTACCCAAAGGGAAAAACGGGACCCTATTACTAAGACTGCGATGTCCGTCTGTCCGTCTGTCTTTCTATCCGTTTGTCACCGGGCTGTATCTCATGAACCATGATAGCTAGGCAGCTGAAATTTTCACAGATGATGTATTTCGGTTGCCGCTATAACAACAAAAAATATTTAAGGGGGGCTCCCATACAACAAACCTGAATTTTTAGACGTTTTTCGCATTATGTTAATAATGGTACCAGGTAGATGCTTGAAATTTTCACAGAATATTTAGTTTTATATCCCTTTCAACAATAAATAATAAAATTAAAATAAATTAAATATTTAAGGGGGGCTCCCATACAGTACGGAACCCTCCGTGCGCGAGTCCGACTCGTACTTGGCCGATTATTAATTATTTTCATGGATCTACAAAAGCGAGAGAGATGTCCTGAAGTCTTTTATTTTCCTAATATAGAGATGTCTCTACAATAACGATAAAAACAAAAGTAAGATAAATTTTGACATTACGTACTAAAGTAATATTTGAACTACTTATGAAATGTCACAATAGGCTTTTCTCAAAATAGAACCTACGTTATTATAATCCTACCGCTTAACTTAGTCGTCGCCTGCGCGGTACAGGGGCGGCGCGGGAGACGACATAGGGGACTGATACAGGTGCGGGCGGTGGGTCCCCGGCACCTGCACTTGTCAAAGTCCCCCTTTGTCATCTCTCGTTTTGCGTTTGACTACAGGACTACATACAGCCTGATGTTAAGCAGATGTGCGGTCTAAGTTGTAGCACGCTTACCTAGAAAATACCTATTTACTCGGGATTTGAAGACACCCACGTTGTACTTTAGCGGGAAGACAGGCCCAGGCAAACTGTTCCACATTCTGGCTGTTCATATTTGGAATGAGGATTCGAAACGCTTGGTTCCAACGCGCGAAACGTCCCCATATAATTACCTATTTTTCGAAAAAAAAAAATGCCAAAATCGTCTTCCATCGTGTACACAATTCTAATTTTTCGCTAGAATTGCTTACAGTAATGTTGATTTTTCAAAAATGGCTCAGCCAGTATCTGTAAAATTTAAATGGGACCATCTCGAGAGTATTCTTCTTTCGAACTAAAACATAAATATTTGATTCGGTTCACAATTGGAGAAATTATCGATGAACATACACAAGAAAAAATAGGTACAGACGAACATAGAACCTCCTTCTTTTTGGAAGTCGGTTAAAAAGGGTAGCGCTTTGGTCGCGTCTGTCCTGCCGTACGGTAGATAGTATTCATTTGTAGTGAAAATTTACTTACTTTAGAGCACCTTCAATGCTCTCTTTGCCTCTTGCTGCTCCATATTACGAGTACATTCCGGGAGATAATTGATATCTATTTTCTCGCAGTCATATCTGTTTTCACAAGACATTACAAAGTAAATGCTATGCCTTCCGTCACTCATAAATCTAAGAGTTCACGCTGTAAATCCGCGTTGATTGCGCAAAAACGTAGCTCGTCTGTTACCTGAGGACACACGGTCGGAGAAGGTATCTGATAAAATGTTCGATAGGTTCAATATTGATGACGAGATATTTAAAACATAAATTTATCTCACCATCATATCAACTGTAGGAAAAAATAGCTGGGCATAATATAATGCTTTCCATATAGACATCTCAGACCAAATAAAAAATCTTTCATAAATTTATTTTGATTTTTTTATACATGTCGTGAATGCGTCGGTATTGTGCCGCCAGATCGACTGACGAGCCAAGGCGTAATTTCGTTGTACGAAAGTTTGTTGTTTTTTTCCTTTTTGTTTTGTTTTTGCGCTCGTAGCGTAGTTTGATTAGGTGTTTGTCAGCAATCACCGAAATTAAGCATCGTTCCGCACGGGCAGTACTTGGATGGGTGACTGCGGGTGGCATTTTCCAACTGAGCGCTACCGTGGCTCAGACGAAACGTTAAATTGTAGGCCCCGGTGGTTTTAACCGTTTAGCCATGTCAGAGGCCTTCAGGCGGCCTAAAAACTCTGACAACAGGGCTAGCCGGCCTATACGAACTTATTTTTTTAGGTACGTGGCCAGCTTGGAGTCTCCGCGAGATTTAATTAGAATTCAGAAATAAAAAGATCAGTGAACGAACTGAAAACCAGACATACCTTTGCGGATTAGGAAGATGAAGAATCAGTAAGCAGGGCACATATTCATATCTAGATTTACATATTACCTTTAATTATCTACATTTTAACTTTAATTCTATAACTCGCACAAGGCAGTGAACACAGTAAGTATAGTAAGATCAACAACTGTTTTTAATTTGGTTGGTACATTTTAGTTTTGGTAAAACATTTCTTTGGAATAAAATCTTTGAAAAAAATTCACACTTAGCTCTCCGCGTCATTACTTATGAGAAATCAAAGGCATACTCAAGTCTAGCCTCAGCTGTTAGCGAAACCGGTAATGACTTTCCGATACACGTGTGTAATTCATCAACGTGAATATAGCCACTTACCGCAGACTCTAATTAAAAATTGCCGTTCGTCAATCGCCCTGCCCGTGAGTCTCGATTGCATAATTATTTTTCGCAAAAAATGGCAAAACCATCTTCCATCGTGGACAAAATTCTAATGTTTCGTTCGAATTGCTTATATTATTGTTGGTTTTTTCAAAAACGGCTCAGCCTATGTCTATAAAATTTAAATGGGACAACCTCGGGAGTATTTCTTTTCGAACTAAAAAACATTTTTTCGATTAGGTTTACAATTGGCGAAATTATCGATGAACATACAAAAAAAATTCATACAAACGAACATAGAACCTCCTCCTTTTGGAAGTCGGTTAAAAAGGAAAAACTCCTACTCGGTAAGACCGCGCAGGCATTCGATCTCTCGATTTATTGCGATTCCCGATAAAATCATAATAGTTATTTATCGCTAGCATTTACAGCGGGTGTTTGCATCGTACTTATCAATATTAAAATATGTCAGTACTTTAGCTCTAAATCAAAACTAAGTCCACCATCTCTAATTAGTTTACGTTACATTACTTTAGAAATTGTTGCTCATCAAAGTTTCTGCTCGTGAGTACCTCTTGCAAAAGGAAAAACTCCCTCGGTAAGGCCGCGCAGGCATTCGATCTCTCGATTTATTGCGATTCCCGATAAAATTATAATCGTTATTTATCGCTAGCTCTTACAGCGGGTGCTTGCATCGTACTTATTTATAATAAAAATGTCAATATTTCAGCTCTAAATCAAAACTAAGTCCGCCATCTCTAATTAATTTACGTTACTTTGGAAATTGTTGCTCATCAAACGTTCTGCTCGTGAGTCTCGCTTGCAAAAGGAAAAACTCCCACTCGGTAAGGCCGCGCAGGCATTCGATCTCTCGATTTATTGCGATTCCCGATAAAATTATAATCGTTATTTATCGCTGGCGGTTGGAGCGTGTGCTTGCATTATTCATTCGATGGCTGGTTGCGATGCTCGACGATTTACTATGCATTGTTGGCTGTACCGACATACATCACATGCAATTTTCGCACGACGTTTTGTATGATGCAACGCTTGCTGATTCCCGGTACAGTGTGTCAGATGTCGTGATAGCGAGTTTGTTGGAAATGCTTTGTGTACTTGGTATATTATGGAAGTGTTCTCACCAAACATTTATACAAACTATATATAGGTAGATAGATAGATAGATAGATAATTCTTTATTAGTACAATTACAATACAAAAACATACGAAAAATAAAAACATTACAAAGTTATACCAAATGGCGGCCTTATCGCTTCAAGCGATTTCTTCCAGGCAACCAAGGTAGTATTTTCTTACTTGAATGACGAGACCTATTGTTGGTGGTACTATGTATTAATTATACAGATTTTGTATTTTTACTTAATTTTAATAAATGTATTTTTATTAAAAAATTTGATCGTCAGTTGTCGGTTCGCGGACTATAATTTTACCTGATAACGTCATAAGAAAACATTATTGAATCAACAACAGAAAGCCAAAAGCTTAGGCCGATCGTGCCTCTTTATCACTTGTTACGCGTTCTCGTTTGCACGCTCAGCTCAGGCGAAATGTAAAGCCGGCATTCATCGTTTTATAAGTCGTTAAAATCTGCTTTTCCTTACAAAGCTTCAATTTGGAATTTACAAAATGTATGAAACAGCTGATGTTTTTTCCTTATGCTCGGGTTGAAGCCATAGAAAAAGTTGTTCATTATGATGGCTTAAATCATAAATCATTAATTCTTCCGCATATGGGTACAACTGAGATCTTACAGAGAAATAAATAAAAAAAACCGCCACATCCGACCTTTTGGCATGCAAAGAAATCATTAGATAAATATTACATTTTCAAAAAGTACTAACAAATTGTTTTAATATAAAAAGAGTTCACATAGTAGGTACCTGCACAAATTACAATTAAACAATTTGACTAAAATTTTAGCCTAAAGCCTGTCAAATATAACATTTTCATTCATAATGTTAGAAATAAAATACTTACGAGTAATATGATGTCATAAGTTGGGCGGTCGAATCACCTCTTATTGACTTCATATATCAGTTCTGGATAACTCTGTATAGTTTTCGAACTGAGAATACACACCAAAAACCGTAGAGTAGGACGTCCACATAAGGTAAAGATTCTGATCTGATTAGAAATCTAATAGAATGAGGATCGCGGCTTATATCTAGATATACAAGCCGTGTACACTGAATAGATAGATTATATTTATAATTACTCGTACATTGACAAAATAATTTACTGGGGAAGTCAACATCCCACAGTCGACCTCCTACAGCTGGTACAATAATGATGATTAACAATGTCAAGTCAAGTAAGTTCGTATGGGCCGGGTGGCTAGCCCTGGTGTCAGAGTTTTCCGCCTGAAGGTCTCTGACGTGGCTGAATGGTTAAAACAACCGGGCCTACGATTTGCCGTGTTATCCGAGACTCAGTAGCGCTCAGTTGTAAATGCCACCCGCGGTCACCCATCAGAAGACTAACAGTGCTGAAAGTTGCTTAATATCGATGATCGCTAACGAACACCTAGTGAAACTAAGCTATAATCGCTACTGACAATGTTAATTGAAACAGTTATTTTGTTACTTCAATTAATTATTTGAAAATATATATTTTCTTCTTCTCTTCAACCATAGGACGTCCAGTGCTGGACATAGGCCTCCTTTAAAGATCTCCAATAAGACTGGTTGGTAGCGGCTTGCATCTAGCGCAATCCTGCGGTCTTGATGAGGGCATCCGTCCACCTTGTGTGTGAACATCCTACGCTGCGCTTGCCGGTACGTGGTCTCCACTCAAGAACTTTACGACCCCATTGGTCATCACTCCTCCGTGCTATGTTCCCTGCCATTTCAACTTGCCAATCCGCTGGGCTATATCGATAACTATGGTTCTAAACAAGCTGTAGATCAGTATTTTATCCATACGTAAAATAGCTGTAGTTCATTTTTTTTCGTACATTTGCTCATATATTATGCTCGGAGTCTCTCTGCGAGATCCGTATAAGCTTCTACGGATCTTGTTAAAGGTCCTTGTAATTGGAAAAAATATAAATGGCACTAAAAGGAATCTACTTTTAACTTTCGCCATAAAATTACTTTTAAGATTACAATAATACTTTTACACTTACATTACACTTTAAAAGTTAAACTTCTACTCTTAAAAATTAATCTCAACGCCATTCATGACACCGAATAACCGTAATTAACAAAAGTGTCTGCAAAACCGATTAATCACACCAATTATTCCCAATTACTTCCAATTACTATAATCACCGCACCTTTAAGAAGAAATGAATTAATGTCCAGTGTCCAATAAAGAAATGGCAAAATACGAAAACGTCGAGATGTCCATTAAATAATATAATTGGAAACGTGTCTGTTAAAGAAATGCCAAATATTTCGTAGAAATAACTGCTTTCGCACACTTGGGACTTTTGGAAGTTTTCTGTACCTAACTAAGGTGTATAAAATTGATAATTTTTCTGAAAAAAAAATTAAGGGCAAATGCCTTTATTAACTACTACTAAATACAATACTACTTACTTAAGCTAAAACTATACAGGGTTATTTTTAATTAACTAGCATCCTTTTAAGGGCTTATTCTGTACATTAAAACTAACAACTTTTGTTCTGCGACTTTTGTCAGAACTTAAAAAAAAATCAGCTGTTCCATACACTTTGTCGCGGGTGAACGATATTATTCTATGGAACAACAAATTTTTTTTTTTGAATTTTGACATAAGTCGCGAAACAAAAGTTGTTAGTTTTGATGTACAGAATAAGCCCATAAAAGGATGCTAATTGATTAGAAATAACCCTGGATACCTACTTAAACTAATGCTAATCGTACATAAATAGCGGAAATATATCCGCAGATCCTTGAGGTTCCAAAGATCATCCAAATGCTCAAACCCACTGCCACTTGGCAGCGTCCCCAGTATGCTGGCAGCATTGCCACGCTGACGAGCAATGCTTATATGTAAGTAAAGTCAAATAAACACCACTTCTCTAGAATTGTCTTTGTCGTCATCATTTCAGGTATAGGAAGTCCACAACTGAACAAAAAGCTCCTCTATGGATCTGCAATAAGACCGGTTGGTGGCAGCTAGCATCCAGCGCGATTCTTTGATCTTGCAGAGGTCATCTGGCCACTTTGTGGATAGAAATCGTACGCAGCGCGTGACCGGTAAGTAATCTTCATTCGAAAACTTTTTTAAACCTTTAAGTAACAAGTATTGCACGTAAAATCGATTGCACCTTGCCATTTTAATTGATAATGCGTTGGAAAATTAAGAACCTACTTAAACCGTTAATTTACTAACAAATTACAGTGAAGGAAGTGAGTCTGCGAAGAGCTTTAGACAAAAACATTAAAAAGAAACACGAGAGCCGTTGTCGCTAATTGTCTTATAATTACTGGGCACCTTGACATCATCGATCAAATCAAATAAAATGGACCGAAAATACTTTGATGTTGAAATTAACAACGAGGCAACTTAGTGAAATATTTTTCTGTATTTTATATGTACCTAGCTACTATAAGTAGGTAGTTTAATTTGCCAAGTAATTTAACTGTTACTACATGTTTTGTTATAAACTAATTGCGTTACTTTTGAAAAAATATAAAAATATTGAGCTAAAATACTTTTAAAATACGACTCATGTACTCAGTAAAACTAGGAAGTAGGTACTTAAATTTGAAATGATAATTGGGTTTTTAATAAACTTTCACTATTAAAATTTATAATGTATTTTAAAAAGTTAGTTTAACAGAAGAAGTTTTAAAATTATATTTTGTTTGAGGCTCCGCAAAACTAAAATTTAGAGTTTAGACTCTTCATTAGAAATTAGGTAACGAGACCTATACCTTGTTGAACTATTCGAACGGCTAGAAAGTATTCAAAACTTTACGGATACTGGTAACACAGTGTTACTAAATTTATCCGTAAATAAAGTACATTCGAAAGTTATGTTAAACATAGGTCTCCAGAATTCAACTTCTTGTCAACGTTACATAGCCTACGTGGGTAGGTAATGTAATTGGTACGAGTATTGCAGTTCTATACAGATCGTGGCTTCTCACCACAAAGCCTCTATCAATTCATTTTTCGTATTCAAATTTAAAAAACTACGTTTCTAGAACAAACTCTTAAACTGATCAGTACTTGATAAACTTGTACCAAGTAGGTACACAATCTCGTTCGCAATTCAATACAATACCATTAGACTCAATTGCCCGAATAGCAAATGATGCAGCTGCACTTCCAACGAAGGTCAATAGGAAATTATTCTTCAGACGTCACTTGCCATGCAGAAATGACCTAGCCAGCCAAATCCCAAAATTATTCGAAGCAAACTGCATTCAATTTGAAACTATTAATCACCACCTACTTCCTCGGCGGGATCTAAGAAAGCCATGAAAATTGTATGAGATAATTCGGAGATTTTAGTACCCGTTGTTGGTATAATATAACCATCAATAAAGCTCAAGGCTTTGTTCTACTGCAGACGTTGAAAAAACACATTTTTGTGGGTATCAAGGTCTTGGTCTTGGAAAAACGAAAAAGTGCGGTGTGGAATTAGGTCATAGCAAAACGTGTAAAACAACAAATATGATCAAATTGGTAAATAAGAAAATATGTTTTGGGCTTCATGTACCTATTCAAAACTAGGCATGATATTGAACAATAAATGAAAATAACTCTTGGGTCAAATGCGAGTGCTTTTATTAACTACAATAAATTATACAGCTGCTACTACTACACAAAAAGCAATTAAATGTACATTATCCACAGTCTAGAGATAATCCAAATGCCAGTTGGCAGTCCTGTTTTCTAGCAGAATTATTTTGCTGAATGGCTTGTACGTTGAGCCAAAAAAACACCATGATTTTGGTAACGCGTTGCGTCCACAAAACGCTCAGATATTCATTGATAATATTTTATGCATAGAAGAATTATCCGCTCATCTATCGGAGCGAGACCCATAATTCATCTATGATATTATGCTTATGCTTTAGATAAAACTATTTAATTGGAAATGAAAGTACCCAATTCCCAAACCAGAATATATCACCACAAAAGGAAAGGAGTTCTTCGAGAATAATATAAATTCCTTTAAAGACAATTTATCAAAACAGTCCATGATTTCGTATTACACAAACAGCGAATATGTTTAGACGTATCCATATTTTACAAAAGCAAGTACATAATTATATGAATTTACATCTGAGACCTACGCTCAGAAAATAAAGCATAATACAGCTGTCGCCTTATTAGTTTCTTGATAAATTTAATTTAAAAAGGTTTAGAAACAGAAGAAGAAATCACAGACTTGCAGATAAACGTCATGATTACTCGAATAAGCGAAGAATTAATAACTAAAACGCTACAGCTTTTAACATAAACCAAGCCAAAGCTAGACAGCACTAGACATACAGGCGGCTTAATTTTAGACTGTTGCTAACTTTAAAACAGCCAAAATCACTTCAACACGATTGCATTGAATTTATCGCGTGAATCTTTCATGAGCCATAAATCTGACATCTACACCACTTTTTGGATATTTTTTTAAAATTATCATACTTAGTAAAGAAATAATATAACAGTAAGGTTATTTAAGTCTTTGGTATTTTCCTGAAAGGGTTTATACTCGTTTTATAAGATTTAAAAATCCCACAGCTAGAAAGACTTCTCAGGAGGTCCCGTTTTTACCCTTTGGATAAGGAACCCTAAAAAGGGTTGGCTTCCGACAAAATGTATGAATTCGGGAAAGCATGAACTCTAATCGAATTAGGTCAGAGTCCTGAGCCTCTACACGTAACGAAACTTTAGATCAGAGTTATGTCATCTTCACTCTGTAACGGTCGTAGCATATTTTAACAAGATTTTCTCAGCTATCATCGAAGTTAACACACGTTCTGCACGGTCAATCTTCGGATGGGTGACCGCGGGTAGCATTTACAACAGCTCGGACGACACGTCAAAGTGTTGGCCCCGGTTGTTTTAACCGTTCAGCCATGTCAGAGGCCTTCAAGTAGCTTAAAATCTCTGACAGCAGGGTTAGCAATCTGGCCTATACAAACTTACTTTTTAAACGGGCAAAAGTGCCTTTATTAACTTCAACAAAACTACACTACTGTTACATAAAAAGCATTGGATCATACTCAGACCTTACTTGCTTGGTTATTTGTAAGGTTTATTTGTTAAGTTGTTAGTACGTTGGCTTTTGCCAAAATTTATGAATTCGGGAAATCATGGTCTCTTAATGTTCTCTGAATCTTGACCTCTTCATTTAAAGAAAAGAGTTCGGTCATGGTTACGATATGGTGCGCTCGTAGAGTGGTTAAGCTAGTTTTTTTCTTAGCAAACACCAAAGTTACATAGAATTCAGCACCCGGCACGGGTAGTCTTCAGATAGGCGACCGCGGGTGGCATTTACAACAGTAAACTGCCGTCAGAGTTAAGTTTTTTGCCAGAATGTTTATGTCATGTCAGAAACCTTTATAACTGTGTCAACAGGGTTATTAATAGCCACCTGTATCAGCCTTTATTTAATAGTCCACTGTTGAACGCAGGCCTACTCACGAAGGGTGGTTAGGCCATATCAACTACG
This sequence comes from Hypomecis atomaria, assembly GCA_964007245.1. Classification (NCBI taxonomy): domain Eukaryota; kingdom Metazoa; phylum Arthropoda; class Insecta; order Lepidoptera; family Geometridae; genus Hypomecis; species Hypomecis atomaria. The sequence continues at coordinate 20,371,673 of OZ023288.1, forward strand.
CTGGCCCAGTGCGGGTTGGTGGATTCACATACGCCATCGAATTTCTTCTACGGGCATATGCAGGTTGCCTCACAATGTTTTCTTTCACCAAAAAACCAGTGGTGTTAAATTCCGAGCACAAATTCTTATCTCATCTCACAAAGAACTCATTGGTACGGGTCTGGGAATTGAACCCAAGACCTCACGATTGTAAGGCAGGTGTCACTACCACTAGCCACCTAGTACTTCTTGTTGTCACGGTGCTGGCCTATTAAAGGTACCTAGTACCAGTATGGCAGGTACCTGCCTCCCAGGCATACAGGCGTTCTCTCCCTTGCTTTTCATTACAGCAGTTGAATTTACTTACTATGGGCCTTATTAGAAAGCACCAAGTAGTACAACGAGCTGTGAAGAAGGCAATGCTCGGAGTCTCTCTGCGTGATCGAATCAGAAATGAGGAGATCCGTAGAAGAGTCAAACTTACCGACATAGCCCAGCGAATTGGCAAGTTGAAATGGCAGTGCGTAATACCACGACCGGCAAGTGCAGCGTAATGTCAACCCACAAGGTGGACGGATGACCTCATTAAGACCGTAGGATCGCGCTGGATGCAAGCCACTACAAATCGGTCTTATTGGAGATCCATAGAGGAGGCCAATTCTCCTTTGTCCAGCAATGAGCTACACGACCTTATCCTACTATCCCCTTTTTACTACAGGACAAGTAGAAAGACGCCTCACTACCACCTTTACACAGCCAAGCCTTTGTAATAGGGTCCCGTTTTTCCCTTTGGGTACGGAACCCTAAAAAGTGGACGCCCTATGGCTGATGGATGGATGAGTTGAAGTTCCTGTCTCAAAATGTGAAGATCCCTACTGCTGTTACACTTGTAGTTTCATTTGGTTGCAGATAAGTGCGTCTGGCCCATAGTGTCCACATTATACGTTGAGCTGACAGTAAGAGGTGCAGCGTCTGGCTCATTTGTCAAGTGGCAGCGATGCATATTTCATATTCGTCGCATGTAGGTTTTTCATTGCGGTTTTTTGGTGTCTAGTCTATGAGGTAATAGTATGCGCTGCGTTGGATTTATTTAACACTAGCTTTTGTCCGCGGCTTTGCCCGTGTGATATTTTGGTTCTTGTGCTATTTTATAGGAAACTTAATTAGGTAACTTATTTATTTTAGGAATCTTTTATTTTTCCGGAGTCGTTTTTTGACTTTTTACCGACTTCCAAAAAGGAAGTGGAGGAAATTTTCGTATTTATGAATTTTTTTATGTTGTTATCGATATTTTTGCCAATTTTTGAACCGATTCAAAAATATTTTTTTGGTTTGAAAGAGTATACTTACGAAGTGATCCCAGTAAAAATTTATAGAAATCGGCCATTTTTGATAAATCAATAAAAATGCACATGGTAGTCACATCGATTAGTGCAAATCACTCGAATTCTGTACACCATGAAGGTCGCTATTGCGTTTTTTTGCGAAAAATAATTATTTCATTAACCATATCCATGCCAAACAACAAGTCAATTCGTTGTTCTTTTGCTGCGTGAAGAGTAACAAACACACTTTCGTATTTGTAATACCTAGGTCCTAGGTATTATATTTAGGATTTTATACCGACTGTAAAAAAAATCACGAAACAAAGATAGTAGATAGATGTAACTTTAGTAAAAAGCCAATTATTTCATTTTTCTTTGTAAATTCTAAAAGAGCCTTTTACTGATGAAATTGGTAACCCGCAATTAATAATTAATAAATAATAATTAAATACTAGTTTATTTTCTCGAAATATTAGGTACATTAAAAACTCGTTTGAACTCAAAATAGCAACAGGTACTTTTGCACCAAGATCTTTAGAATTCACTAATACTAGGCGCCCCACAAATCGGCAGATGGGAAGTTATGCGCAGAGCGCTGCGCAAAAGCCGAAATATAGGTATGCGCGGGAGCCAGAGAAACGAGACGCCGGGGCACACCCGCCCGCCAACCTCATGCCTTCCGCGCGCTCCCTAAGCCCGTGCTCTACACTTCGCCACTTGTGTCGGTATTGTGTACACATGCGCAATAACTAGCGAATCAAGTGTCATCTGCGGCTAACTTCTCATCCGCCTTGTGTGGCACTTAGTATACCATTTAGAGAATCAATCATTCTAGGCGCCTTAACTATCTTGAAGAAGAATAGCTTAGGATCTCAACGATTGTGACAAAGCACATACTTACTTAGCCTTAAAAGCATATCTTACTTCATGATAAAATTATAAGTACTCCTAGCTAGCACATAAAGTATAATTACCACGATCCATAGACATCCTTATTATCTGATCACGTTGCCTTAAAAGACGCGTCATAAAATGGCCGCGGTATCCGCCATGTTAATAGGGTCCAGCTTATTAAAAAGCCGTTAAACCTAAACGACACGCATAATGCATATCTAGTTTGCGTTAACGTGTTTTTTCTGGTAGATTATTATATGGAGAAGAGTAGACAAAAAGTTTGTAAGCGATAGATGTTCCACTCGCCTAGTGCTGTCACTTTTATAGTAGGAAATTAATTACCTAAGCCTAGGGCTACAATCAATGCGGTAACACAAATATTCGGGTAAAGTATTGAAATATTTTTTTTTTCATTCACATCTCATCAACCAATCTAACCAGTCATATTGGAGATCCGTAGGGTATGTGGACCAGCAGTGGACGTTATATGACTGATTGATGGATGGATGATTTTTTTATTTTTATAAAACTACTTAGGTGATAATTTGGCAACACAGAAACATTTCCGATGATTTAGTTGCAAACACAAGACATCGCAGACTATAATTATATTTGTCGTTCGAATATCTACTAGTATTTAACGATCACATTGAAGACTCCACGAGAAAAACATGAATGTCAAAAAATATTATTATGAAAAAAAACATGTTTTGTTACTTAGTTTTTTAGTATTTATTTGTATGCAAGTAAAAGGTCATAATATCATAAAAAAGTAACACTCATTGTTTTTGCGGTGAAGTCTTGCAAATAGTTTTATGGTGGACAAAAAAAGCTTGTAATTTTTAGTAAAAAAATTAATCGAGTTCTCAAAATAATTCCTACTATTAAATGCTTAAATGTCTACTATTCTACTCTATTTTATAAAATTCAATTCTAGTCTATTAAATTTGGAAAGGGTGCAAAATAGCAACGAAACATAGGACAGATCAGATCATATTGTATGTTATGTTCTGCTATGCATATATTACATTTGGGCAGAATTTTGGCTTGAGGTTGTACTAATCAGATAATGTCAATCAAAACCGAGAGTAGCCGAACCGAATGATCATGTATTAACATCTTTATGCGTAGTAATGTAAAATCTACTTTAGTTATGGCAGACTTGTTTAATGTTTATGTTTAAGCTTGTTACATTGATTACTTAGTTCTGATTAAGTATACATTTGATACTTAATTGCTTAATTAACCGACTTCCAAAAAGGAAGAGGTTCTATGTTCATGTGTTTTTTTTTTTTTTTGTGTATGTTAATCGATAATTCCGCCAATTGTGAACCGAATCGAAGTATTATTTTTTAGTTTGAAAGGGTATACTCCCGAGGTTGTCCCATTTAAATTTTACAGAAATCGGCTGAGCCGTTTTTGAAAAAAAAAACAACAATAATGTAAACAATTCGAGCGAAATATTCAAATTTTGTACACGATGGAAGGCGGTTTTGCCATTTTTCGCGAAAAATAATTATTTTATCTTTAACTTAGACATGTAGGACTCAGCTGTCCGAAAGCGGCAAAAACTCGCTACATAAAAATAAAATTAAACGTCGTCATAACATATACCTAAACTGGAAATTTTGGTCCATTTGCACTTGCGCTCTGTAAGTGGCATTTCTTTTATCTCAATTGGCTGCTTTACGAGGTATTTGGGCTGCCGATTGCGCTAATACGACTGTATATCCAAATTTGTTGGTTTGTCTGTTCCAGACAGATATTTAATATTTTTATATTTAGATTATCCAGACTATTTTAAGTACATGTAATGTTTCTACGAAATAAAGAGATTTCACTCTGACTTTTTTTAAATTCTGAAAAGGTTTGCGTTTGACCACATACTGCCGGATGTTGAGCAGATAAGCGTTCTAGGTTGTAGCACGCTTACCTAGAAGATACTTATTTTGAAGACGCCCACGTTGTACTTTAGCGGGAAGACAGACTCAGGCAAAGCGTTCCACATTCTGGCTGTTCGTATGAGGAATGAAGATTCGAAACGCTTGGTTCTAACGCGCGGAATGTCTACCATAAAAGGGTGGCGCTTTGGTGAAGGGTGGTGACTTTTCAGAATAGTTATGAAATGACTGGCCATGAAAACATTTAACTTAGTCCAAATATTATAAAAGTCCTTGGAAGAAATTCAATGGCAAGTGGTTAATTTTGCAATATACTGCCTCATTTAGCGAGATATAGTAAAATTATCCTAACACAATGCGTCTTGTATTTCATATTTTTACTAAGTCAAAAGAAAGTAATTAGGTACAAGCTTGTGAAGGTCGAAATGATAACGCGATATTGTCATTTCTATTTTTTCAAGATAACTGAGAAACTTCGTAATATCACAGTTGCAAGGAACTCTAGATCTACGTTAGCGGTTTTAATTTTAACAACATTTAAAACGTTCCCGAGATAATAGGTCAGACAGACAAATAGACAAACTAAGTGCTCATATAACGGTTCCGTTCATTTCTGGATAATACAATACTATGTATCAATAAATAGAAGTAAATGGAAGTTACAATACTTTTCTCAATAGTACAAGTACCTTTATTAACTACAATAAAATATAGTACTACACACTTTCTTAAGCTAAAACTACATACTTAAACGACTACTACCTACATATAAAACAAATGCATCATCCGCAGACCCATGGAGGTCTAAAGATAATCTAAATGCTCAAACCCACTGCCATTGCCAGTTGGCCGCGTGCTCTGCCTAGCACGTTGACAGTATTGCCACGCTAAATGGCATTGTTTATACGTTGAGCGAAATAAACACCAACATTTTGATCAATACTTAAATTTCGGAATATTAAAAAAATAAACGAGCAGAGCAAGAAGCAAACATTATATCAAGTTCATTAGATATCCAGCACATTAAACTTCCAAAACTTCAACTTGAACAGAGATTGCGCGAAGAGATTCATGTAACGGTGTCATAAAACACCATATCAGATGGGACAATAAAAAGAATGACGTTAAAATGCGTTTGAGTGCCGCAAATTTTACGGCGGTGTTAAAAATTATGTGAGATAATCAGCATTTTAATGGCGGTTTGACACAAAACGTGTCCTTCTACTGATCTGACGAGATTTTCAATCGCAGGTATTTTAATATTATGTTTTTATGTGATGAAGTCTTCGAGCAAATATCTATAGAGTCACAATCGTGCAAAATAAGTGTCCGAGCCAAAACCCTGCCCAAGCTACGTAGTGGGCAGACTTTTTAGTCAGTCGTAAGGCGATTGCAAGCTGATTACAACGCCGCGCGATGCTAAAGTGCTCGGTTACTAGCACTAATTAGGTGGCCTAACGTCGAGATTCGAGAAAACGGGTCATTGTGAATTATTTAATGTAAATAATATCTAAGTCGGTATGTACGACGGCGCTCGGACATATTCTTACTACATTTACTTAGGGGCTGTGGCTCTGTAGATAGCTCGAAGGATGAAGTGAATAAGATTTATTCAAAATCAACAATAGTTATGATCTTGTTTGTAGATTCAGAGAACGTTGTTAGCGACTCGGGTGGTCAATGCATAACCTAAAAGCTTCTTTGCCTCCTGGGCTTTTCCTATAGATTTCCAATAAGAAAACACCTACAGTTGTCTGGAAGAAATCGCTCATAGTGGTGATAATAGTAGATAGTTTATATTTTTAGGGTTTCTTACCTCAAAAGGAAAAAAAAAACAAATCCCTTATAGGATCACTTTGTTGTCCATCTGTCCGCCCTTACCTATGTCAAGACCATTTATCTCAAGAACGTGTTAAGCCAACAAGCTGAAATTAAAACCATACAACCGTATCTATGGCCTCTTGCAGTTGTGAAAAAATCAAACTTCTTAGTTATCGTAGAAATAAGTTAGATTAGCTTATGTCGTAATAAACGGCATAATTCGACACTCACAAGGAAATCAAAATCTGGCTTCTTTTCGTTGACCTAGAACTCAAAATTTTGGTAAAGAGCATTGCGCTTTAGACCCCACAATATACGAATAAATCTACTGTATTTTTATAATGTAATCACACAACGAATAGTGCTAAAAACTAATAATATGGGACCAAATATCAAAATTCAAAATTTGGAATACTATTAATCAACTTTAGAATTACTCATTTGAAAGAATATAGGTAAACAAAGACCGGCTTTTAGTTATTGTTTTTACGATGTGTTATTTTAGATGTATGACTAGAAAAGGCTCTAATGTTTTAGGAACTTAGTTTCCAATTTTGTGCAATTTTCAGAAAATGTACGAAACCCTCGATGTGGGAGAATGACTTTCGCTTGCCCGGTTTTATTCATTGAGTTTTAAACGTTTTGAGGTTGGTGACAGTTTTTTGCCATATTTGGTGCAAATAAAAAATAATTTGTCCGCATGTTTTTTTCCTAGAGATAGAGGTGATACCGACCTTCAGAGATACAGACCGTCACTACGTCATAGATTAAAAAAGAAGATGATGCTCAAAATTGACCAAATTACCTAAAAATACATGAAATTATATTATACTGTTGTCTAAACTTGTTTCCTTAACGAAAAATCCGTATATTTATTTCTTAATCGAAAAAAATAAGTAGGAGCTTGAATTGTGTCATGACATGAATTTAAAAATAGTAGCCTACGCTCCCCATTGATATAAAAAGTTATATCCATCGTAATGTGGCTTTACCTCAATAATTTTAGTGTCAATAATTCTGTATCTACGTAATATGACCGTTTCATTTCCTCACTTAACGATTCAAAAGATCGTAACTTCACAATTTACGGTTATAGCGCGACTTTTAAAAGATTATCGGAGAATTTAAAAGATTATTGAAGTTTAATTCTCGCATTTTATTGCAGTTTCGTGCTTATTTATTAAATATTTTTATTTGTTGTTGAGCGTCGTAAATGGTTATTTGGCCGGGCTTGTTCGGTATGACGTTTGCTTATTTTATGGGTTGTTGCATGTGCTTGTGCGGCTTTTTCAAATGTTCACGCAAAGGATTGTTATTTATTATATTATATAATGTCAACCCATTATAAAATTGAGTCTCAAGAGACCACATAGATTACCAGCAAATGCAGTGTTAAGCTGAACGCGCAATTGTTATGACCGCAGAAGCCAAAAACAGTGTAATATTCCATACTCAAGTACCTATTTATTGCAGCAAATGTAATATTCACATTGCATCACATACAAAAATTATCAATCACATCTCTCATCAGTCTCAAAATTTGTATGAAATCGAATGCAGCGTAACGTATGTAACACTCCGTGTCACACGATTCTGCACGATTCACATTTCGGTTAAATCCTGTATGTAGGCGTTTGACGTTTCTGCTGTGTTCAGCTCCCAGGGTGCGGACAAATCAAATATGCAATTTCTTTAGGACTTCAAACGATGCGGCGATGACAATGGTGAAAATAAAAAGCATTTTCATTATCATCGCAGCCGCAGGATGTATAAAACTTCCACCCTAAAAAGACCAGGTAAAAGCGCTTGCATCAAGTTCGTTTCCATTTTATTACTGAGCATTTGCCTGGGCCATGAGCATCAATACCTATCTAAAACAAAAAAAATTCCAAGTTGATGGCCAAGATTCAAAGCTACCCAGCTGGGCAATAGACATACTAACACTTATTTTTAAAGGGATTTGTTGGAAGTGGCTAGTATTCATTGCGTTTCTACAGTAAAAATCTGTTCACTTTGTGACGATAGTTATCTATCTTTACATGTATCGAATTACCTTAAGTTTACAAATTTATAGGATGTTGTTTTGTATTGTTTACATTTGAAGTTACTGAAGCCACAAGATTACTAAACTGTTACTAAAGAATTTAAATGAGATATGCACACAATATGGTTACTTGTCATGGTTTGCTGTAATGCACATAAGTACTTAATAAAAAATCTAAAATAATACTATAATTATTTTTCGCAAACAATAGCCAAACCGCCCTCCATCGTGTACATAAAACTTAAATTTCGATTTCTTTAAAATTTAAATGGGACCACCTCGGGAGTATACCCTTTCAAACCAAAAAATAATTTTACGATTCGGTTCACAATTGGCGAAATTATCGATGAACATACAAAAAAAATACATATGTACAGGCGAACATAGGACCTCCTTCTTTTCGGAAGTCGGTTAGTACCTAATTAGTTATTTTTTCAAGCTTAGCAATTCAAATCAACAGTCATAATCTTCTTATTAAGCCCTAATAAGAAAAACAAAACACATTTTACGATTGAAATAAACCTAATATTGTCACTAATCTGCCCGGATTTTACGTTGCCATTATGTTTAAATACCAAACGATAATAAAACGCTATAATAATTTTACAACATGGATATTATTTATGATTATTTAACAACCCAATGAATAACGATTATTCTGACAATCGTATCGATAAGACCACTCAGTTTTTTATTGGTTTTATTATATCCAAATTAGGAGCTACCAATTATTTTTTATCTCTGCATAAAACATGACATCGATATTTAGTGCGCTTTGAAATAATGAAACAGCTTAAAATAAAAACAAACTTTAATTGAATTCGCTTTATCAATCGCGATGTTCTAAAACAGAGTTTCATTAATTAGTGAGAGATTGCATTTTTAGATTACGCGGGATCTACAGGGTTATTTCTAATCAATTAGCATCCTTTTAGGGGCTTATTCTGTACATCAAAACTAGAAACTTTTGTTCTACGACTTTTATTAATTCTCAAAAAAAAAGATGTTGTTCCATTGAAAAAAAAGGCATTTTTTTTTAGTTTTAGCAAAAGTGGCAGAACAAAAGTTGTTAGTTTTGATGTTTAGAATAAGCTCCTAAAAGGATTCTAATTGATTAGAAATAACCCTGTGGAAGTGAATAAGTTCGTATAGTCCGGATCGCTAGCCCTGGTGTCAGAGTTTTAAGCCGCCTGAAGGCTTCTGGCGTGGTTAAAATAATCGGGACGTCTAATCCTTATACGGCAACGATCAGATGTAAATGCCATTAGCCAAATCTAGAATTCGCGAATTAGAGAATATGATACGATTTGTACAAGCTCACAAATAGAGTAACAGTGTTTAGTTCGTGTTTAGACTAATCATTGAGAGCTAATACGAGTATATCGAATTTCACAGCACTTAGACAGAAAAAAGAAGTTGTTTGAAATACAATTCATTTTCCCTAACTTATTCATTTAATTGTAACAGAGTTTGAGAATTATTATGTTCAAATTAAATAACTTGAGATTTTGAGGTGCATATAATATTGCTTCGGTTTAAAATTAATTGTAAAAAGTTTCAAAGGCTGAAAGAAAACTGTAAAATTAAAAATTGAACATCATACATGACAGAAAAATGCAAGCCGCTTCCAACCGGTCTTATTGGAGATCCATATCGGAGGCCTATGTCCAGCAGTGGACGTGCTATGTGGCTGGTGAATGGATGAAAACGTCTCTATGCTCTTTGCAGTTCTCGAAGTAAACCTGTAAAGTAATTCAGTGGTCGATTAAAATTTTGCAATCGACCGATTTAAGGTGCGACAAGTCCTGTCCGATTGTAATTTATAATAATTTTAGTTTTGTTGCATGTTTAAGTAACGTATTACCAGTTTCTCGGTAGCTGATTTATATCAAGAGTTATTGCTAAAATTTATGGTGATATTTTCTCTTAATTGAAATACAGATACTTTATTATGTGTAGGTATGTTATTAGGCAATTTATTTTACGCAGTAATTTGTTGTGTGAGAAATTGTATTCCAATAATATATTTTCCCAAATATGGCATAAACGACTTCTATCGTGTATAGAATTTGAATAGTTCGCACGGATCGTTGTAGCAGTTTTTACACTAGTGTTGATTTATCAAAAATGGCTATGCTGATTTCAATAAAATTTTAACGGGACAATCTTTTAAGTATGATCTACCAAACATAAAAAAAGTTATCAAAATCCGACCACTCACTAAAAAGTTATGCGTGATCAAACATAAAAAAAAACGTGTCGACTTGTAAACCTCCTCCGTTCCGTCTGTTAAAACGTAGTTGTCTGTCTTAGTTACAGAAGAGTTTCTGTTCTGTAGTCTCAATAGGTACTTATAAATAAATTTTAATAGTCTATTAATAAAAGCTGCTGCATTTTGCGATTTAAATTGTTGTCTCTTGCTATTGATATTAGGTTCATGCATTTATTCACTTGATCTAAATGCTCCACGATTATGAAGAAGTTTGATGACATAAGCTTAGACCAATAAAACCATTATGCAGATAAATGGCATAGCTGATGTTTCGATAAAATATTTAAATACGTAGGTAGGTAGTTAATAATGTTGTCCATATCGAATGTCTATTTGCATTTTACGATGCACTTGAATGTAACGATTGCTGTGCAGAGGTAGAATTAATGTAATCCCACAGCCGATATTAATTGTTATTTAAATGGTAAACCAGTTTTGGTTAGTGTCTTAGTGTCATGATTTTGTCTAATTTTATGGAGCTCTTTGTTTGGCATTTCGGTTAGAAGCGCGTAATAATTCTAATCCATACATCAGCCGTACGATGTCCACAGCTGGACATAGGCCTTCTCTATGGCTTTCCAATAAGAGCGAGTAGAAGCGGCCTACATTCAGAGCACGTTCTTAGGCCCCTAGCACACGGCGTATTTTGAACGCGCAGAAGACGCGCTGGTTACGCACGCACACGCGCTTCAAACGAGATTTGAACGCAACCTTGTAACCTAAGCACACGGGACGATCGTGAAAGGTGCGTCTACTGCGCGTATATGCGAAGATACAACGGCCTCTTCCGGCCCTTTGTACGCACATTAAACGAGTGTTGAACTCGCGTTTTTATCGCGTTTTACGCGCGTTCAAATCTATAAAAATGCAAAAATCGGCATCTATGCGCGTTTTTTATTTGTTTGTTCTTAATATAACATACATCGATACAATTAAAAACTACTGCCAAAATTAAAAACTACTGCCAAACAGCGAAGCGGTTTGTAGTTTTAAAATACGCTGTGTGCTAGGGGCCTTACAATCGTAATTATATCGTCGAACTACTAACTCTGACCACGCTGGGTCGTGGTCTCCATTCCAGAACTTTGCAGTCTTACCGGCCATCCGTTCTTTGAGCTATTTGCCTATCCCACTGCTATTTCAACTTGCTAACCTGCTAGGTTATATCGATTTTTTTGGTTTGTTTGCTAATTTATTTTTCCTGATTCAATTTCGTAGAGAAACTCCGAGCCTTTAATAAGTTAGTACATTTTAAAGCGATAAAACTGGATTCCAACGCCTTGCCTCCCGTACATAATAATAAACCGTTCCAATACAAACATTAAGATTGCCATGCCCTTATAGAGTCATAAAAGTATAACTGTACAATACATCTTAATCAAGAACAGCATATAAATATTAAACATTTTGCAACAAATGATTGAGTATTAAGTATTGAAAACTGGCTGGGCAATGGTTGTATAGAAACTAACGTTTATGTTAGCTTCTCTACATTAAAACTATTTGCTGAGACAGTTCTACTGGCAGCCTGTCCTTCTTATTTTGAATTCAAAATTTATATCAAATTATTTGCTGACAAGATCAGCGACACTCAAGGTCCCAGTGCTCTACTAGCATTGGGACGCCACCGACTCTCCAGTTTACGCAGTGCCCTGCCGGCACTGGGGACGCCTCCGACGCTCCGGTTTCCAGTGCCCTGCCGGCACTGGGAACATCTCCGGCCCTCCTGTTCCTAGTCGTCCAGCAGCGCAATGAGATTTCCGACTGCCTCTCTCTTCTTGGCCGCGACCCGTTTCATGATTACTCGTATATCCTTTTTATTAAAACTGTGGTTGTGTATTAACACAAAACAGTTAGTCTCTTTTTTTTTACCCTCGAACCACTAGGAATCTCTGTCCTTAGGCAGATCTCTCTAGGTTTTTGCTTCCTTCTAACTCGTGGTGCTGCAAACCCTATCCGTTTGCAACATAACATGGTACTATCGCCCAGTTTTCAATCTAATCTTTAGTAGTATATATTTACTGTTGCGTTGCGAACTATCAACACCCGCTTCCGCCATTTTGTGTGCGAGATTTGCGTGCCACCATCCCGCGTTGGTGCCATTTGTTTTATGTCGTGTGCTAGAAGTGATGGCAGTCGCGAGTGTGCGTGGGGTATTATAAATTGTCATTTGTTTGTAGTACGCACTTGGCTTTATTTAAAGGTGTTTTGGTTGCAATTGCAAATATTGTAAGCAATCACAAATAGTAAAGCACGTATTTTTTTAAATTTGACAATTAGTAATTCAATTAAAAATACTTACATTTTACAAAACATATACCTAGTCCTATGACTATATTGTTCTACGAACTTTATAACCTGCCCACTGCCACTTCAACTTGCTATTTCACCGGGATATATCGGTAACTTTGAATAGTCTACGAATAGTTATTCTTGATTCTTAATTCTCAATCTCGTAGGGTGACTTTGAGTATAAAATCTAAATCTAAAATAATTTATTTCGACCTGTCCTTGAGTTACAGTACACCTTAACGTAAATTTAGTGGCCCACGATGAACTCTTTCAAAACACAAATTGTTTAAAAAACAACGGGTTGCACCCCTGGAGTGCCGGAAAAAGTGAAAACTTGAGCATATAAAGTACTATAATTTATGTGGTAAAATACAATATCACACACGCACACTCTCGCAAGCGCCCTGCGCCGTCTTACAACTTATCAATCAGATCACGTGTCCATACGCGAGTTTACATTTTTTCTCATCTCAAAAAGTGCACAATGCCGCTAAAGAAGTTCTCATTTCAAAAATATTTGACATTATCAAATCATATAATATAAGTACATGCCAGAAATAGACAATATATAACATACAGCTTGTTATCATAAGGCCCAAAGTATACATGGAAGTACCTGGCTGCGTACCCAGAGCGGGGCTCCGCGCACAGATACCCCACCCGGGACAAGCACAAGCTGCAGGCTGTCAAGTCCTCTAAGTTGCCTCATGTCATGGCTCCTACCGTGTATAACAACTTACCTCTAGAAATAACGTCCGCGATAAGCCTACAGTCTTGTAAAATTAAATTGAAAAATGGCCTGTCGAGCAATCTTTTTACAGGTTCGATGAATTTTATAAATGTTTGACATGATTATTAACTAAATTTTTATTAGCATTTATTTTGACATTCGTATTTTGATTATTAATTTTATTTATTTGAATTTTTATTGACATTGTATGCATTATAATTTTTAATTTTCAATTATTATTGAAGTTATAACTATTGATTATTGTAATTCCAAATTCATTACATCATTGTATTCAATGTTTATGTATAAGTACATAAGTATATAATTTGACGTGTAAATTGCCATTTTATCAATAAATAACTTATGAACTTATAAAACTACGTTCTAAACTTGTTTTTAAAATTACGTACGACATTTTAATTTGTCTAACCACTTAACACAAAAAAGAATTACAAATCTACATCAGCTTTGATGTAACCCCAATTGCTGAACCGAAAACGATTAGGCTCGCATACTGATTTATTTTGCATGTTCACCCCATCTCATCAAGGGTGTCGCTTGGGGCAACAGAAACAACAGTTTGAAACGTTTTTAATATGAACTTGTTTATTGCGGAACAAATAAGGATGGGGCTTGCATTTATTTATTTTTGAGTTATTTTTGAACAATCCCATAGAAGATCCAAAGATATCGATATAGCCCAGCAGTTTGGAAAGTGAAAAAACCTTTTTTGTTTTAAAACAAGCTTTAACTGAACAATTACTCGCCAAGACGTATCAAACGAGCCGAAACTCGATAGAGTTTCGTCGTTTCATTACAGAGTTCCTATGATCACCTTCCAGCTCCATCATCAGACCCTGGTTACCATTGAAAGACAAACTACTCGCCAAGACCATTCAAATGAACCTAAACTCGATGAGGTTGTGTCGTTTCATTGTTAAGTTCCTTTGGCTCCACCTTCCAGCTCCATCATTAGATCAGTACCATGTCATCATAATATTGCATTGTCACGCGATTTACACATGTATGCCGAATTTCAGCTCAATCGGTAACCGGAAAGTGGATCAAATTTACCTTGCAAGATTTGATTACAGACCGTCAGATAGACAACGGGACACGTGAAACTAAATAAAAGCTAGTAAAATACCAGTGAGCAGGGCACAGAACGCGGAGGACTAATGACCGATGGGGTCGAAAAGTATTTAAGTGGTGACCACGTACCAGCTAACAAAAAACACCCACGAGCTTAACGGATTACCTCATCAAGTTATAACAGTTACAACGACCGGGTCCTACGATTTAACGTGTCATCTGAGCCACGGTAGCACTCAGTTATAAAATACCACCCGCGGTCACCCATCCGCAGACTGACCGTGCTGAACGTTGCTTAACTTCGATGATCGCTGACGAACATCTAGTCAAACTTTGCTATGAACGCTTATTGATTTTTACGTTACTAAAAAGATTTTAAAACTGTTTTAAGTCATTTAAATATCACATCACTAGCAAAGCCAAAAAATACACACCAAGCGCTTACAAATCCTTTCCGCACCGCCCCAGACATTTTTATTCCGCCGTAGTTCCCTCGCCGACCGCCGGCGGCGACACCGTCGCTTCCGCCGGAAGCGGGCAGAGGGCGCTGCAAACACGAGCTCCATTTCCGGGCGGACCGCGCATCCGGTCGGCGACTGATTGTGCCTTTATTAAAAACTGACACCTGAGGCGGTCTTGTGTGTGGCAGCTCTTTGGCTTTTTTCAGTGCTCCGGGTTAAATATGATTTTTATTTATTCTTAGGGGATAATTTTATTTTAAGTGAGTAGGTAGGTACGCAGTTTTACCGCCTTCCAAAAAGGAGGAGGTCTGTTCTATTCTATGTTTGTCTGTATTTTTTTTGTGTAAGCTCATCGATATATGTATTTGTCAATTGTGAACCGTATTAAAAAAATATTTTTTAGTTCGAAAGGGTAAACATACTTCCGAGGTGGTCTCATAAGAATTTTATCGAAATCGGCTGAGCCGTTTTTGATAAATCAAGAACAATGTACATGGCTGTCAAAACAATTCGTGCAAACTATTCGAATTCTGTAGGTAGGTACATGGTGGAAGTCGGTGGTTTCATTTTTTGCGATAAACAATTATGTTGATCCCGTAGTCGTCACCATGCTAAATTTTGGCTTCTTAAATATTTCAAATAGTATGTGGTAGTAAAAATTTGGCTTATTTTATTCATTGGTTAAGTACATACATACAAAACTCTTTATTAATAACCAAAATGAAAAAATAACACTATTTACACATTTAAGACTAAATATGATTATGAATTGAATTGGCGGCCGTCTCACCCATGGCGATTTCTTCCAGGCATTATTATTAATATTAGGTTTAAATAATATAAATCTAACTAAATGTTAGAATGTTGTTATCTACAACATTCCAAATAGACAACAAACTTATCTGTATCACCTATTTGTTATTTTCATTTCATGCCACTTATTATGGTCCCTCAATTATTATTATCAGTATTATCACTGTCCTGCTAAACTTTGACCTCTTCCAGAATATTCCAAATAACAAAAACATTCTTTTCTGGAGTCTTGTATAAACATTATGTACTTCTACCAAAGAGATTTACGTTCTCCACAAATTCAGTACCATTTGTACAAGAAAAACAAAAGAATAATAACTCTACAGAGCCATTATTTTTTCTGCAGGCATTACATTACACACGACAACGGTAAGTGGCCACTGGGGACCGACGCTGACCATTCCCTGTAAGGCCTATTCTCCACCAAAGCGGAGAGATACATGCTGTATTTGCTTACAGAGCGAAAATACAACTGTGACTCCATCCATCCATCAGACATAGGACGTCCCCTATGGATTTCCAATAAGACCGGTAGAAACATAGGGGCGGTGTTTGAAATGACATAGCATTGTAGCTATGATAATAAAGTTCAAAATAAAAGCGTTTAGTAAAACTACGAGACGTTTGTCCACCATCTTAGTGAAATCAAATTTGACATTTGATCAACAGTTCGAGTGTCATTTGTGTCTAGATTACATAACATAAGTTTCTATAGATTTTCGACGCCATGTTTGTGGAATCATGCGGCACTGACCATTCCCTGTTAGGGAAGGACTCTACCAAAGCGTAGAAATATGCGGAGATTGTAACGTTGAAATTTGCAAGTCCGTGATGTCGTCTTCCAATTGGCTTTTCCACTGTTGTAGTCATTTTTACCCGGCAGTGCCAACTACAGAGTAAGGGCATCATTCTTTGTATGTTATTCTTCCTGGGTCCCGTGTCTATCTTGTCTTATATTTGCGTAAAGAGAGAATGTACATTATACAGTCGTTATCAGAAATTCAGAATGAAATTCTTGTTTTGTTCTTTGCAACGTACATTTCTGCAATTTACTAAAGGCTCTACTTGTACCTAAGATACCATTATAATCAGTTCATTTTGATGTAACGGTATCAAATATAACGCTCTATGTAACCGTGCTGTTTTGTTCAACGTTCCAGTGGCGCTATTTACCACTAAAATTTACGAAATGTTTCCCGAATCACAATAGTTATAGTCAAATAAAAATAAATCAGTGAATTGCTCAAAGCGCTAGACCCGCTGAATTTTACAGACTACCGTTGCGCTTCTTTGGGTTTCAGCATCGTTTTGTCCAGTTCCACGCATCCCCGCTTCGCTCTACTTTGGTGGAGTGCGGAGGAATAGAGCCACACTGGGACCAGCGCTGACCATTCCCTATAAAACGCGTATTTACGACCGCAAACTAACTCACTGCCGATTATATTTTATAGAGGCTGGAAATATGGTTCGGTCTTTATTGTTTCGGGTGGGATTTATTGGCTAGGGGCAGGTTTAAGTTGTTGGATGACAGTGGAGGATGGTCGTATGTTTTTGGGTTTGGAATATCCAAAAACATACGATGATATCTGGCATTTACATGATTATTAAATTGCAAGTAGTTAAACATTTAAATACTACAAAAAGCTGTTAAAGTTTCTGAGTTAATAGGAAAGTTAATAAAGTTTATTGTATGTGTGACAGTTCGTTTTTTTTTTATTACCAGTCTATGTCCAATTATCCGGATTTTCGATTATCCGAATCGACCCCGGTTCCT